>JAODLD010000115.1:169130-190900 GCA_026781065.1 Mormyrops boulengeri
CACTTATGGCCACGAGTTCTAGTATTTAAACTAATATTGAAATTTAGTTCAACAGCATCCCGACCTGTTAGAATCTTGTTGTCACTGCCTTGTGAGGCTGGTGACGTGTGAACAGCTTCCATCTCAGTAAACAGCTCTCTCAACCACGGAGCAGAAATGGTTTTTCAGCAGAAGAAAAAAAAAAGGCAGCAGAAATTTGTGACGGTAGCGGGAGGGGATTGTGCTGCAGAAACCGTTGGGCTGCAAGTTTCGGCCCTTTGAGTCAATATGCAACCGTTGGCAAAACTACAGCACTGCTACATATATATTCAGAAATTATCGCTACATATCAGCATGAAATCTAAAGTTCTTTTAAATACATTTCTTAACACAGCAGTAGAATATAATAGCCTGCATTTAGATATTTCATATTCACTGTCAAGTTCTTTAACAATTATTTATCCTTCTAGATTTGTATTTATTTTACATGCATATGTATGAACATATAAGGTTTCCCACTGATGTGTACCCCTGTCTTGTGTTGGGTGCTTCCACACTTATGGCCCTCTTTGACCCTGGACAGGATAAGGGGTAAGAAGATGGATGGATGGATGGTTGAATGGATGGAAATTATAAGGTTTCTCTACAATATATTATACTGCTAGATATATGAAGGCATTGCTGCCTGTTACACTCCACCAGGGCCTTTATAATAGAATCCACTTCATCCATCCTTCCTTTGTGCTTCCAGTAGTGCTAAGGCAATAGCAGGCATTAGGCTAGCACTAATATTATGCTAACAGTGAAGCTAAGTGCCATTCTACAACAACACTGCTAAGCTCAAAGGTGCGGCATGAAGCTAATGCACCGGGTGCTAAGTTAGACAAGGACCATACTGAATTACAATCAGCTAAAAACATTCAAACAAGTTGCCCGGAGGGCTTCTGAATAACGGCACTACGATTAAATTGACAGACAAACTCCACAGTGGCCAAAATCAATGGCTCATTTTATGGGATTACTACGCAGGCAGTGTTTTGAAAAATTAACATCTGTTCTGAATTATTAAGTTAAGATGATAAAAATAGGTATTTAAAAGAGGTTTGTTCAAATATTCAGGAGATGACCTCTTAAGTATTTCACGGCTGAACAGTGCATTATGGGTAGAACAATGTGTTCTTACCATTGCATGGCACTGGAGAGTCTCACTGCCTACAGCAAATACGTTGCATATGAAGAACACTAGGGTAGGATTGTAACAGAAACGAAAAGGTCAAAGTCTAAATGTTTGCCACATGTTCAATTTGACAGGCATCACCCATGGTTTAGGGTAATAACTGCCCAGTGAATCAGTTCTGAGATGCAGAATAAGAAGAGGTGTATCTGGAACATTTGACTATAGAGGGAGACTGAGGGATAGGGAACGGGTGCAGAGAGAGCAGCACATCACCAGTATAGTGCAGTAAGATACTCTCAACCTACCAACTTTGCATAAATTTACATATGTAATAATCAGGATGCTTTTCAAAATGTTGGAGTAATTAAATTAACAAACAGATCAGAAGATGCTCTTCTTACATTCACTCATAACCTACAAAAAAGCATGGAGCTCACTTATGGAGATAAAGGGGGTAAATAGATAGAAATATTCAGTTTTTAAATGAATCTTAATGTCAAATTATACATATAAATTAATAGATACTGTACTCTTCATTCAGAACTTCATGACATGATTGTTGATATTTTTTTAAGAACTCCCGTATTTATTTATATATCTTTCATTTCCCTGCAACTTTTTCCTTTTTCCTTGTATCCAGTTTTGCAAAACTTGCATGCAGGGCAGCTGCTCATTGTCTGAGAAGCAGGGGGAGATTCCCACATGAGAAACCATACGGCATACGGCGACTCACTGCAGAGGAAAGAAGCAGTGGTCAGAAGGGAGAGATGAAGCAGCTCGCGGCTGGCAGCCGGAGGCTCACAGGTACACAACAGGTCGCTGTGTAGCTGTTGGCGGAGGAGGTGCTGGCCAGCTGGTCATTTCTCAAGCACGGACAGCTCTAGATTATTTTCAGGGGCGTAGCACATAAAAATGGGAGGGGCATCTGAAGAAGAAAAATGAACACCCAATAGAGCAGGGTTATTCAAATCACGGTCCTCATGGGCCAATCCCTGCTGATTTTCCAGCCTTCCTTTACCTGTGAGCCAGGTGTGAAGCCTGTGGCCAATCAGAATCAGTGGCAAAGTGAAAGTGGCACAGTGATTTGAGCAATTAGAGCTGGGATTGTGCTTGGCAAAAGGATTCATGCGATTCACAGAGAGGCCTGGTCTAGTGGGCCTTTTCTTGACAGGTGACTCATTCAACATCCAGAGAGTCAATTCAGACTGCAGTGGAAGTTCTCATGAACCTTGCCTGTTCATTGTGTTAAATGCTTTCAGACAGAAAATGGATTATATTATTTATACTGTAATTTTTCAGTACATTAGTTCTATTTCAAACAGCCACACTAAGGGTAGAACCACAACCATGTGGTCCATAGGGATTTCTCCTTGGAACCGAATCGGCAGCATGATGATTTGATAATGTGCATTTCGTCACTTTGCTTGCATGACACAGTGTGTGTCGAGGTGTCTGTTTGGGTGGGATGTGCGGCGATAGGATGCATTGTAGAGGCTGATATTTCTCCTCTGGAGTCTTCCTCAGATCCCATTTGAGGAAATCAGTCAAATGGGTGATGGTGCTTTGTAGATGATTTCAGAAGGACTGTATTTTAATGTATGTAGAAATGAATCTTCTGAAAGTATGAGTCATACTCATTTTGATGAGTACAGGCACTCGAGTCGACTTGAGCACTGCTCCTGAAGCTGATGTGAAAGATGGAAACAGTTGCTCATTATGCTCTATTAGTCATGACAAGTTATTGAAGTGACGTTACCATACCATCCGCAGTGTGTCGCAATCATAAAGCCATGCATTACAGAGATGTCCCTTTTTCATTTTATGTATCATGTTAATTGATAGTCACATAATCAGATATCTAGCTCAAAAAGCATGAGGCAGATTATTTGCCAAAGGCAGAGAGGTTTCCCTAGTTGAATTCTTACCCACAGATACCCAAGCAATTAGGAAATCAAGGCATTAAATATTTCACAAGAGCTGAGCCATCTTTTACATGTTCAAAGATGTGATTGTTTTGATAACTTGCGAAAATCCTTCCTTTCATTAAATATTGAAGGAGCCAGAATACGCCCGGCCGCATATTTCACTCTCCGTTTCTGCGGCCAGTTAAGCATGCTGCAGCCCCATTGCAAACAGACATCGCTGACGCTGATTCACATTGATGCTTTTTTTCCCCTTCCCACAATGAATTACAGAGGGAGGGGGAGCGAGAGGGAGAGGCAGAGTGAGAGAGAGTGCGAGAGGAAAAAGTGAATGACAGATGAGTGGGGTGCAAGCGAAAAGAGAAACCCAGAGGATTAGGAAGAGAGAGCATTGGAGAATGAAAGGAAGAGATGAAGGGAGAGAGACCCGCAGAATCGGAGGAGAAACAAGCGGAGGTGGAAAGTTCAGGTTCAGAAAGTACAAATCCAGACCGAGATTTTGTTTCAACCAACCAGTTGAGTACTCTGTGACTGTGGCTTTTTATATTAAAATGGCTGGTTGTAACAAAATCTTGGTCTGGATTTGTACTTTACCAAACCTGAGCTTTCCACCTCCTGAAACAAGTGGCATGGAAGGGTTTGAAGGGTGGAAGGGCCTGTGAGGAGGCCCAGCAGGCAGGCCGGGGATTTGCTGCTGTGAGGATTAATAGCTCCGGGTGTAATTGGGTTCAACCGGCTTCAAGGAAAAGCCATCTTTAAACTGCCCCGTGACAGGCAAGAGCCAGAGGCTCTCTGAGCCCGGGGAAAAGATATCCTCCACGTTCCACAGACTGAGCACCTCAAAGGTAACAAAATAATAACACAGCAGAGGACGTGGACGTGGGAACACTGCGCAATGAGGCTTAACAGGAAAGGCTGACGTGCTGCCTTGGCCCTTCTATGGCCATCCAAGTGAAGCATGCATCATGTGAGGAGAAACCTCCAACTAGCTTTGCAACGAAAACTCAACTCTGTGTCTGTGTTTTATGTAATAGGTATGAATGGCTCATGCAAAATATCCAGGTTGAATATCAAATACTGACATATTTATGCATGTTATTGAAGACTTAGCACACAGTTTAATAATGCTTAATGTAGCCATGATCACGTTGGTAATGGTAAGACGTGAAGCCATGATCATGTTATGGCTTGAAAGGGTCTTCATGATATACCAGTCATTTTTGTTAAGAGTTCAATTTACTGGCAATTCCAAGTCTAGAAAATCATTATCAATCCCAAAAAATGTTGTTTATATTCACTCACAGTGCTTTTCCAGTTTTTATAAACTGATGAGTCAGTAACCTGATCGGGGGGGGGGGGACATTTTTCTTTAATAATCGCAATATTTGTCCAGTCTGCCAGAGAATATTTATAACACTTCCCCGTATTTTCTTTCCCATGATTCTAGCCCTGTTAAAGGTTCATTGCCGTTTATTCATGAAAAGGAAAGGTCTTTTTGAGCAGAAACATCTGGTAAGGCCTCCAATACAGACAACACTGGATAACCAAAATCTTGAACCAAAGCTGGACCAAAATCTAAGCCATTTCAGCTAGCACTGACTGAGTGTTCTGACATGGAAGAGCATATTACCAAGGAGGGAAGCCAGACGAAGGATCTCTGTAGTATTTCAGTTTATTGCCACATGAGCGCCCCCTGGAGACCCCTAAGATGACTGCAGGTCGTGTGAACCTTAATGTGCCATTTAGGAGACACTTTGGAAGAAGACATACAGCACATACTGCCTTAAATGGATTCTGGAGTAGGATGTTCAGAATATTTGCATCATATAAGAGTAACATTTAGCTACAAACTGATATTTACATGTGTTGACACTATTCAAAGGACGGAGTTGTGCCTTACTGGACAGCGCAGTAGCTTCCATGCCTTGCATCTCCCAGACTTCAGGCCCAACACAATGCCCCAGTGGAGTACCTGATTAAGGAACATGGATGGAAATAGCCCTCTTTTCAACTAATAAGGAATAGTTCTCACTGTAATGGTCTGCCATCATTCGGATTCTGCAAATGAGGAAAAAAACACGGCTTAATAAACTCTACATGACTGTATTATGTGAGAGACTCGAAGGGTGTTGCTCCCCGTCCAGATCGACTGGTTTGTTTGTATTGCGCTGTTTCTGCCATTATAACCTGACTGTGAAACCATGGGATGCAACATTACTGCTGAATGCGCTATGAATCATGCGGGCTGTGGCAGTAAGCTAATGCTGGCCCTCTGTCATAGCGCCAGAGGGTGTCATTGTTGGCGATTTGTACCCTGGTCCGCTCTGCTCCACGGCGACTACTGAGGTGTTACTGCTAACATCTGCCTGCCCCCTCCGAATCACTCTTGCCCCCTCCTAAACCAACCGCAGTCCCAGAGGCCCCCTGCTGGCTTGTGTTCACTGTGTGATGGCCCTTTGGTGCAGGAACCTAATCACTGCACCAAGGATATCACCGGCAAGTGTTATGTGAGTTGAGGGGCACCAGATCCAGCATCGGATCGTTTCCTGAGGAATGAGGAAGCTCTACAACAACCAGCATCAGGATATTTTAACCCTGGTTCCGATCCTGGAAGAAAGCCACCTGTGAAGTGCTGGCTTTAACCAGACTTCAGCTCTTAGCATATAAAGATGTTCTTTCTGCATTCATTTAAAATTCCCATAAACAGATGCTGCATACGAACAGAAAATTATAAACTATCCTTAGAGTTAGTGCATATTTTTATTCATGTCCTGTAGTGGACTGGGCTTCAAACTTTAAATATATGGATTTTGTATTACACATCAGACCATGTTAGTTACCAAAAACTATGTGACAAAAATAATTTTTGTCAAAACAAAAATAATTTTTTGTCACATTACACATCACATTACAATAATAGCCTTGAGGTAACATATGCCTTTCTTTCAGGAACAAGCAATAATAGTAAGCAAATTTAATTTAAACAGTAATAAAAGTGTGTCTTACAGCTATAAGTGGATCTTAATTTGTACGGTGTCATCTGATTTTATTTGTTGTTAGGCATCATGATTGGCTCGTGATTTAAAGGCAGGAAAACTAAAACCTAAAGTGCTTATGCAGTGAGAGCTCAGATGAGCACAGGATATGGGAGCAACCACAATCTCAGGTGCAAAGCTGGGCTTGTATTGGTGATTTTTGGGGGAAGGGAACCACGCACACTTGTATAAATCATTACTGCCAACAGAGATCGGGTGACATCACCTGACCCGCTCTCCCTAGATAGACAGCATCCCCATGCCCTCGCAGACAGCATGATATTATATATTACAATGAAACTGAGAAGAGTCACTCCCCAGACTGCCACAGTGACGTAGACCACCAGCTGGTCATTGGCGTCGGAAACAAAACATCCTTGGTGGACCTTTTCTAAATGCCTGTTTTATCATCGCTGCAGACACTGTGGCAAAAGCGGCGACAGCAACCAAATACCCAGAAAGAACTGATAATTGATTTGGACTCAGAGGCAAGCTGGTTCTTGAGCCAGACTGGCATTAAAGGAATGCAGCTGGTCACTCGGAGAGAAAGGCAACATCCTTCTCTCAGTGGGATCCTGGGAGGATTTTTGCGGTCTATTTCTGCGAGGAAACACTCAGATTTAGCCATAAGTGATACATACCAGTTTTATTCCCACTATGCACTTGTTCTCTCGTTTGTTCTGTCAGGACTGCTCGGGTGATTTACATCAACGGCTCACCTGGAAGATGACTTGTGGGTCTGGAATTCCATACCTAGATTGTGCCAGTTTTTGAATAGACAGGGATTATTGCATTGACTTGTGGGCGCAGGGTAAATCCAAAAATATATAAAACTGAGTCTCTCTGCCCTAAACAAACAGAACAGCATAAATCACCACTGCTACCAAGTACCCAGACCCCTCTCTACAGCCTAATGCCCATAATATTTTCCCAGCTAGTTGCCCCCTCCACCCACTAATGCCATAATGGCAATCCATCGGTGCTTGTTCCTCTCCCCCAATTTGTTAAACTCTCAAAGCCTCGATAAAGTGCCCGTTCCATTCCCCCATGCCTGTGTCACATGGATTTGCTTGACATTCCAATTGAAGCAAACCTTACAAGGTGTTACGCTCTTAATTAATACGGTCGTTTTTTGAGTAATTCAGACATTGAATCGCTATATCTGTAATGTGAACCATGGTTAACTGCAGGAACATGCATTCATCTTGCCTTTAATATCTCAGGGAAGGTCATGAATGAGTAGTACACGTTCATGTCTCATCTCTATAGCGTTGGTAAAAGACTGGGCGACTGTACTATAATGGTTGCCATGGAAGCAGACATTGCAGAGAATTCTTGGTTCTACTGCAGTGAAGCTCTAGAGTGGCACACACACACTGAAATGGCATTTCTGACACTGGTAAAAAGGCGTTTTCCTGCCTTGTGTGGTTGGAGAGGCTTGCAGGAAGATACTGTGAATATACTGGACTTAGGAGAATGAGAAAGTCCCTCCTATACAAGCCCTCTGCCTGGTGTTTATCAGCGTCGATGCCTGGGACCACCCACCACTTCTCTGCTATCTTGACACATGTTCAGAAAGCATAGGCAATGTGTTTATTTTTAAGGCTGAAGTTGTGAAAATCACAAGAGGCACATGCACTGTGTGTTCCTGGATACTTTTTTGACAGGTTTATTTTTCAGTGAATTTCAAATGATCAGATGTTTTTTTCTGACACAGCCCTTATCTTAAGGAATAACAGCAATTCCAGTAGGTAATTCTCTTTGTTCTCAATGGTAAGACACTGTTCAAAACAATATCTATCATACCCATTTTGCATACCCCTGTTGATCTCCATGCAATTTTAGATTATACATAATTGGTACATGCTGGACAAACACTGCCCCCTACTGGTAAAGACTTTGCAAGTTCAACCAAAAGACTGCCTTTGAAGGCATGTGGAAAAGGGCCCAACAAGACATATTAATTTCACTTTATTCATCGGCTAACATTTTATGTGTTTTAAGAGAAAATAACACTGTACTACATATACACAGAACTAGCCCAACCTATCCCAAAAAAAGCAGTTTTGATGTCATCAAGAGATATTTCTGTTTGGACTTGTATTTGAAACCAAATGGGAGCAAAGTTCAATAGATTTGAAAATGTCAATATTTCTGTAATCTAATTTATCTCCAGGCAGATATTGTGGAATTCCCTTTGTCTCTTAAAATTTTCCATATTTTTAAAGCGACATTACTGCATGCTGATATTTACAGTGAAAATCTACACTTCCCCATGCCTTTCCAGTTCCTGATAATCACCATCAATCTTCCAACCACTTATTCATCACAGGCTCATGGAGAACTATCCCAGAAACCACAGGGCATGAGGCAAAGGAACACCCTGGATGGGATGCTAGTCCATATCATTGCACACACACACACACACACACACACGTGTACACACACGGTCCATGTATTCATGTTTTTGTGGGGACTTTCCATTCATTTCTATGGGTATAACCCTGATGCTATCTATGAAACCCCTAACCCCTACCCAGCCCTAACCTTAACCATAAGTAACCAAACAAAATAGAAGACTTGTGGCTATTTTAATTTTTTGACTGTATTCACGTATTTTTTATAAAACTGAGTTTCCCTTGTGGAGAGAGAAAAAATGTCTCCACAAGGTATACAGTATCAAGTTTTTATTACATCGTGGGAACATTGGATCCCCACAATGGAATATATACACAACCACACATACACATGTACACACACAATCGCGATACGCACAAATACACACAATGCTAATTTGCCTAATGATGCGTCTGGGGAGAGCAGGAGGAGGCCAGGAGGAGGCGCATGAACCCCCACACAGCACAAGGAGAATATTCAAAGCCCACACACACACAGCAAGGGATCCCCAACGTCCTACCCACTCTGCCACCTTGTGACCTGGCCCTAATAATCCATTTTTTAATCCATGAACCTTTGATGCCATGAAACAAACAATCTAGTTGATGGGAAAATGGGAAACTCATTCAGAGAGGAGGGAGATACGTCAGGAAGAAGAAGAGCCAAAGGAATGCCTATGGTCCTCCGGCTGACACCATGATTAACAGCAAAGTATAATCAGGCAGATGGCAGGACACCACAGGTAGGTGGGTACATTGTGGAGCAGATATGGGTAAGCGTTTAGACAGGCAGATGGGCAGGTGAGGTGGCCCTGGCAGACAGGTGCATGGGCAGGCACGGTGCTACCCTGTACCCAGAACTCTGAGTGGCTCGCCCCAATAAGGGGGTGGGCATATGGAAAGTGCACCAAATCTATCATCTTACTATCATAATGTTGTTTGTGGTGATGTACAAAAGTGTTTAGTGTGACACTGCCATGTGAATGGGTTTTTGTAAAAAAAAAAAAAAGTTACTTGAGCATAACAAAAACATTTTAAGAGGGTGTATATAAAGTGTGTCTAAACTGATGTTTTTGACAACATACTGTGATATTCGGTATAATATGGTAAAATGCCTTATTGTGTTAACGAATATATAGATACATAACTTTTTGAATGGTAATTGAACCATTTATATTATTACTATATACCCAATTCAAATGTAAAACTATTCAATTGTTTTTACTATGAACTTCCTATACAAATGGGAGTTTTAGGTTATAGACAATCCTCTGTACGTGTGTGGAAATGGTGGAACAAGTCAGCGAGGAAACTTAATAACAACGTGGCAGGTTTTATGACTGACATTGCATGAGCAATTCATTTCATTTGGTTAGGCAACTGATTAGCCAACTTAGAACAAAAAATATAGAAAAAATTGCATCAAGTAACCTTTGGAAAAGCTTTCCGCACAGCCCCTCCAAAAGACAGCACACCCTGACCAGTTGAGTTACAATAATGAATTGACAAAAAATGTTTCGGGGATTAAAACTATATTTGTAGTAACAGTGTCCAGCTTTATCATCTAGCTTCTTCTGAGTTTGAGAACCCAGTGTTGAATATTACATACGATGACCCAGTGAACGTGGATGAGAGGTACAGGCAGGTCTGGGATGACTGCATGTGATCCTCCCTCTACAATGTTTCAGTAAATAACCGGGTACAGCAAAAACTGTGGTGTTAATTCGCCAGGTGCATCATGCACGTTTTATACGATGGTGTCCGCCTCATCCATTGTAGGTCGTTCATTGTAGGTAGGTGGGTGTTGCCCTTGCACCACAATTAAATACCGTAATGAATGACTTTAGATAAGCATGTTACTGTACATGTTACAGTGAAACAGCATAGGGCACCGCATATCCCAGGCAGGATCCAGGCCCCTCCAGGTGAAACACAGGTGTTCTCCTATCTACCCGACTAAGCAAAGGCCCAAGAGGACCCAGACAGTCCGCAAGGCGTATGAGGCAAGGCTCTGATTGGGACGATGATACAATTAAATCCGTTTCCGCGATGTATATATTTTGAGTGATGATTTATTTTTCAGTCTAAGCCACCTATTTTGAACAATGTTCCAGTGAAATACAAATACATGTTAAGGTGTTTAAACAGCTAGGATACGTTTCATCTGCTTTTAACAAGCTTCTCTACACGGGTTCATCACCATGGTGAATTCTGAAGGCCATTTTGATCAAAATGCAGTTTTTACCCACGGCCATGATATTTTAAAGCGCAGCTCACACGGTTTTTTTCAATCAAAACATTTTGCCACTGACATGCTGGTCAGTGTCCAGTCAGGTTGCTGATCCCTGAACACATACAGATTTAAGTTCATAACAGGTTTGGATGGTCGTGGTTTTCATAAACAGTGAACAAAGCTAAGACGACCATTGAATTTAGCTAATTATAGTACGTCATTAATAAAGCCATCCATGCTAATGCACTGAATTGCGTTATTTTATTTTTTGCCAGTGCGAGTTAGGAATGAAACTTCTTACGGCTCACATCAAGTACTCCTAATACCAGGTGAAACTTTCCCATTGGCCAGAAAAAGAACCTCCCTCCGAGGTTTAATTGGATGTTGTGGAGTTGACTGCCGGCTGCATTAACCAATGAACATCTGAGCTTACAGTTCGCTTTTACTGCTTTTTGGTTGCGTATGTAAGGGAGGGGTACCGAAAAAAAGATTGGTGCGTATGAGTGTGGTTAAACCGCCAAGGGAAAGTCTTTGGCTCTGGAAGCTTTAGGTTCGTTTTCCTTCTTCTGTTGAACGGGTTCTGTCAGAAGCTGTAAATATCTCACTCGGCGGACGTGTCGGTAAGTTTTCCGCCCTCGAGGCTCGACTTTCGGTCCGGTGTGTGCGCTCGTGCGCGCCTCGCGCTCGGCGTCACGGACCGTGGCTCGGGCTCCGGTGTCACGCTGGTCCGCCTGAACCGGGCGCCTGTGTTCGGCGGCGGACTCGGCCCGCTGGGAAACCGGCCGGCCGGGGCTTACTGACCGGGGAAAATCACGCTGTATCGCGGGGAAGAACTTGTAAATATGCGTATAGTGTGTGACTTAGTGGCAGGATTTTGATTTACGGCGTAAGGACTGGTGTTTCACGGTGAGGTGCGTACCGGCAATAATAAAAGCACTCAATAAAGATAGTCATCAAGTTTTCATAATTACACCTACGGCCGTATCAGGCTACCTAGCCGGTTTAAGTTCAGTTAGTTAAGTAACTAAGCTAGGCGGCTGGGTTATTTCACGTTGCTGAGAGCTATGCGGATGATAACAGGAAACGATTGGCTTGCCATCCGTTAAAGTGGATTTACCAGCACGGTGGAATTGAGTCATTTCTTTTGGGTATTTGAACGTCCTAGCCAGCCTGTTTTATTTTTTCTTGAACTTCCTTGGCTTTCTTACATTAGCAGTTCTAAATGATGATTTTATTTTTAGCTATTTGCAGCCGATTCTGGTTGCATTTGTGTATCGCCGCCGGTTGTCCGCCTACCGGGTGCTTCTTACTGGTAGGCATTTCGTCTCCATAAATAGGGATATACGTGAACTCACAGACTCACAGATGCAGATAACCTTAGATCCATCCTTCTATCTGTGGAACCCTTCCTCATGTGCTTGTTGATGTGTGATGTTACGTGACCCCCCCCCTTCCCATCTATATGCTTTGTATGTTTAAATATCAGAGTCCTTTGCAAAATAATCATTAACAGGGAGGCATTGACTGGTCGTAAAATCTCTTGTGTTTTGTTTTAGTTTGTACTGTAATCCAGGCGATCCACGTAGGAATTTGTGTGGCTGCTGCTGCCAGGGTTAGTGTAGAGCAGCTGTTCTTTCCCTCAAATCCCCCTGCCAGGGAACGGCTGCGGCCTACCAGTCCTGGGAACGTGATCGGCACGTTACCCTGGAGGCCCATCATCAGGTTCAGGACAGGCAGAACAGTGGGTTTGTGTGTCCTGTTTTTTTTTAAATTTTATTGTCGCTTGGATGATGTAGACGGGCATAACCCATTGCACTGGCAGGTTGCACATGTTCTGGGTTCTGTCCCAGAAGTCAGATGCTGTTGTTGATCCTCTGTTGTGGAATGCTGTCTTTGGCTGGTGAGGCAATTATAAGAACAGCTGAGCCTTTAATGGTGACAGACCCCCCCCCCCCCACACACACACACACACACACTCACACTCCACATTTTCTCTTGTTTTAAAGGTAACCAACAAAGTTAGGGATTTCTTGCAGATGAATAGTTGTAATTCTAATGTTAAAAAACAGGTGTATTTTTAAATTGTTTTTAGGGTACTGTGTTGTTTATAATCTCCTGCTTGGTCAGGCACATTATTTTGGGGAAAACATAGACAGACTGTGTCTAAGAAATCCAGGGATGTTTGCTGGTCCCGTTGTGATCACTGTAAACATTTGCGTTGAACTAGTTCCACGCAGAATCTAGCATAATGCAGTGTGTGTAACACTCTCAAATTTTGCTCATGGTTTTAGTTTTCATGAGTAAAAGGTAAAGTTGAGAAAATACAAGAAGAATGTAATTTCTTTGAAGTGTAAACATCTTGCGTGTAAATGTATGTGACAGCTTGTTAATACTGGTTGTCGTGAACTCAGTGGCCTCTTAGCAACAGAAAAAAATGCAACGTAGCAAATCTGATTGCATTGCTGTGTTTGAGTAAGACTGACTATGAAGTGATGGTGTATACATTTTACGCAAAGTTGTGTTTTATTTTAGTTTAACGCTTGCCATTTTAGAAAACTTAAATAAGGCATCATCTATTAAAAACTAACTACATTTATTTTAAATGTACACCATGTAGAAAGCAATTCAGGATAAGTATGTCTGAGTGTGTGGGAAATAGCTTCTCATGGTTCAGTTAGTGATGAGTCTGGGTATGCAACTGGCAAGTGTTTTTTTCAGGTTTTCTGTCTGGTCTCAGATTTCTGTAGCATAACAGGATGTGACGTTAGAAAAATGTGATGCCTGACAGTGATGTTTTTAGGCCACATCTGAACAGACGCTGGATAGCAGCGGCACTCAAGAGTTGCCTACAAAAGGCAATAACCTTGCGGAAAATCAGATGTAACGTTTGATTCATAGGTTGTGCTATTGTATACAATGCACAAAAAATTGATGGTGGGGGATCTACTTTTCACTCACAAGTCAATGCAAGAAATCTTTCTGGGAAATATATGGTGAATTTCTGTTAAGTATTTTCCAGAATTTTCTTATCCATCCATTCATTTCTCTTCCATAGCTCCTTATCCAGTACAGGGTCATAGTCAGCCTGGAGCCCAACTTTAATGGCACGTGATATGAAAATGGCTTTTAACCTAGGCAAGTAAATGAAAGATAGATGTTTCTGCAGCATATTATTTGGTTGTTGCATCACAGTACAGTAGCGTGCATCAGTTTCACATCCAGAACCGCCTCGCTGCAGTCTGGCTCATTAAGGCATCAGTTCATCAGAGTGATGGTTATTGAATCTGCCACTCCCCATAGCTGGGCTAGGTTCTCTAGGGAACTCAATTTCCTATCCAGTCTTTTAAACTGAGGCACAGTAATACCAAAGACTCAAAGGTGGTGGCTGTGATGTGTTGAAACTGGTTAGGTGAATGGGATTGAGTAGATATGGGTGCTGGCTGTTATATGGAAATATGTTGTTGGTTATGCACTCAAAATATTCTTGGCAGCATTTTTGCTTGATATGTAGAATGGTTCTGGGTCTGTCCCGTGGTTTCTGCCTTCACTTGCACTGAACAGAACTGAAATTGTTAGGTTATTTGGTGGGAGAACTATAGACCTGCCAGTCAAGCTGATAACTGGGACAGATGAGAGCCCTTACAGCTCAGATGGCTGAAGCCGACCCCAGTGCATGATGGTGTTTGCTGCGGCCGCCAACCAGAGCCATCTGGATGACGTTCTAATCCCCAGAGAGCTGTTTTATCAGAGTGTCAGTCCCATTTCCTGATTTCTTGTTTTTTATATTCAGTGTGTGGTGCCACCCTTTGGTGTTCATTTCTCGAATAGTTTTACCTGTTCAGGCAGAAATAACTTTTAGTTCGGGAGGTTTTGGTTTAAACAACATCTGAGCTTGTCCTAAACTGGTCGGCATCCATAATCAGAACTGAATTTGCAGCGAGATCAGCTTCCCTTGAGTCAAGATTAATACAAGTTTATTAGTAGAGGTGAAAACAGAAATTAGATGAGGCACATTGTCCGTAGATGGTTAACTGCCTTGCTCCTCTCTAATGTCATACTTCTCCTGTTTTTCTTTCTGCCTGTACATAATTCAGCAAGCTTCCTGTTTTGTGGTTAATTTTTTTCTGTCTTTGGCCTCTGCAAATCTTTTGTGCTTAAATGTCAGGGTTAATAGTAGGGATGTGCCCATCCACATTTTTTCAGTTCCGATCCAATTCCGATACACAACTGCTGATACCAATACAGATTCCAATACAGTAGCTCTTTTTACTTCAATATCTTATTGTAATAAAAATCTATTTTACATTATGAATATTTTTAAACTAGTATTACAGATGAAAAAAACGTATGCCAAAAAATCTTTAAGCTACTAGAAACATGCATATCGGACTGTTCCACCTCATTTGCACATCTTGATTTAAGCGTTTGAGGCAGCTTACAATTCAATTTGAATGTTTTTTTAGGAGAGTATACGTAAGTGGTGGATTCTTAAAATTACGCAAAATGTTTCTCCCACTAGCAACAGCGTCACTTACACTTCGCTGCGCAAAACAGCCAAGCTAGTGACTCCCAAATGATCCATTGCGTTGTTCATAGTTCTCGCGTCGTCTCGCACAATTGTGTGTGCTTTGTTTAGTGGGATTTTCCACTAAACTCTGCTCTCACCTCTCAAAACTTTGTTCTTACAAAGATTGCAAATCTCCGTGCTACTAGTTGTTAAAAGCGTAAAATACTTCCAGATTGTCACCCTCTTATCTGATGTTCTTAAGCTCCTTGTACTGCCAAGGGTATGCGCATGACGTCGCTGCAGGCAGAAGTCACCGTGCTTACACCCACTGAGTAGCAAAGAAACTAAGTGGCAACGTTAACATTCAGATTGAATGTTGCAAAAAACACATCTAAAATGAGAAAAAGCTGTCGTGTGATTGATTGTACAAATGGCTCCCATTTCGTGTGCAACCTAACTTTTGATCTGTAATGTATGGCTGATACTCGATCCGTCAAATAGGTCTGGATCGGCACCGATATCTCTAGTTAATGGAGTAGGAAATGAGTTTTCTACAGTGGGTATTTGTTAATGTATTAGAATGTGAATTACATGCTGTTATAAAATACTTTGTTATTTAGTATTTAAATGCCTTGAGCATTTGAGAATTTTATGCAGTGATAATTTATAGAGCTTTGGCCGATTTCCAGATTTCTCGCATTCACAGAAGTTTTCTTTGAAGTTATTGTAATTCTAATATCTGTACAAGCTTTAAGCAGTGAATCTGTCTGGAGGCAGGGTTCTTCATCTGATGGCATTAATGCCTTCATCGGAATCACAGCCTTGGGTGTGAGATTGTTTGAAAAGGGTTTCCATTGGCATTTGTGCGTCTGTCATCCTCCGTGCGACCATGGGCCTTGTGCACCCACGCCTGTGAAACAGAGCCCATTTTTATGTGAGCGGTCCTCTCCTTTTTTTTAAAATTTTTTTTATTTAAAGAGAACCACCAGGTCATCATGTGAAGAAAAGCTCAGTTCTTCGTTTAAGGTGCTATCAAAATGGTTGTGAAAGTAATCTCTCTATGAAAACATCTCAGTTCTTTTTCAGTGCAGTAGTTGTGGAAATTAACAGTGTAGGCCTTTGTTCCCTCGTATATGATCTCCAGTCAACAACCCATTATTAATTTCTGTTCCCCTGAGCCTGCTTTTGGCAGTTGAATAACACAATACAATCTGCCTTTGAGACATTTTATTGTATTTAGTGTGATTGAGCTGAAAATGGGCTCCCGTTCCTCATATCAGCTTTGAAACTCCAGAATGGTCATGGTACAGTGGAATTAACACAGGCCTGGTTTGACAGTCTTTTTAAACGATATGCACGCGTACTCGCACAGTCACACATGGCCCCTTTGTGCTGGCGTGTTTCTGAGGCCTTGAGTCCCCAGAACAGAAGCACTATTGAGGCCCATGGTGGAATGTGGGCGGAGCCTTTCGGCCAGGAGCGCGGGCACCGACTGCGGGCCCGAGCACGAGGACAGAAGCCCTTCGCTGAATACCAGCACTTACATATTCAAGTATTCTGCATCTGGATTTTTTTTTTTACTGCATGCCTGCCCCCACTTTGACTCCTACCTCCAGCTTCATAACATTTGTAGGGGGTCTTTTTTCCCTAGGAGGTAAAATTGTTTGTTTGTGGTCATGACTGGGAATAGTAATAAGTTCCAGCAAGTGCTTTTGGGGAGAGTGGGTTGGTGTAATGCCAGGCCAGTGATGGTGGAGAGTGAGTAGGGGTTTGGCCATATTAGGGACGAACTCCACCCATGTATATGTTTGTCTGGACGCAATTACTCTCTAGTTTCATGAAATGTGGAAGAGATTCTGCTTTTAACACTGTCGGTTGTGATTTTCAGCATCCCTCTAGTGAGGCCTGTCAAAAATACATGTTGTGTCACTTTTTGGCTGTGAGTTTTGCATAATGCGTAAATTGAATGCACATTAACCAAATAGAACATTTAGGTAACCCATAATGCTTTTATGGAGGGCTGGTTACTAAACAGCCTGTGTGTTATTGGTACTCCGTGTTAACAATGAGGTTGCGTTTTGGTCACCATGCCAGGGTCGGCCTTGCTTGTGGCCTGCCCCTGAACTTGTGCTCTTTCACAACCATAGCATTTCCCCTGAGTGACAAACTTGAGCCACACAGTGTTGCTCTTTCGTATGTCGTGCATATTTGAGCTGTGAAGTAACATGCTTCAGAGCCAGTGTGATTCACAATGGCCAGTGCTTCTCTAAAATATAAATTGTTTCAAACCGGTGTCCTGTACGTAGAGGGTTTAGCTCAGGCCTTGCTCTTTCAGGAGTACTTTCTTAGACAGATATTTTGTTCTCTTTATTCAAACGGACAGACCACATTAGGATGTTTTTTTCTCTTTCATTCTCTGTGAAATTACTTCAAGTAAGCGTGAGGCAATCAGACAATGTTCACACAGGCCTTTTTGCACAGGCTGCTCTTGTAAAAAGTTTGTTTATTTCATGGTTAGTATTAGATGATAATTATTTCATAGAAAAATTCTTTTTGGGGAAAGCATCAGTTTATATTCTGTACTTGTTTTGAATAACTGAATGTGTGTTCATTTTTTCGATTGTAGTGACAGAAAGCTGCCCGCCCCCTACTTTAGAGAGGACCTTGATGTGTCGTCAGTCCTGGGTTCAATTTCTAGGTATTGACTGGACACACTGGAGCTAATCAGTCCGCTAGTACATTGTTTCCCAATCCAGTCCTCGGGGAACCCCGGGCAGTCCACGTTTTTGCTCCCTCCCAGCCAATCAGGAACACTGAATACCTGGTACAGGTGCACTGGGAGCTGAGAGGAAGTAAAAACGTGGACTGTCCGGGGTTCCCCGAGGACTGGGTTGGGAAACACTGCGCTAGTATATGCTGTCAGTGTGCCAGGCTATGCTAGTGGGCCTCCCATGGACATTCTGATTGGCTTTTGGGTGGTGTTTCTGTTAAGATCCTGTCACATATCTATATGTGTCATATTTCACATCAAATGTGCATCAAGCCCTTTGCTATGTACTCTGTCATCTGCTTGGAATGGTCTTATTTCACTCAGATTAATATGGGCTTCCTTGTTCAGATATTTATGCTGGCCATCAGATGTAGTAGCCTAAGTTATTTTCAGTATCATTTTTATTGGCCTGTTTTTTTTTTCCCTCTGATGTTAATGTGTTTGTTTAGAAATGACAACTTGAAGTAATGTTTTAGTCAGAGAAATTACTGAATTCCCATATCTCATGTTGGCTGTGAAAATCAGGTGACAGATTGGTGCACTAATGTGGAATCTTTGACCAATACCGATAACAGGGATGGGCATTTCAGGTAGTATTACTAGTTGAATTTCATCTGTTAAATCAAAAAATAATTTGATTAACCCCACAACCCACACGGTGCAATATGTGTATGAATCAAAATATTTATTTTTCCCTTGTGAAATAATATTTGTTACTGCTAAAGGATAATGTGTAACATTTTTTATAAGTAACTTGAATGAATTAAAATGAAACGCATCAAACCGAGTGGACAGCTCAAGGTGCAGTAGAATACAATAATGTTTGGTAGCCTGTGCCATACGCAGTTACAGCAAATGCCTATTTATTTTTAACGACATAATCCTAGCAATATGTTTCTGGCTTATAGACTAATTGGTTTATTTCCATAGAAAATGAGACATCACTTGTTGCAAAAGGACAACTTAAAACATTAAAAGTAACCTTGAAACTAGGGTGATAAACAAGTTATATTTGGCTATCAATTGATTCTGTCAAATAAGATGACCTATCGAAACAGTCAAATAATGTTGCCGAGAATTGTCCCAACACCAAGCCGTTACTTTACTTTTTCTCAATATCATCTTTGTGGAATCCAGAAGATTTCTATACAGAGGAAGGCGAATGTTTTGGTGACCAGTTGTTATTCAGTATTTTCCTCCTCACCCATTTTGTCAAGTTTCTCATAAATGTTCTACACTGTCTGAGTGAGTACAACCACAAGGATGAAAATGATATGATTGGTCTGGAGAGCATATGCAGAGCTCATGCAAAAACAGGGGCGGATAAACTTCAGAATGAATTAGCTACAAACGTATTAGAGAATGGGTCAGTCACATCTACAACAATTTCAATCAGCACAATTTTTGCAAAATGATTTTAAAAAGGCTGTGAACTTTTTTTTTTTTCCTTTTTGATTTTATACTTGTTCTTGAATAATTCTTAATACTGACTCAACCATAACCTATTTTTGTCTAATGTCATTGATATCAATGACTAGCTAAATTCTGAGCCACTTGCTGTGTTGGCGGTAGGGGTTGCCCGCCAGATTAGCAGAATGACATGATGTAGTTTTTTTATTCTGTGGAAAATTGGCCATATTCAATAATTAATTAAAAACATGTTGTATGCTGTATGAGTGACATAATTCCTAACTTTCCACTGTGATAAAGGTTAAATATTGGCCAATTCTGACACTTCGAGCCGATGCTGATATGTAGATTATTTTTATTTTTTTAACCAATATCAGTCTATACCAATATCCATCCATCCATTTTCTATACCTACTTGTCCAGTGCAGGGTTGCAGTGCTCCAGAGCCTATACCGTTTATATTAACTGATGTGCATCTGTTTTGTTTCTTTGTTTGTTTTTTAGGATTCTCATGGGATTGTCTTGGTTTGCCTTTCTTTTGTCTTTCTGTTTTGCCTACCCTATAAGTGGACCCTGTGGCCCAAATGAAGATGACTGTGCTTCTGCGGTAGTTTGTGGTTAATATTTAACTGGTTCACTCCATTGTAGAGTGCGCCTCATAGCTGCAAGGTCTGCATCCCAAGGGGAGACTTTAAAACCGCAAAAATAAAATCGACTTAAATCCATATCCACCACCTAAGGCAGTTGCACAACACTCCTATAATATACTTGTATCATACAGTATAGCTGAGTGGACAAGAGACTCCCACCTGCAAAATTTAAAAGCATCATTACATATCGACGATGTTAGCCTAAATGTAGCTAGGCTTGCCACTTTTGGAACCATTCCTTCATGCATTGCAGTAGTCTGCAGTCCCATGGTGACCCTGCCATCCTCACTGTAGGTCATGCAGCACACTTGGAGCTTGCATTATAAAATGCTTGCTGGCATACTCACAGTGCACTTAATAAGCATAGATTATGTCTAGAAGTAAACTTCGGATGGATGAAATTAAGTTGAAATCTGGATTGTAATTTGAGAGTCTGAATCCCCTGCTTCACCTGATGAGCGTTATAATGGTTTTAAAGTTTTCAGCAATGTTGAATTTTTGTATGCTTTATTAGGAATTATATCTATATTTCTTGTATTAAGAAATTCTTTTATTTAACCTTTACTTGGGAGTTTTACTAGATACCCTGGGAATGGGTGGTGATCTTGGATCCTAGGTCAGACAACAGGGTGCAATGCTTTGATTTCTTAAAAGTTTTTGCGGCATTCAAGCTGAACGCTAGCGCTGCTCCTCCGCGGGTGTGAGCGCAGTGACTTCTGCCTGCTGTGACATCATACCCTTTGCATTAGGGGGAGCATAAGAACATCGGATAAGAGGGTATGTGATGACCTGGAGGGATGTGATGATCTAGTAGCACAGAGATTTGCAGTCTTTATAAAAACAATGCTACTCTCACCTCTCAAAACTTTTAGTAGAAAATCCCACTAAACAAAGCACGCACGATTGTGCGAGACAACGCGAGTAATATGAGCAAAGCAATGCATGATTTGCGAGTCTCTAGCTTGGGCTGTTTTGCACATTTACAGCTTGTGATGCACGAGGGGCTGTGATCGCAGCGAAATGTAAGTGACGCTGTTTCCACTGGGAGAAACACTGTGGGGCATTTTAAGCATTCGCCACTTGTTTATTCTCTTTTGGAAGATATTTAGATTTAACGGCAAATGCCTCAAAAACGCTTAAATCGAGATGTACAAACGAGGTGCAACAGTATGATATGCACGTTTCTATGTAGTCTAAAGATTTTTTGGCATACATTTTTCCCCATCTGTATTAACTAGTTTTAAAGTATTAATAATGTATAATATATGTTTATTATATTAAAATTTTGAAGTAAAAAGAGCTCTTGTATCGGAATCTGTATCGGCAGTAGTGTATCGGAATTGGTTCATAACTGAAAAAATGTGGATCCAGCCCATCTCTCTTTAATAGGAAAAGAACCAGAAATGTAGCACTACCAGACTAAGGAGAAATAATTTGCTGACTATATCAATCATTGAAACTTATGAGGGTCAGTTTATAATAAGAATACACTGGGATTCAACACCACAACTTCATGATGCAGCCCACAACCTTCGGTAACATATCTCCACTTTAGTATGGGCAGTCAGTCTTGATCCATCTCATCTGTTCTGGAGGCAACAGCTGGAGTGGGGGGGGGGGGGGGGGGGGGGGGGGGGCGGCGGGGGGGGGGCCCGCGCGGCGCGGGGGGGCGCGGGGGGGGGGGGGGGGGG
>JAODLD010000115.1:228941-266466 GCA_026781065.1 Mormyrops boulengeri
AGTGACTAAATGGCTCAGGCCACTTTTTTTTTGTTTCATGTCTGTTTTTTTCTTCAGTCGTCCTTTCTTCACCCCCCCCCCCCCCCCCAGGAAATTCAGAGACTCAAAGTACCTGCTACACAAGACATATGTTGTCTTCCATGACAAAAAACAACTCAAATTGTAAAGGCTATTTGTCAGCACACCCTCTTCCATTCCACTGGGGATCCGGTCCTTGGGGACCTGCAGACAGTCCACATTTTTTCTCCCTCGCAGCTGGGAGGGAGCAAAAATGTGGACTGTCTGGCAGGGAGCTGGGAGGCAGCAAAAACATGGACCGTCTGTGGGTCCCTGAGGACCGGGTTGGGAAACACTGCTCTGGGGAATCGGTTTGCCACACAACAAAACAACAGATGGAGAGTCTGATGCCTTTGACCCAGATTTTATGGGAGTAATCCATCCCTGCACTGCTGGAATTTCAGCTCCATTAAAAGGGTGCTGCTTGGTGAGTTTAGGGGACTCGCCTATTCCCATCCCTTTGCCGGGTAGGACATGCCTCTTGGGCAGACCAAACAATGACCTTTTAGACAGGGTGCTTGACCAACTGACCCCTCATCACAGCTAATAGTGGCCATGACATTGACGGTGATGACAAATTGTGACCCCTCCCCCCACCAGCAGCACCACCACCCCACCCATAGCTGGTGGATCATTAAGGAGTAACCCTATGAAACCAGGTCATCTATGGGATTAGCCCCCCCGCTCCGCAACCATGCACTGGCTCCCACCTGACCCAGAAGGAGAATCTGCCCTGAATATGGGCAGCCTGGCCAGGCTTGAGAGGATTGTCCTTGTAAATTAGTTTATTAGGGATCCCTAATTACAAGCTACTAATCTGTCTTCTTGTGCGGCTGCTTATCTCTATCGCCAACTGTTTGATTGGGGGGGGGGGGGGGAATATGGGGGGCAACTGCGTCAGCACTAAGAGGACGCTGCTGTGCTGATGCAGCCGTAGGAGCTGGGGGGGCTATAAATGGGCGTGTTATAAAAATTCAGGGAGAATTTAGGTCCAGCGCGTTGCAACATTATCACTGGCGTTTTCAGGTCAGCGAAAGAGGCCGCGAGGCAGGGCTGAGCCAAGGTGACAGGTCTTCACCTCTGTAAATGGCTGTGAAGACCCTGCTTACGGCAGTACTCACACAGCCCAGAAAGCCTGAGTACTCCTCAGGCAAGTGTGTGCATGCGTGTGTGTGTGTGTGTGTGTGTGGGGTCTAGTTACACCTTAACTTCTGAGGATATTTGGTCCCCACAATGTGATGAATACCTGTTTTGTTTTTTTTACCTTATGGGGACCAATTTCCGAAACTTTTTTTTTTTTAAATGCGTGACTGCACTGAAAAAACTAAAAATGCAAAACCTCTTGTGTTTTGTTTGGTTACTTATGGTTATGGTTAGGGCTGGGTGGGGGCTAAGGTTGTCATAGGTAGCATTTTTCTTATAGAAATGAATGAGCGGTCCCCAGAAAGATATGATTACAGATCTCTGTGGGTGTGTGTTTCCTACGATGTAATGAAACTGTAATGAAATGTAATGAAACTGACATTGTGGGGACCATTTTTCAGGTACCCACAAAGATCTCTGAATACAATCAAAAAACTAAAAATGCCAAACAGTCTTGTATTTAGTTTGGTTACCTATGGTTAAGGTTAGGTTTCAGTAGGGGTTAAGGTCGTCGTGTTGGGATTAGAGTTTTCCCCATAGAAATCTATGGAGAGTCCCCACAAAGATATAATTACAAACCTGTGTGTGTGTGTTTGATTTTTCTTCCCTGTGTCCTTCAGTTCGTGACATGCAGAGTAATCCTCACCGCAGGGTTTGTGCAAACAATTATGGCGCCGAGCCGGGGCTCAGCAGAGAAGGTGGAATAACAGGAAGGTGGGGGCGTGTATCTATCAGACAGGATGGTTTTATTGCTGCTGCCGGAGTCAGGGGGCGGCCGTCTGGTGGGATGCTCACATGATACGGAATAAACTGCAGCCCGGATGGAGGTGAAATGAAAATCCATGGGTCTCAGACGGTTCGTATTCCCATACGGACAGTCTGAAGGTGAAATAAACAGAAAGAGAGATAAACCCAAGGGCCCAGAGATAAAGAGGACCTCCATTCCCAGTGGGGAAATGTCTTACAGTGGGGGGGTGGGGTGGTCAGCAGATTTTTTTGAGAGCCCCTTTTGATAACAGCCAATCCTGCAAAATTCGTGATAATTTACAGAGACCCCTCCAAACCCCCCCCCCGTAAGACGTTCCCCCTGTGGCCCCGCTCCTCCCTCCCCCCGCCCCATGACACCCCTCCCTCCACCCCTGTCTAACCCCACTGTCATTGCAATTTAGGGTCATGTCATTCCATCATTTTTAAAGCTTAAAGTACAGTGGGTTCTGATCCTGGGAGTAACTGGATGAGCAATGACCTAATCGGGGTCAAAGGAGGGTGTACACCCTATCCCACACAGGGCACGAGGCTATGCTACATCCTGAATGAGATTTTATTTATATAGCATCACCCAGTGTGGGCAGTGCAAAAGCCACTTCCACCATGTGGCACTGTGTGGTCACTCGACTGCTACTTTCTTGTGGTGGCCGTCCGTGGTGCCCAGGGGGTTGGGGGGGAGTCAGATTTATTTGGTCAGCAGGCGTGTGCTTCCACCCAGACTGATTCTCCCTGCGGCTGGTAAGTTTTAATTAGTAATAGTAAAAAGGTTAACCGCAACAAGTACCCACCCAGTTAATATAACCATAACAGAGATTAAAAAAAAAGATACAGGCAGGCTTTAGCATCTGCTAACACATCTAAGCAGGAATACAGAACATTTAACATATGTCCAGGCACTGGACCTCCCAAATACAACAAAAACTGCAAAAATGACAGGGCAGTCAGGGTTAAGAATTGAAATTGTTTGGTGATAGGCTCCTTCAGGCAGTGTGTACAAAACAGCAACCGCTTCAGAGATTCCCATCTCCAGAGTGACATCATCTGTCTGAGCCGAGACCTCAAAGTTCTCCACATTTGCACTGAAAAAACAGGTGACTGTGCTGCTCGGGTCCCCGAGGGGGGATGCTTCACTGTGAGCGAGTGAGATGCCTTGAAAGGACAGCTAATGAAAGCACAATCCCGTAATTCAACTAGGGGCTTACGGCCGCAAACTCGTGTAACCTATCTCAGTAATTGTCTTGGCCTGACACTCTGTTAAGCTCTGTGTCTAGTTTCAGCGGAGTATTGTTTTTTTAAAAAAAACTTTTTTTCTTAAAGGCTACAAGAGATATCTCTTTTGAACAATTGATTTACATTAGTCCAGTGAGAATCATTCAGATGTGCCGCACAAATACCCTGTTTCCTCTTACCATTGTCTTTTACATTCAAACCGTTTAAAAAAAATAATAAATCCAGTCTGAATCCCTGTAATCTGGCAGGGTGTAATTAAAGTAATCAGAAAGTGCGGCAGACGACATGTGGGGACGACGGGAGCTAAAGATGCACACGACAGACACGCAGTAATTGCACAAATTAAAATCTCCTGGCCGGTGTCTTTCCTCACATCTGTGCTTGAGGTTCCCGTTCTGCTTGAGGCTTGGACCTGCCTCTCGTAGGTTCTGTTCTTCTTATCCAACAGGCCGCGACCTGATAAAGCACCCTTCTCAATCTGTCAGGTGACACAGTTCGGCCGAACGAGCCCTCGATTGACCTAGAACCACATCCAACCCCACAAGCGGGGTTCTGAATTTTTTATTTTTTTTTCCCTGGGATACTTCTTAAAAAAGACTGAGTCGCCACCCAGGCAAACAACGAGGGCGAATAATTCATAAAACGCGAGTCCGTAAAACCTGAATTATAAATGACACGGCCTGAGCGCAGCGACAGTCCTGACGTCTCGCCGGCACCTTCGGGGCTAAATCATTCATAGACCCCGTTCCTGTCGCTTCACGCCTCCTGCGCCGTGACCGGCTGGGCCACTTATCTGCTGAGTAACAGCTGAGAGTCCAAGCTTTTGGGTTTGCCTGACCCCCCCCGTCCCACCACCACCTTGCACCCATCGCTTACATCTCTACGGCAACGCGCAAACCCCACTCGGAAGAGGAAACCAGTGCTGTGGAAGATTAAGAGCCCGACAGCTTTATCAGCCACAGCCACGTTACTGCTGATCCCTACTGCCTGGGCTGGGACCGGTACCACCTCTGAGCTTGTAGCGGTTAATCATGTTTAAGGACAGCTGGCCATCAGAACCAGCGGTTTCCTGCTGGGGACCACCATGCACAGTGTGCCACTGGCTCAGCATCTACTGGTCTGGGCTGCGGTCTGACACGGACTCTTCTTGCTGGAACGGCTGAGAGTCTTGAGAGTCTTGATTTATAGGCTTAGGGTTAGTGTGGTCACACACTGCCAGAACACAGGGAAATCAAACAGGGGCTCACACACCTTTACTTAAAAAGTTATAGATGACTTCTTGAAAACATAGAAGGCATATAAGACCAAGATATTACATCATCCTACAGCAGTAGCATATATAATTATGCCTGTTCAAATATATAGCTTTAGTCTACAATAAGTGTATTTAGTGTATTTTTGAATAATAATGATAATTACAATGAGATATCTCAGTGCCTTGAAACTATAAGCTAAGGAATAATATGTTGTATTACGAGTAATAAATCGGACCCACAGTCACAATTATTTAGGTTTTTTTTGTTTATTTAGTGTTTGAAAACGCATTAGGCTGTGACCTGAAGTAGCGGGTAATTTGGTGTTTTTGGCGGTGATTTAGCCTTAACAAGACTGGGCTGTGTTGTTATTTAGTAACTTTGTGCCGCTCCTGTCAGATGTGTGAGGGTTTCGAAGCGGGGCCCCTGTGTTAATGATCTGGCAGTCCCTTCTCCCCAAGAGGGGCCGTCAGGGGCTCACGGCTTACTGGCAACACAGGTCAGCCCCTGCCTCGCCGGATGAGAAATCAATGACAGCGAGCCGTCGCTTGGTGTGGGCCATTTACTGTGCACCCAGGCGCGACGCCTCGCTCAAAGATGGGCCGTAATCCGCTGTAGCGATAAGGGCAGGCGAAGGCGGCACTCAGGTATTTAATCGTCTTCCGCACCACCCTTCAGCGGCACGGGACAGAGCCGTAAAAGTCCCCTCGAAGCAACAGAGTATTACAGCAGTCACTCACGTCCAATTTAGCAGAGCGGCGGGGGGGAGGGGGGGCTGCTTCACTAGCGAAGACAGCTGAATTACCGGTGATTAGAGGTAGTGTCCACGCACGCCTGGGAATTCCTCGTCTTTTTACGCCGGTGGCGGTCTCTCGTAAGGGTTGACGTCCCGGTTTCCCCTCCCATTCCCTGCTCTGAGATGATGATTGGGGTCACTTCAGGTCATCTTATCAACATGCATGTATCATAACAATTAAATATACAGTAAATAGACTTTTTTTGTTATTTGGTTGCTGATCCAAAAGCTCTGCTCATTTTCTGTTCTACGCAAAACCATTTTGTAGTTCCTTCACCACAAGAAGGCCCTGTTCCTGTATTGATTATGCGTTCATAAATTTTGATGGGCTTATTCAAAACAAGTGCAGAACTCAAAGATATGCTGGCAATGTAGTCATGTTAGCTATCTGCACTATAAAACTTTTATTTTGAAGAAATGATACATTAAATTGTGTTTCATACTGATATTTAGCTGACTGAACCTAAATAACGTGATTTAGAACAGATGCACATGACTTGTCTTTGTAGCAGTGCTTACATTTTAATGTGTTATTGTATCGTTATTGTTTTCAGGGGAAGACTAATAGCAATTTCCTTGTTATACCCGTATTAAGGGGAAAAAGACCTTTGGTGTTTGTAAGAGAGGCTGGTCACTTCCCCAGGAAGCGTCTGTAGTGAGATACTTATGGTCACATCCCAGCCAAGACCATCTGGGAGTAGCTGAGTCTAAATATAGTGTAAGCCCAGATATCTTAGTCCTAAGTAGGTCTCCTGCTTTTATCGCCATCAGTGTTTATTTCCTCCTTTCCTTCTCCTGCTTGTCCCCCGGTTCGAGGTTTAAGCGTTATCCAGTTACACTCGGATCATCGGACGGATTGCGAGGGGCGTAGGACCCAGGGGAGTGTGTACCCCCCAAAATAGACCCTTAAATTTGAAATTATTAAACTGTGCTGCCACAAATATCATACTGTTTCCTACATCGTCGCAAATCATTTATGGAAAACAGCAACAGACACAACAGTGTGTCTCGCCCCGCTTGCCGCCTCTCTCGCTTTACAAGCCCTTTTGTTGGCATTACAATAAAAATGGTTCTTACTTTTTCTACATCTCAGTCCACCCCCCCCCCCCCCCCCCAGCACCACATCCTTGTCCCAGTCCAGGGCTGTCACCACGAAGGTGTGGCACGTCGAGGTCACCTCCACTAGAGCTAGCCGCAGGCGGCGTATTAAAAGCGGACTGCAGAGACCACAGAGAATAGAGAAGAAACACAAACCTGTGGCTGCTAAGGGAGAGGGCCCTCGGCAAAGAGTCCCAGCTGGGTCTTGCTGTTGTACCCTAGTATAAGAAAAAATATACAGCTGTATAAACAAATGTAAACCTGCTCTGGATAAATGCACATGATGAAAAGCAGAAGCGCATGTCTGAACTCTTCATATACAGAATGTGCAATTTTTGTATAAAAATAAATCATCAATGATCAAAATATCAATCATTCTTTTATCAATATCAATCATGCACTCCATTACACAAATATATACAAAGATATGACATGAAATAAAATTAAATTGAGTATGATGTAATAGCTGTTAGATTGGAATATAATTTATTTGTTTGCTTATCCGCCCTCCTTCCCTAATACATTTTTAATACCGTAACCAAGTCAGTGCGTATCTTCTAATCAGGCTTAATAAGCTCATAAATTAGGGATTACGCACCATTTAGGAGCTCGTTAAGACAGGATAACAGTGGCAATTCGATCAGCCAGGGCGCGGTCGATGAAAGCTGAGCGCATATAACGCAAGGGAGCCCGCTACCCGTCGCCACGACGACACAAGCGGACAAACGGCGTGCGTCCGGTCTCCTTGGTAAGGTGGCACTTAGTGACACGTTCAATAAGCACCTTCGGCCTGCCGATTGATGAGAGGCTAGGGGATGTTCCACTATTCCACTATCTAGTGCCTCAAAGAAACTCTGTCTGTAATAATAATAATCAGAATCAGAATAATTTTATTACCCTGGAGGAAATTGTTCGTAATTACCGACTCCACAGTAAACAACCACGCAAAAGGACTGAATTAGACAATAAACAGTACACATCCAACAGTTTTTAACTAAAAATAAATAAATGTAACATAGACAGATGGTAATAAGTGGGTGAATACAAACAAAAGTCCAATAATAATAATAATAATAATAATAATAATAATAATAATATGGCTAAATATAGTCAAGTATCCTAACCTCAAGTCAAACAAAACACCCTGAGAGGTTGTCAATAGAGAGAACGGACAACAATAAACACAAAAAATAGAGAAGCCAAGATGAAGCGTATCGGATGTTACAGGCGTCCCCTGTGAATCCAGGTGTTACAGGGCGGCCCTGTTAAAGCCTGGCTTACCCCGGGAGCGAGAGCGTGGGGTTAGCCGTGCCCTCGTCACGTCTGACAGGGGTCCGCCGCACATTAAAAGATTTCCGACAGCTCCCTTCGGGTTACGGGGCTCCGTGGAATTGCCACCAGGGTAAAGAAGAAAACATCTGAGCTGAACCGAGGGAATTTGCTTTCCAGGAGATTCCAAGCATCCCTCAAATGACAGAGAAGAGAGGGTTTCACAAGATGAAGTGACTCGTGGGGCAGGAGGTCATGGGCAATATACACAGACTTTGGACTTCAGTAACCTTGTGAAAAAGGATTAAGACCGAGCGTGTAAAAGTGAGCTGTGATCTTTCACAGCGATTGGACGTCACTGGAGGCCGGCATTGATAAAACATGGACAAGAGTATAGTAGAGAAGCCACCATTGACCTGTTACCGCTTGTACAAAATTCACTAGTTTAATAAAGCGATCTTGGTCATTTCACAAAGTATATCAAAGTGCATGCGAGGACGAGACCCTCAGCTAAGACCTGAAGATTATTAATTACATTTTAATAGGATAGAAACGGCGTATTTTTTTTAGTGGTGGGGGCTATTCAATTTACTTTTTATTGCATTGAAAGTCACTGCATTCCACTGATCATATTACACATTTACAAGACGACTTATTTACTCAGGAAGTCTGCAGTTTCATCTTGACATTTTTAGTCTTTGCAGGTTCCAAGTTTACAATGTGAGTTATTTACTCAGTAAATCTGCAGTTTTACACGTTTATACATCTATAAAGGTGCTGAAATTTAAGTTCCTTTGTCTGATAAGTTCAAAAGGACCAGTGCGGCCCCCAGCTAAAAGGCGTGTTAAGTGCAATTCCATATTGTATTACATAAATGAAACAGCAATACAATGACACATGAAGTCACCGATTTGTCTGTGAAATGTTACATTATTCAGAATATGGGTCGTCTGCTAAGCATTGTTACGGTCATTAACTGGTCCCAATTACCCATTCATGAAGTGTGATGGATGTTTTTCATGGAGTGTCTAAGCACCGTTAAGTTGCTTATGGTTACAGCACCATCCTGCCCGCTAGGTCCTGCTCCTTAAACATTGCACCACCTGCTGCCCATAAACAGACAGCCTTTCGGTTCCTGGTGCCGCTCCTCCCCCAGGATCTGAGCCACATCCATCGCAGTTGTCGCACATCCTTGCCAAGGCCCAAGCTATGGCTGGAATGCTACTTTTTCGCAGAAGACAGCTCTGGTGTCACCCCCCCCCCACCCGAGTAGTACTTTGTGATCATGCTGACAGCCGTTTTCTTTTTTATGGGGGGGGGGCAGGCGGCATTTGGGATGGAGATGCTGCCAGAGCTTGAAAGCCACACGGGGCCCCCAAGTCGTGCCCAATTGGAACGCCTTCAAACGGGTGTGCATGACCCCCCCCCCCCCCCCGGCACCACACAGAACGACCACACTGTAAGGCTGAAAGCTGCACTGGACTTACCGCTAATCATTTTCCAGCAATTTCTTTACGGTGCCATCTGGTTTTCAGCAGCTGCTCCCCCCCATTAGAGGGCCACCCACCTGTTGGCGTTTGTAAAAAATGTCCAGTTTGGGACAGCGCTGGACTTCCTCGGAGACACAGGCCTCTTTCCCCAGCTAATGTCTGTATTATGTTACCTTATTACCTTATTTGCTTTTCTGCTGTGCTTTTTTATCTAATGCAACTGTGATAGCCTTTAAAAAAGTTTCTTACATTCAGACAGCTGATGCTTTGCTGGATGAATTTTTAGGTCCTGGCTGAAGGCTACAATGATGAGGCCTTTGCTGAATATTCTGCTTCTAGGACCTGACCTTAAGTACAATAAAACGGTTGTCACACACCTTGGTGTCATGCTACTGTCATCAACCCAAAAATAGACTTTTAAAAACTAGAAAATAGGGTAACTAACAGCCACCACTCTTTTTGGTAAAGGCGATCAATTCTAAATTTTTAAATTTGTATGTTAAGGAGCAGAAAATACTATGTGACATAACAAACTCAAGTTACAGGCACTGTATCCAGCAGTTGTTGTGTGTTTTTTTTTTTTACTTTTACATGCCCCCTCTTTCTCTCAGAAACACAAAGCAGGGGGCACTGCTGGTTCATTCTCAGAATGAAAAGGCAGACCTGAGTGTCACATGACCACAGAGCCCACTGACCATTGGCTAAACTGTGTTTGTGGTTTTCAGAGGAAACGCTACGAAGGTGATGCTGTATCAGGCAAGGATGCTGAGACAGTGTGTCTGTGTGCAGGGTAATGGAGTGCAGAAGGAGTGCTGCTTCTCCAACCAGATGTGTGATTGAACAAGGCGCATGCAGGGTACACCCGTCCTGTATTCTGCAGCTCCCCTATCCAGTGAAGGAACTTCACAGCCACCAGTAATTAAGGTATCCCAAGAAGTTTCTCTTATAACTGCCTCTTATGGGACACAGACCCATATAAATCCTGACTAATTGTCTAAATTTATAACAGAAAACCTGATTCTCTTAATATCCATGACACTTTAATATATATATATATATATATAGAAAACAAATGGACATTTTCCTCAGCGAAATGGCCACGTGTTACCTGCAGGCTATTGTACATTTTGAACTGATGTGCCGTTCGACCCAATGAAACGATTCCTTTTTCTGCAGCGCCCAGCTGCAGGGAATTGTATTTTCATCATGATTGTCTTGGTTAGAAGTAGCACAGATGTATAATTTAATGTGCAAAAGAAGGGGAATGAGCAGTCATGAGTGGCGTAATGAGCTGACGCTGCGCTGGCATGGCGAGTCTCCCCTCGCCGCTCTTTGATGTGACTCGCTTGGCCCCGTTCCCCAGCTCCTGTTGCGTAACGATCTCTGGGAACTCCCCGCGTGAGGGTGGCCTCTCTATTGCCTGGGTGCGCCAGGCACAGGGCCTGAGACTGGCCGAAAAGGCGGGTAGCAAGTTCCTCCGAGTGCATATGCTTCCATCAGAAGTGCTTTCAAGCATGGTGCAGAAGACGCACAAGAACGCTGCAGCCGCGTGGCTAGGAGACCGGACGTGGTGTACCTCTGAGGACTGACTTGTACCAGCACAATATAATCCCACTTTGGCTCAGCTGTGTAACAAGTCATAAGACCCATTTAAACCCTTGATTAATGCTGCCACACCTGGTTGCCCCTGAGTAAGTCAGCCGTCCTTGCTTCAAGGGAATATTTCCATTTGCTTATCTCTGGAATGTGGCCGTGCTCTGAAACTCGTTAACCTGATTGGAAGCAAAAATCTGGAGTCTTTCTAATTAAGGCATTTAAAGTAAATCTGTCCAAATAACATACCGGCTTACTGTCAACACAGTGGAGAGCAATCTTATCAGATAATTAGGTGTAGACCTCACTTGACTGCCTTGAGATATTTATTTACTTCTTTCTTGGGCATGTCAGCTGATACCCTTCCACTGATTTTAAGCAGCTGAGATAGACTTTTGCTGATAAAGACATTATTGGGTGTTCATCACTCTTGTCGTCTGTTAATTGTTCCATGTTGACCACTGGGATTAAAGAACCAAAGCTTTAAGAGGATAGATGACTTAAAGACAGATGACTTTGTGTGTTACATCCCACTGGAGTTATGCTGTAACAAAATTATTGGCTTTATGTTTAAATCTAAGGGTGGTTTCACACCAAAGCTATGGAGCTTGGTTCCATTGCACCAGCAATATTAGACCAAAGTATATTGGTTATTGATCACATTTTTCAGTGCATAAATATGGAAAAGACATCTAGTGATGCACTAAATGTCAACGAGGTACACAAACAATTCCATCTACCTCAATTTTTGCTCTGCTACATCTCTTTTCTTGCACTTCCACGTAACTTCTATGTTAGCGCCAGTGTTTCTGGTCAACCAATTGCAAATTATCGCTGTAAGCACCTCCCCAGTAGTTTTTGTTTGAACGAAAAGTACCTAATCTGGAGTAGGGATTAAAAAGGGGTTCCGGAACAGCCTCCGAGGAACTACAATCAGGCTGAGTTCCTGGAATATGAACACGAGAAAAATTCCTGGTTCCGGAAAAAGGCTCTGATTCCCGAAAAAGTTCCAGAGTTCGTGTCGAGCAAGAATAAGTTCAAAGATAGAAAGGACATATAGCATAATGTTACACTTTGTTTATTACTACACACAATCAAACCTTTCTGGAAATTAAATAATCTGTTAATTTTGAGAATTAATTTTCCTATTACCACTTTTCTAGGTTTGTGATAATCCTGGAGGCCGTCCCTGGACAGGAGTCATGGCGCATTCTGACAGTGGTAGGGACCAAATCAGCCCCTGCCCCCCTGAACACACAGGGTACTCCCACAACATTAGTAGAAAGATGTCTTTACTGTCCCATAGAAACTCATAGAAAGATGCGGAGAGACCTGGAAATTGTACGTGCAGAGTCAGGCTCAAAATAAAGCCCCCAGATGTCCACAACGCTCCTCCCACCACGTTACCCCATATTTTCTAGTAAAATCTTTGAACTTCCTACTACCAAACATGAAATTTAGAGCCCTAACTCGCCACCACCCATATACTCACTCCCGCCGGTCCATGTACCTAACACAAAGGAAAGTGAAGTGTCTTTTGATGTATGTTTCTGCATTAAAGTGAAACATTAGCCATGACACACACGGCCTTTGAAGTATTATGGCAAAACTTCTTAGGTATATAACAACTCCATAATGGGGATTCTTGCTGATGCAGGTAAACACAGTTCAAGGTGCGATTAAAACCCAGTAAGAGGTTCCCCTGCAAGCAGAATGGTGTCTCTGGCAGTACCTCTGGGGGCAGCTAAGCTCGTAAGCCTCGCCCGCTTTGATCACCATGGGAGCACATCATGTAGAAACAAACCCCCAGAATGACTCGATCGTTCGTGTTGATTCATGTCAGCCAGATCACGCTCCGATTAGGGGTTCTGCTAAAAGGGTTACGAGTAGCCCACACTGCTGGCAACATCTGCTACTTGTGCAACTCCCAGTGCTCTTATAGTGGTCTACCTTTTATAGTAACATCAGCTAACAGCACATGATCCAGAACTCCGTACCACCTCTTCCCGCTGGATCTACCACAGAGCTTCCTTTGAGTAACATTCCTCTACATGGTAACACCAGTGTTGGATTAGACTGTCTGTTTGAATTAGAAATACTGCCATCTGAAGCACAAGCATCTCCGCCATTATTGCTCACGAACAACGTTGAAGATTGGCACCTGGAATGAGGGACTTCGAGCAACGTGCTACTTTCAGCTTTTGTCTCTGGCTAGCAATTTAAAAAGCAAATTTCTGAATATTTGTATCAGTTTTACTTATAATATGATTATTATTTCTTTTTGGAGTGTGAGACATGCTTATGTTTTACTTATGTCCAAGTGTTTTTGGAATTGTGTCTAAAATTGTCTTTATATATACTACTATACACAAGACCAGTTAGAAAGAACTTAACATTCATTATAATTACAGCTTTGAAAGCTTATTATTTAACCTGTGCTAGTTATGGAATTTAATTTAAACAGAAGCAGATTTCACAAAGAGATCCCTAAACGCAAACCAGACTGCCGGTCACCTGTCCATTGCTGTGAGAAAATTTAGCTCCTAATGACATTCGGAGCGGGCAGCGGGAAGGGTCACGAGAACTAATGACCTGACAAACTAACACTTCAGCTCCTTCCAATTAGGAGGCTGGGCCACATCAAAAGATGGAGTCCTTATCTCAGCATGTAGGCTTGTGAAAGGAGTGAGACACAAGCGGATTTTTACCAGGCTTGTCCTTAAGGAGCAGGGTCCCTGCAATGCGCTTTAATAAGTTGACGGAGGTCACTGGGCTTTGCTCTCTGACTGTGAGCCCTAGCAAACGGTAGTGGGGTTTCAGTCCGTGTGGCAATTGGAATCCAGTTGGAATCCGGGACCCCCTTCCACCAATACTACAATAGGGTCACAAGCACAAGTGCTGAGAAGAAAGAAGTATTACACAGCTGATATTTCTACGCAGTTGCAGAGATCCTGTGTGTGGCTGGTATTCAGACTTCGGAGATGTGAACAGAAGGTACGAAAAGCTTGCTGTCATGTGCCGTGCTCTAGGTTGTGTGAAAAAATGGATGTGGCCTTCCTGCTGATTAGGAGGGGGCGGGTGCAACCCTCCGCAACCCTCCTCCTACGCAGTATAATTTGACACTCTTTCTGGGGAGATGTGTCACTGCCTTAACGCTAAGGTCTAACTCCACTGTCATGCATGACCAGAAGGTAGATCCTGTATCCTGTTACATACCATGTCTCTACCTATAAAAGAAACCACTGCCTGAAAACTGACCAACCAAAGGATTAAAAACAGCACACTGCAACACAATCGTTGGCAAGCTGTTCATTTTATTATTATGGCTATTACACTTGATCTATAGTCATTATTTTGCATTCTGGGACAGATGCGTTTTTAATGACGCCACGTACGCGGTAAGCACAGTGCTTGGTGGTGTTTCCATGAACACCTCACTGCTTAAATTTGTCGCACACATCTTTTGCGACCTTGTCAACTGGCACAGCCTGAAGTTCGTGGACCGTGAGGGGCTACAGCAAGATTTCTCTTGGCGGCCGCTAGTACATCGATGCACCTTCAGGAGGCGCTACACTCATGGAAAACACCCCTAGCTAACAACCTGTTTGTAGATCATGCCGAGGGGTGCGAGAATGGAGTGCCTTTTGGAGGATAGCTTGTAGAAGTCCTTGTCTATTTTGTGTGCTCTTATTTTTTGTCTTTAAAGCGGGACACTGGGCCGGCTGAGACGTCTCGCAAATGCACACTTGGTCTCCAACCAAAACTTCCTAATTAACCCCCAGGACAGACAGCCGTAGGAGTGGGCAGGACGCCGCGGACAGCGCAGCGGCCTGACATATGGCACGCATCTGAGAACAAACATTTGCAAAGCATAAAATTTAATCTACATATAAATGCATAAATGCCACAGTCATTGAGTTGCACCATAGACCACCCGTAACATGCTCCGTGCAGGAAGAGCCTCGACTCTGCATACCTCATTATCGCAACTGATGCAGAGGCTAATGAGTCATAGTCTCTACAGTAACAAAGTGCTGTTTAAAAAGACTTTGTACTGGCAAAAGGGAATTATAATACATTTTTCTGTCACTTTTATTATGAAATGTGGCCAGTTAAACTTACAATATTAAGAATCGTTTCGGCATTGTAATGCACCCTTTGGAAAAATACAAATGGCGGTGTGGCACCCTGCAGGAAGCATGGCTGGACAGTCTGGGTCCCCTGACAAAATGGCACCTTGGTCAGGTTTGCAGGGGGGTAGAAAAATACAGGACAAATTGAATATATTTTTGTGTATTCAAGGGCTCCTGATAAGTGCTGCCCCCCCTGAATCTGCCCTGGTATCCGTGCTAACGCCCCAGCCCGCTCCTAGAACCCTCTACTGAGTGAGGATAGTAGAAGTGTTCTGGGGCTCTGCAACCTTTGTGTTTAAAAAAATAAACAAAATTACCCAGAAAAGAAGACGATCTTGCATTAACTGCTCCTGGAAGTGCATGTCACTGCTGATAAAGGCTTGGCTCTGCTCCGCATTCCCACTTACTGCCTGCAATAATGCTCATGTCCAAAGGCTAGACATCCTTGACAGAGTCACGGCAAGATGCTCAGTCCCAAGACGTTTACGCCTAATGTCATGTTAGCGTGGCCCTGACACCCGCAAGCCCCTCCACGGGGTGGGGCGTGAGCCGAACCAAGGGTTAATCCAAGCCCCCTTTGGATGCTCTTGAAAACTCGAGCTCGCAATGACACACGCGCGTTAAGAGTCAGCAGAGCACGTCAGCTGGAGCAGTACCAGGAGGAAGGCCACTAAAATTTGTGAAAAGCACACTCTACGGCTCATGGAGCCAGATTACACCTCACAAACCTACAGCCTAGCATGAAGGTGAACAGCCTCTCCTAAAACATTTCTTAAAATTAAAAGCAATAATAATAATCAAGCGACACATAAATTCATTAATTAACTGTGCAGTTCTGTACCAGATTAAGGTTAAATTTTTATGCATATACCTGTTTGTTAAATGCTTCCAGGCACCCTATAATAATACAAGGGCATGGTTAAGAAAGAACAGTTAGCTATTTTTTATTCCCACAGCGAAGACTGCGGCCAGAGCCTGTGTTGCAGTTTGTTCGTGGCGCAGCTTCCCATCGCGGCACTTAAACTAATTTCACAGATTCTGACAAGGCGACGGAAACCTGTTATATGACCTTTCAAAAGTGTGATTCACGACAAGCTGCAAAAAAAGCAACACTCTTTACACCTCAAGGCATCTGATGTGCCGGTGCTTGCTAGTGCCGTGGGAGAGGTATTAGGGCCGGCGGGGGGGCGTAAATCAGGTATGTGATGACAGGAGGTGGGAGGCCAAGTTATTCTGACAAAAGAGCGCACCTACAGCTGGGCGGGTCTGTGGGCGTGGCGGGGGCGGGGCGGGGCGGCGCCGTGATGTGAAGGCGGTAGTTGAAAGTTCTCCATGCTCGTTCATTGATTGAAGTTTAAAACCTGAGAGAAAATACTATCGAGGTGCCGATCGTGTTGTTAACGACATGTGAGTCCTAAAAGCAAAGGCCAGACACGCATGCGTTACGTTCCTGTTCATTTATTGCTTTTAGACTGAAACCGTAGAATGAATCATCCGCTTTTCCCATACGAAAAGCGAGTTAACAGATTTTCAAACTGGAAGCGAGATTGATTTAAAACACATTTGTCTTAGAAATCTTGGGTTAAGTTTTGAATTACTTCATGATGATTGTGAAGCAATTTTATTTAAAGCTGCAGCGCATACTTGGTTAAATAATTAAGGAGGGGCACTAAGGGAATGAAAGGTGTTAGAAATCAAAGCCAGGAGAAATGACGCAGAAATAAACAATAGACAATAAACAACAGAAATAAAAAACGAAGTGGTCCACAAACTCCCGGGTAAAGCTCGCCATCAAGTAAAGGCGATAAAAATATTAACTACTCTTTGCGTTTAATATATATTTAACTCTTTTAAAATATGCATATTATCATAAATTGTTCGCATCGCCTTGGCCAGATTTATTTGTTTATTTGCCTGTGAAAACGACTTTAAATGCCAGAATTTGATTCCGCACTCCGTATAATGTAATGTATGTTCTGAGTGAAACGTTTTGAATGTACAACGCAGTCAGTATGCGCATACAGCGCCACATAGGCACACAGCAAACTGATCTTCCCGTATGGGGCCAGTGGCCAGTGGTTAGGCAGCTTGAGACCATGATACAACATGTTCACTTAAACTATTATCCTGGTCAAGTCAGGTCCTGGGTAATTGCTGAATGCTGCGTCAGGATATTGTTGGGTGGGGCGAGACAATGGGTGAAAGATTAAGAAGCTTGTGTGCAGGATATGTTCTTGAATCACAGGTTGCAGACCTTTGGTACCGAGGGGATTCTGCGTGTGTTGGTTTGCAGTCTACTTGCGCAAATATAGACACATACAAATTGAACCAAATAGGTCTCTCAAGTAGTAATGCGGTAGTCATGCTTCAGAAAACAACAGGATAACCAGAACAAATGATAGTCGGTGAGGACCAGGATCAAGAACTTAAGCCAAAATCTGCATTTTGTTGTGAGCAGCATTGTGCAAATCTGTACCCCGCGGGTTCAAATTGCAGGCGGGAAGCTTCTGCGCTGTCGTATCTTATAATGGGTCGCTGTATGGTTGGTGTGATGTGCATTTTCAAAGAGTAACACATCCACTTGGGTGGCAGGTACTGTGCTGGACGGATTCTAGGCTCAATTGTTGTTTCTCCATTGCCCAGCCGTGCCAGAATGTACCATGACGGTCTGTTTTTATCGCCATTTTTTTGTGTGACAACCCGTGACAAACGAAGATGGATTTGGCCCTGCTCCATTCTTGGTCCCATCAGGACTACGCACCGCCCTCAGCTAGGTCGTCTTGATTCTGTGTTGGTCCATGATTGATTAAACACTGTGTCATCATGTAGTTGATGAGTGTTGTAAATGTATGTTTTACACAATCCTATTTGGAGGCTATGTGCTTTTCTGAGGCTAATTTAAATCAGCCGAAACATCTCCAAGTAGCTGTGCATTTTCACATATTGAAACGGTTACGTTTTGTTTCTTTTGGGTGGTATTTGAATGCTGTACCATGAGATTAGGTAGCGTTACAAAATATTGTGATTTTTAATTAGTCAAGCCTTACAAATCATTTGACCTCCATAATTTTATAGACAGCCCAGATACCAATTTTATTTTTAATGGGAAAAAATACAGCCTAGATGGAAAAAAGAGGACCATCTTCCAGTATTACTGGGACCGATATCCAGGAGAGCCCATTCTGAATCAGGGATCTCTGGTCCTGGGTCGCATTTTCTAAGCTGGTTTTCCATCAACCTCACTCATATGGGCTGATTTGATATAATTAATTCCAAGGGAAATGTAACTGTATTTAACTTTTGGTAGTGAATAATGCTTATTAAACCTTTTCACCATTATAAACAAGATCACTCAGGTTACCAAAAAGCTACTGTACCGGACTGTTGCTCACTGCTTATGTTAGCCCCAGACAATATCTGTATTTTCAGTTGTACCCTATATGGACAAAGGTATTGGGACACCTGGCCATTACACCCACAGGGAGTTTTATGACGTCCCATTCTAAATCCATAGGCTGTTATGGTACAGGCAGGAAGAAGGTGACGATCCACTTGCAGCTCCAAGACAAAAAAGGGGTTTATTGAAGAAATAGAACACACTGTGAAACAAAAGGAGCCCAAGGGGTAAAAAAAAGAGAGAGAGAAAAGAACAAGGATTAACAAACTAAAGAATCCATAACTTAACTAACTAGGAAGCAGAACTAGGGAAAGCAAGCAGACTGACATACACACAGCGGCACAAGCAGAATGACCAGCTGAGGAAATTAACTGAGGCAAGAACTTAAATACACAAACCAGACTAATGAGGACGCAGCAGAGAAATATTAACCTACCTACCAATCAAACAGAACACAATACAGGCAACAAGTGAAACCAATGAACAGGGAGCAATCACAGAACTAGGGAGGTTAACCGACTAGGAAACTAATCAAACATCGGAAATACAAGACTAATACAAAATACAAGTACGAATAACCAAAACTTAACACAAGGAGGGTGGACCATGGATGGGAGAGCTACGACAGAAAATGCTAGGAAAAACTAAAACAATAAACACTGAGGACAAAAACGACCCCCAGGCTTGCAGACTGACCGCTGTGTGGCGGTCTGGGGAGCAGGGAAAACACACTAGGGAAGACTAGGAACTAAGATAGAGAGGGGAAAAGGCAGAATGGCCAGTAATGCCTGCTGGCTAAACGTGGAAGGGTTACAGTGGGCGGGGTGGGACGGTGCAGACCCTGACATAGGCAGCAAAATGGAGTCTCCCCTCAGGACTTTTGTAGCTCTTGGCCACTTTGTGTGTCGCTTTCGCACTACATAACAGGAACTGGGACCTTTATGCTAAATAAGAATGGGTAAGACATAAAGCTTGTAGATAATTCACCATTCATTGGCCAGCAGGTTTGATCCTTCGGTTTCACAGAATACGGTGTAGCATACTCCGCTAATAATTGCTGGCAAGTTTCACGGCCTGCACTGGCAAAATTATACGAGTAATATTGGTTATCGATTGAATTTTCCGATGCAGAAATATGGAGAACGTAACTGAAGTACAAAAATAATTCCATCTGCTCATTTCTTGTTTGGCTACTTCTATCTCTTTTTCTGCACTTCCGCGTAACTTCCATGTTAGCCCATAACTTCCATGTTAGGTGCTTGTGGTCAACCAATCAGCAAGCTGTTGCAGTAGTTCATGTTTGAACGAAAAGTACCTAGTCTGCAGTAGGCACCAAAACTGTCTCCAAGGAACTACAGTCGGCCTGAGGTTCTGTGCTGTGAACACGACAAAAGGTCCTGGTTCTGGACAAATGTTCTGATTCCAGAAAAAGGTTCCTGCAGTATGAAAGCACCGTTTATGGACCTTGTTCTGTGCACAGGGCACAGTCATGCTGGGACAGAAAAGGGCCTTCCCCAAACTGTTCCCACAAATTTGGAAGCTGAAGCATTAAGAATTCCCTTCATTGGAACTAAGGGGTCTAGCCCAACCCCTGAAAAACAACCCCATACCATTATGCCTCCTCCACCAAAATTTACAGTCGGCACAATGCAGGCAGGTAAAGTTCTCTTTGCATCCACCAAACCCAGACTTATGTATTACGCTGCCAGATAGAGACGTGAGGCTTGCATGCAGCTGATCGGCCATGGAAGCTCATTCCATGAAGCTCCTGGTGCACAGTTTTTGTGCTGGAGTTAATGCCAGAGGAAGTTTGGGACTCTGCAGTTACTGAGTCAACTGAGCTTTGGCTACTTTTTTGTACTATGCGGCTCAGCACTCTGTTACTTTACGTGGTCTGCCACATCGTGACTGTTCCTAAACGCTTCAAAGGGTCTGAATGACCCTTTGAATGACACCTGAATTCAGTGGTTAAGAGGTGTGTCCCAGTACTTTTGTCCATATAGTGTGTATTTATCTACAGTTTATAGTTTTATAGTATTTACAGTATGCAGTAATTTCTCGCATGCTGTCTTTCATGCACATTACCTTGCACTTGCGCTACTACTACCTCAACTGGCAAATAAAATATCACGGTGACTCTATTGATTAGTATTCCTTCTGTTTTACTCATTATTATTATACTTAATTATTGTTATTGTTAATAATTTTGTTACTGTTATCATTCTACTTATGGTTATTTTGTGTAGTGGTCATTTTGTATGTGCTAGCTACTGGATGCCTGAATTTCCCTCAGGATCAGTAAAGTATCTGTCTGTCTGTCTGTCTGTCTGTCTATTTGTCTGTCTGTGTGTGTCTTTGTGGCAAAATCCCGCATAGAGACCCTCGCTGGATTAAATGTAGACCTCTGTACATGAATAGGGCAGCCATGAAAGTACAGACTCAGCATGTTTATTTTTAGATTATTTTTGTTTGGCTGCATCAGGACAAGGACACCGTACGAGCGACAATGCAGGTGCTGCCCAGAAACGGGGCAGAATTGTGCTGACTGCGACGGTCTGCACAGGGCTCGCCTCTCCCAAAGCGCAGCTCGGTGTGGAGGCTTTCAGCTGCGACGCAGGTAAAGTGCAGCGGCAGCAGTCACTAATGCGAATGCACTGTGGCACTTTGCGCTCAGGTGAGTAGAGAAGCAATGTCGTTTGTTCATAACTTTCAGTGTTTTATGCATTTTTAACCACTTACCGAAGACAACATCTTTGCTACCAATTGGACACTTGTATCTCTTTGCAAACATTAGTTGAATTTCAATTATGTTATGAAATGAAGCATTTTATTGGGTTTTGGCGTGAATCTTACACGAGCGGTCACAGAACAATCGAATCCTGTCACCCCCGGATATTCCCAGTAATAAAATAACTAAAATATCACACACAATGGCATCTTTAAAAAGCTCTCATTCATTCCAGTCTGGCTGCAAGACAATTTCATAGACACTTAACCAAATGGATGCATAAGCAACTGCTAATTTCTTTTGTCTTGTTTATGTAATTAAAGTTCTCAAACAAGTACTTATTTTTTTCTGATTTGTCAGATAAATTCTTACCACCCACACTGCACAACCTAAAATAATTCATTTTTAAATTAAAGTTACAGCATCCTTATGAAAGCAATTCTATCTCTGCATAAAATCACTATATACGCTTACAATTTTGTGCTTTTAATTATTTTGAGTTTGTTTTTTAATTTCGCTTCGTTCTGCACGGCAAATTGATTTTGTCCTTCGTGTTGTCTGTTTGGTGAAAACGAGCATACTACTTTGTGTGTTTGTGATCTGGCTCGCAGACATACAGACGGGACGCGCCGCTGTAATGTTTTTTTCAGTGGGAGCGAGGTATTTGTCCAGCCTTCGGAGAAGCGGGTCGAGGGCAGCCCCCTGGAGGCCTCTGAAATATCGCTGCACTCGTTCCCGAGCCCGAACTTCACCTGCTCACCATTAATCTGGTTTTTGGGTTCGCCTGAGGCGGGAGATTGCCGTAAGTTACCCAGATTGGACTCGGAGATACAGACCGGAATCTCCAGCCTAACGTGCCGTCTGCCAAATCACTTCACAGTTTGATGAACTGCCATTGACTACTATATTCAGATTGGCTATTAAAAGAAAACGTTGGGCCACTTCATATATGGATATATTTATATATATTTCCCGTTCATGCTTGGATACCTTGTGACAAACAAATGCATGACTTGCGAGGTCTGTAAAATGGAGGGAAAATGGTGAGGAGAGATGGCGTTACCGTGCAAGATGGCTGCCCCGCCCCCCATAGTGACAATGTTTTGCAACATCTATCTCATTTCAGCAGTGGCGGCTGGGGTTTCCTCCTAATGGCTCATCCCTCTCAACCCTTTGCCAAAATCCCCCTACAGTATTCTCTGCCAGTAGTTTCACCATTTCTCTCTCTCTCTCTTTCGTCTCGCACGCGGGCCTGACACCGGCCACGGCCATAAAGGTTTGGTTTGCGCAAGGCCTGTCAAAACCCGAGGAGTGATGGCAGCCAGGCCGGGGCAACACCCACCCCCGGCAATGCGCCCCCGCTCAGCGGGTTTACCGCGTGACACATCCGCACCTCAAACGACCGGCTCTTATCTCGTAGCTAAACTTCCACCCGTCGTTATCGCCAGTGTCCTTTCAAGTTGCGGACTCCTTGGATTCGTCCTTATCGATGGCTTTGTTCTGCTGGCCCGTGTGTGTTCAGCCAGGGAAGGGCAAGGCTATTTGGGGGGTCACTGAGTGCAGGGGGGCGCCGGTGGCTCTGAAAGAGGAATCCATTCCGGCTTGTTAGACATTCATTGTGTTGTTTAACATGTAATAGGTACTTAAACTCTATTGCTACGAGCACAACTGCGTTAACGGTTAAACATACCCCAGACAGCACTGGTGTGTGTCAACATTAATGCTCCAGTGTTTTATCAGCTTACATGGCACTTTATTCACAAGGAAATTTTTACAGCTTTGCATGAAACAACTGGCAATAAATGGAGAAATCCAAGTTTGGTTCCTTATTCAAGGGTACAATGCCCCTTCTCAAACCCGAACTCATGGCTTGGTGATTAACCCCCGCTTTACCTGTTGGCTGTCGGAGGTCCCGTACCTTCCACAGAAGACAGGCATGCCAGGCCTTTAATCTGCATGCTGGTGGGGCCCAGAACATGGACCCCCGATGCCCCGGTAACGCTTTAGTGGAGGGGACCTATCGCGGGGTGTCGCCGCTGGCACAAGGCATGATTAAATCGCTGTTCTGCCGACCTACGCCGGTACCAGTGGGGATTAACTGGAGCTCTTGGCGCGGAGGCCCTAGGGGGTGGTGGTGGGGGGGAGGTTCAGCATAGCCTTGTCACTTGGCACGCTCAGGCACCTAATGAGTCTAATGAACTTCTCGTGTGGAGCAGAGGCACGGCCACTGAGCTGTAGAAAAGCTGTCTCCGCTCCCTTAAACCCATTGTTAGCCTCCTGCCTTTAACAGACTCCTATAAAACCCATTTAGGACACAGGCGGCTGATATAGGGGGCTGCCTATGCTGCTCCAATTATACCTCATGGGTTCACAGCTACATGATCAGGAAGAGCATAGTTTAATTATCCGTCCATCCGTCCATCCATCCATCAATCCATCCGTCCTCCATATCACCTTGTTCTTATCCAGTTAGGGGTTACCAGCAGCCTCTAGCCTAACCAGAAAGTTGTGGCATTAAGCAGGGAACACACACACACACACACACACACACACACACACACACATATGCAGGTGTACCTATCTAAATGGGGACCGTCCATTCATTTTTATGGAGAAAACCCTAACCCCAATCAGGACACCCTTAACCCCTACCCATCCCTAACCTTAACCATAAGTAACCAACTCAAATACAAGACTTTAGGTATTTTTACTTTTTTGATTGCGTTCACAGATTTTTATAACTGAGGTTATCCAAATGGCGACCTCAAAAGATGTCCCCAAAAGTAGGGAAATTTCAGGTTTTACTACACTTTGGGGAAAATTTGGTCCTCAAATGTGATCTATGCAAACCCACACACACACACAGGTTTGTAATTATATCTTTGTGGGGACTCTATGGGGAAAACTCTAATCCCAACATGACGACCTTAAGCCCTACCCAGCCCTAACCTTAACCATAAGTAACCAAACTAAATATGAGACTTTTTTTCGTTTTTTTGATTGTATTTATATCTTTGTGGGGACCTGAAATATTGTCCCCACAACGTTAATATAACAGGTCTTTATTACTTTGTGGGGAACATTTGGTCCCCACAATGTAATATAAACATAATCCACACACACACACATAATCATACACTTTGGGAATTTACAGTCATCAATTCACACAATTTTTACATTGTGAGAGGGATTCTGGAGCACCTACAGGAAGCCCACGCAGACAAGGAGGGGACCCCTTAGCCACCTACCTTCTGCAGCGCTAACACCTTAGCCGCCATGCCTCCCCACATAGTTAATCCCGCATGTTCAATTTAAGAACGACGGACAGAAATTCCAAGTTAACAAACAGGTAACATTTGATGGAGACAGCAGGCCAGACTTTGTTGGGGATTAAATTGCATTCCTGCCACTTCCCCAAAATGCTAAGAGCAGTCTGTCCACAGCTCTGCATGAGTATCACTTAAAACTTTGGCAGGGGGGCAAGGGGGGTTCACAAATTTTTTTGGCATATTTTTATTAAAAAAAACTTTTTGCCAGGGCTGGCCTGAGACTAACCTCACTTTCGGCTTTTTTAAGCTGTTCGCTCAGGCCAAATGTTCCACCGTCCTGCCCCTCAATGGGGCCCCCGCCCCCGGCGCGCGCCGGGGCGCGGCGGGCCGCCACTTGTGCCACCCTCCGTCCCATCACTGCCCCCCCCCCCCCAACCCCCCCGTCCCCCTCCAGGCCAAAACCGCCAGAATGGCACTGCACGTCTTAGTTTGAAGCACGGAGAGAGAGTAGTTTTCCAAACTTTGCAGCATCCTTCCTCTCATGTAACTAGAATTAAATGAGGTGTAAAAACTTCCTGCTACACTGATATTCTTCTGACTGTCAATCAGCATCCCGCTGGGCCTCTCTGCCCCTGGGCTTTATTAACCTGCCCAGCGGCCGGGCACTGCAACAATGGCGGCTACGTGTCCGGGTTCCAGATTTTGTCAGCGCGGACGGAGGGGTCCCAGGCTTCCCGCCGTCCACATGAAAGGAGGCTTCAGATGTCTGATCCGTCAAGCAGTAAACGCCAGAGAGTCCCGATCCCACCCACCCCCCGAACCCCTGGCCCGGGAAACGGCCACGGTGGACCTCGCCAATTGAGACGTCTCCCGCGGTCCCTCCGTGAGGAGGGGGGAACGGGTGGGGATTCCCGAGCAAAGGCACAGCGGTGCGGTGGCTCCCCGCCCTGGGGCAGCGCCAGGCCAAGGGCGACAGCCTGCTGGGCGGGCAGTGTGCACGGTCTGAACTTGGCGTGTTGCTGGCCACGGCCGGGGGGGGATTTGTGCCTTTCTGCGCCAGGGTTGCCCGGCTACCAGCTGAAAAGGAGGCGTGTTATTTTTTGTTGTCAGATATTTCCAAAACCACATCAAAAATGTAGAGGTTTTGTCCTCTCTGAAGGCCTTGTTTAACTCTAGACACTCTGGTGTCAATTGACCCTCCCTTTGATGAAATGTGTGTGCGTCTGTGTGTGTGTGCTGGCGCGTCTGTTTCCGCACTGCATGTCCAGCCTAAGCACCCGGACAGGTGTCACTGCCGTTGCACGGCATCTTAAATACTTGCTTGTGAGCGCCGTTCCTCTGGAAGGAGGCAGCCGCTAAGCAGAAAGAAAAATCACAGAGGAGTCCCTGTCCCCCGATTGCCCATGTTCCTGTCACACTACGGTTACGGAGAAAACCGGAGAGGGAAGCCTTGCGGAAGAAACTTCCACTTGTGGTCGTAGCCGCAGGTTATGTGTCATTTTGAAAATGAACGTGAGATGGAGAGAATGAGAGAGAGAATGAACTATTAAAAGAAAAAAAAGTGTGCCGGGTGGCAGAGCGTGGGCCGTGTGCGCTAATGTGCCCCATTAACCTAATTACGTTCAGTCGCTGCGCGGAGAACTCACGCCGTTTCGCATTTAATTGACTCGGCTCTTCTGCTATAGGGTGGCCGGCGGTAAACTGGGTTGATTTTGCGCTCGGCCGCTCAGCCGGCTGGGCCCCGCTGTTCGCCTGCTTTTTTGGGAAGCCGTTGAAAGGTTCCCATGTAAAAGGCGTCCCCCAGCTCCGGCGACAGGCCGAGCCCGGGATCCTCGACAGCGGCCCCTCAGATCCCGTGCCAAGCCATGTCACGTTCTCTGACGCGGCTGAAAGGTCCCGCCACCTCGTCAGATTGTGCCGTCCTCCTGCAAATCAGCTTAGTGGCTTATTGTGCTGTAGACATCGAGGACATACACAGATGCATCCGTAAATTAAACCGTAATTTGGCAGACCGCCGCTGCCCCTGCTGCCCCAGCCCTCGCCTCTGCTCTCGCCCCTCACCCGCAAATCCCGCCTCATCTTGTAGAGTAGCGCCTAAACAACACGAGGAATGTGAGTCGGGAGGGGGCAGCCCGAACCGGGAGCGTAGAGGCATTGGGTGAGTGTTTCTAACAGCAGTGCCCATAGGGGGCGCCCCCAGTACTGGCATATGGGCCTGAATTAGCCCCCCCCCCCCCCCCACAACATGAATCATCTGCAGGCTTCGGTGTCACAGGTGCTACCACTGAACGTCTGGATCCACCTCCATCTTCAGGATTTATAGGCCCAGAGTGAGCGATGAACCATCAGTCTGCTCTTCTGGAACCTATTGAATTTTAGCATCTCTCATGAAAGGTTAAATTGACGAGATCGTTGCGATGGCTGTATCGCCGTCCACGCCCTGCTGCGAAGTGCCAGTTATGCAGGACGAAAACACTCGCGTCATCGCGGAATTGTCTGAAAAGTTCTCTGTTTCCCAAAAGAATAACAACAATAGGTCTACTGGCTGGAAACGGAACACTTAATGAATAAAACATGATGTTCCATTACTGCCAAGTATAAACTGCGGAGTATGAAATGCTGGTAACTGGGATGTGTGGTTTATATTATCATTTTGTTGGAATGGATCATTTGAGATGAGTGCAGTGTCAGTGGCTGCTGTAATCTGGCACTCATTCTGACCGGCTAGCAGTGGGTGCCGGGCTTCCCCCGGGTAGGGAAAGGCTCCGGTGCAGGACCATCCAGACCCAGCTACATCTGTCACCTCTGTGTTCTCCATCCCTTCTCGGACTCTTGTTGCCAGCAGCACTGCTCAGCCCAGGTTTAGCTCTTGATTGCACAGTAAAAATGGATATTTTGGTGTCACATGTAGCTATGTTTCATGTTCCTTAGAGGAAGGCAGGACGGCAGTAGGTCTGGTCCCCAAAATGATGGAAAATGAAGGCGGGGGGGGGGGTGCTTGTGTTTTAAGAGTCTTTAAAATGCAATTGAGCATTCAAATATAGGTGTGACTTAAACTAAATATCTTTACAGCCATCAATAATATTAATAATACATGACAGTAAATGGCAGCAGAAGTTTTATTTTAAATCACTGGTAACACTTTATTTAAGGTCCTGTTTTTAGTAATCTATAAACGCATTCATGACAAATAATAATGCATTCATAAAGCACTATAAACATGGCTATAGATATTTAGAAAAAAGGCATAACACATTATAGCCATGCTTATTATGCATTATGAATGCCTCTCATCTATAATGCACTATGGATAATTTTATAATGTAGTACACAACATCCTTAATGCTTACACGGACCATTATAATGCATTATGAAGGTATCTTTGCCAGTGAACCACTGATGTGTCTTTTCTGGCTAGAACCCCAAGGTATGGTGGACCGGTCAGGTGATGGATCCAAGGAGATACCTGTAAGTAAATGGAGATTAAACAGGACACTACGGAAAGTGAGACTGATTTGAGAAGGGGGATTAAAAGGGATAAAAGTGTTCAGGTATCTCAGGAGGGCCAGAGGATGCCTTAGGATGGGCATCACTCTAACGCTACTTTTCAACTACCACCAAGAGCCGAGCTTTACCACTTACTGACGGTTTTCTATTGTAAAAATTGTACCCCGAGCTGTACCAGTGGTAATGTGGCCCTGCTTACTAGCAGGGCTGAAAGCGTGACCAAACCAAGCTGGTTGCGTCATCACCATCTGATTTGTCGAAATGCACAAAGATACCGGCGATCTGCGTCAATCTGCATGGATTATCTGAAGGAAACGGGCACATTCTCTATATTATTCATTATTAGTCATATCGCACATCACGATGTATTGATGCATTCCCAAAAACTTGAAATTTCCAACCACCTACTGAAAAAAAGTATCATAGAACAGCTAAACAGAATGGATTCTTAATGCAAATTTATACAAGCAAATGCTAATTTCACTACTGTTTGATGCTGACAGATGTGCTAGAAAATTAGGAAATCAGCACACAGTAAATCACGGGGTACACTGTGTGAACAGTAAATAAGTGCCTCTTCGGTTTTACGTTGCTATCGCCCTCTTAACCCAGCAATGCCTTTACCGGGCCGGCCCTTCTGCAGTGAAAAAGCAAAGCCAACTGGAACCACTCTCTAACTAGCCTCTCTTCGCGGTACGGATCCGGTACGGCTCAGTTCCTGTGTGCCAGTGGAAAAGTGCCATAACTCTGGGAAAGCAAGGAAAACAGGTACAGCAGTGAGAATGTGGCATAGGGCCCATTTGACAGGGTGGCAGGGAGGTGGTTCTTTGTAACGGAGAACCAAAGGGGCAGCATGTGCGGCTCAGTGGGTCAGGATGCTGTAGCTATCATCAGATGGTCACTGGTTCAAATGTCGGGGTCGGCAGTGTGTTGGGCCTTCAAGCTAGGTGCTTAACCCCCCAGTTCTCTTCTTGAATAAATAAATGAAATGTAAAAGCCTGTCAGATGGAATGATGTCCAACCAAGACGTAGAAGAAGATGTGTGCTCAGATGGAGCCGAGAGCTTCCTTGGTGAAATTCCATGTGCTTTGTAACCCAGGGCTGCCCCTAGCTCAGGAAACACCACCTAGACCTGCGGTGGCCAATCTTATCCGCAAAGGGCCGGTGTGTATACAGGTTTTTGGGATAACCTTTAGGTCAGCTGTTCAAACCCAGGTGTGAGGACTCTTCAGCCAATCAGTCCTCTAATTAGTGACCTAATTGGGGAGCTGCAGCGAAAACCTGCACACACAGTGGCCCGTTCTGGATAAGATTGGCCACCCCTGGCCTAGACGGTGATTCACAGTGGGATGGTATTGTGTGGCTGCACCCCTCCAGCATGGAGAGGTAGGGACATGTTACCCAGTAGCTTCCCTTGTGGTGAATAGCTAAACCTTAAGGAAAAATGCACCATTCAGCAGGAGGAAAATTCACAGCATCAAGTGAGTAGCTAAAAAACTAAAAAAGGTGAATGGGGGAACATCACTCCCACTGAGTTGGCAAAGCTGGTACAGCACAAGCTGCCAGTGAAGCCATGTTTCACTTCTCTATTTTCTTCATGTCATAAGTTCGTGTTCCTGTTCTGTGAGTATAGAGTTTTCATATTCTCTCCATGTTGCGTGAGCTTCCTCCCAAAATCCAACATGCCCCTTTGTGTGTCTTTAGATAGGTGTCTGTCCTGTGATGGACTGGCATACACCCCAGGGTGTGTTCTCTGTGTCCTGGGATGGGCTGTAACGTTGTTTGGAAGATCGATGTTATTGGTTAACTTTTTCAGTTCGAGCTTGTCCATTTCCAATAACAATACTGATGTTTCAGCAATGTATGAAAACCGCAGCGTGATCTGAGCACCGTCCACGATCATGTCATGTGTGTCCAAAGCCACGGTAATCCTCACACATGCCCACATGTGATCCTTGTACATCAACCGCTCTCCCGGTGTTCTGAAGGGAACAGGTCCCAAATGTGCAAGTGAATGAAAACAGTTCACAGACGGAAGTTCACAAGCAGGCCTGGTAGGACTGTCTGAGGAGCTGAAGAGTCCAGACGACTTCTCTTGTGGAGCTGGAGTGGCTTATGATGATCTGAATGGGCCGCTTTCATTATACTCTATTGTCATGGAAATGTATTCTAGAATTTTCTTCATAATGATGCTGTAATACAATTCCATGCCTGCCAGTGCCCCCTTTCATGTTCTTCTCGTTCTGTGCTGGTGGCTTTCCCAGCGGTTCATAGCTACCCTAACTATGCTGCTTACGCTGGAGGTAATTGGCCCGACCGCTCCTGTTTCCTAAGCATCCCATTTTTTTTTGTTTGGGGGAGTGATATTCCTATATAGCCTCTTAAAACTGGTGCAATCCCTCTGATGCAGTCCAGAGCCCGACATAGAAGCAAATGGAATCCTTTATGTCGTTAAAATGTATTATACATATTATTGTACTATACATATTGATGCAATTATTATATGAAATGGCCTGCGGTTTTTGGGATGCAACAGCAATCTGCAAACAAACACCTGGGTTTTTGTGAGCTGGATCTTTTGCAGCATTTCATTCACGTAATTAGCGTTCTAGGATGTAGCCTGAATGTGTTGTGTTCCCATGTATCAGTCCCAGGGAGTGATCTGACAGTCCAGCGGTTTCGCTGCGAGGTCCACAAGCATATAGAAGTGGCAGTTAAAGCGAAGAAGCCTCAATTCCCAAATTCCCAATCAAAATATCGAAAATATTCCAATCCATTTGGTCCAATATGAGAGGAATGGTTGTGACTGGATTTTGGTATTGACTTGAACAAACTGAAGGACTATTTTACTATTTTGACGTAAAATGTGCTTTATTCGTCTTAAGTATTCAAATCATGTTACATTTATCTCAAAGAATATTATGCTGAGAATTTGCAGAAGATCGTGATTACTTTGACTGTTAAATTGATATAAGGTCCTTTATTATCAGTGCGGGTAATCGTTACATGACAAGGATCATCAAAAATGCCTCCCACTACTGTAAGTCTCAGTGCAGTGGGTGGAGTTTACTCCCTAAACAAAGTAAACATAAACATAAATATATTACAATTTGAAAACTAAGTCTGCGTGGTGAGTGTTTCCTGCCAACTTCTGTTTTATCTAGCTTATCATTTATTTGATGCGGCTCTGGAGGCGTCATTAAGATCAGAACCGTCCACATGTGGCATCCAGATCGCAAGTCCCTTTCATTGACAGGCAAATCCATCCATCCACCCTGATCAGAGTCATGGGGGGCGCTGGAATAACAGGAAAACTCTGTCTTTTGTTTTGTTTATTTGTAAAAAAAATAAAATAACAATAAGTAAATTGTGCCCTGTGGCTCGGTATTACCATTTCTGACACTATTTGCATATCAGTGATCCGGACTGTGATTTAAACAAACCAAAACCAATATGGTCGGGGGTCATTTTGCACCCCCACCCCCACCCCCCCCCCCTGCCAGCATACGCCAGCTTCGGATGCACTCGGCCTGCCAGGGAAGGCCCTGGGCCGTGGTGGGCCGAGCCAGCTCCGATCCGAGAGGATAATAGGCTTTGAGCGAAGGTCCTGGAGTTCGCCGTGCAGAATTTAAGTTCTTAATCCGCTCTGGAGTGCTGGCACCAGTCCAACAGAAAGGAAACCAAATTACCCAGCTTTACTTTGGCAGACTTAAGCCATTGTCAGCGAGCCATACGTTAATTTACCCCTGCCGCCCCCCCTCACTCTCCTGTTAGTCACCAGCCGGGGCCAAACCATCCAGGTCACTTGTGTAAATCTGTCAGTTTCAATGATGCACAGCTTGAGGGGAGACAGTGGAGACACTGAACAGTGTGGTCCGCGTGGCGGTCCAAAAAGAGGGGGGGGGGACAGAAACGGCGGGACTGTGGGGGCTGGCAGGCGAAGTGCACCTCGCCGGCGTCAAGGCGCGCGCCATTATTGACACGTCAGATGAAAGACGTGGGGATGTTTGACATGCTGAGTGGCAGCGAGGTTGTTTGTGCCAAAGCGATTTATTAGATTCTGCGTGTGGCTTGGGGACCTCCCCCCTGGCCGTCCTGGCCGGGCTCCGATCCTGTCGTTATATTTTTTTGTTTTTTTTTCTCCTCCGACGGCAGGCCGCCTCCAGTCACGCTTCACTTCTTTCAGAGATTAGCAGACATCCACTGTTCGTTTCTCCGCGCGTCAGTCAGCGGTGCTGCCAGGAGACGGCAGCCGCTTCCAGACCGGCGGCTGGGGGCACGTCGACATTTGGCATCGGGTGGGGCTGGGGCGACACGTTAGCCTCGTGTTTAGGGAAACCTGAGACTGTCCCCACGGCACAGTCAAAATCCTGCCGATTCATTTTGAGCGTTCCGATTGCCATGTCTGAGCCACAATGTCAGACTCCACTGTTCAATGCTTTGATTTTCTCCAAGTGATTCTGGGAGCTCAAGTTTTTAACTCATATAAGAACTGAGCCCCTAAAGTGAAATGACTTTGTTAGGCATGTACTTCATAATCCATAATAGTTTAATGTCATATTATGTTTGTAGGTGTATGTCTGCTGTTGAAATTGATAGCGTGTACTGAACACACACCTCCTAAAAGGATACTGAACGAACACCTCCTTCATATGAACTGAACACACACTTCATAAGTGTGTACTGAACACACACCTCCTAAAAGGATACTGAACGAACACCTCCTTCATATGAACTGAACACACACTTCATAAGTGTGTACTGAACACACGCCTCCTAAAAGGATACTGAATGAATACCTCCTTCATATGTACTGAATACACACTTTATAAGTGGATACTGAACAAATACCTCCTTCATATGTACTGGACACACACTTCCTAAGTGGATACTGAATGAATACCTCCTTCACGTGTACTGAACACACACTTCATATCTGTGTACTGAACACACACCTCTTTAGTGGGTACAGACAGTCCCCAGGTAATGAACATCCAAGTTATGGACAACTCGTACTTACGAACAGACTGCCATAAAGCCTAATATATAAAACACAAAAACTTCTGAGATTCTCTCATCCCTCGTCCCTTCCACTCTAGAGAGGAGGCTCTCGTTTACATCCTATCTTTCTGTGTCTCCGACGTGGCCCCTCAGGTGTGCTTGGATGTCTGGGAAAAACACATCATCTCAGTTGAGTTTCCCTCCCTTGGCAGAAGCAATCTTGTGTACCTTCTCACTCGTGCTTCACACCATTGATGAAGATGGATAAACATGGCCACATCCTTCAAACATCGTTTAGCTGAAATAAATTCGAACATGGCAAGAACAATGTCTCACATACACAAAATGAGGTCACCTTGTTCATCCTATGTCACACTACAACACTAGTATGTGTAGAATGTTTTCAATACAGCAAACCCACACACGGAGTCAAAGTAAATGTATATTTGTTTGAATTTCTACCTGTGAATTGTAGGTTGTCTGCATTTCTTTAAAATCTCAACATGACCTGTCAATGGTTCAGCGAGGTCAGCAAGTCTCTGTTTTTACTTCCGGAACACTGCAGCACACTAATGACGCAAGAGACCACATGTTTTGAGTAGCCAATCGTGGACAGTGGGCGAGATCAGAACAAACAAAAAAAGTTCTCCTTGAGGAGCCTACACAGCCAGTGATCACTGCCCTTACAACATCGTAATGTTAAAACAATGTCGATTCCGTAGATTTTAACATTTTAGCATAGGTGCTGTAGTGTACAATTTTCATATGCCATAGAAATCCATATTTACAAGCAGTACATCTAGTATGGATTTTAAAATATGCAAGTCATACTTTTAAAGTATGTGCCTTGATCACGGGTCCAATAACAGGATCCAAGTTGGGAATCTTTCTGGAAACAGGTGCGAGTCATTAATCGCTGCTCCCCCTGCTGTCCTGCCTCCCAAAGTGTAACATATTTTGGACTGAACCAGCAGCAGGCCCCCGATCCGCAGCCCAAAAGCTGCCTGAAAGTGAAGCTGTATTCACTACATCATAACTCTTTCTCTCACGTGTCCTTGACCCCCTTTTGTCCACCCCCATTCATACCCAAATATCCTTACCAAATGTTCCCACCTCTGAACGAGAATTAGGTGTCCGCGGCGCCTCCAGCGCTGGGAAGGTGCCGCCTGATGCTCCACTTGATCATTTTTCTTTAACGTGTTGCGAACCGCACAGTGTCACCCCAGATGGAAGGGCAAACGGAGACGCGGCCCCCCGGGCCCCCCCCCGGCGGGCGCGCCCGGCCCCCCCCCCCCCCGCGCCCGGGCCCGCGGCGGGGGGCCCCGCGCTTTAGTGCCTTGTTACTGGGTAGGGCTGCGGGTCACAGAAGTATCCTTTCTCATGGCAAGTTTGTGTTTGTTATTCCTGCAGATCCTAATTCTCCAAGCTCCTTAATGTTGGGTACATTTTTGTGATGGTGTAATGCAGTGGGCAGTAATGTTTTGTATGGAGCTACTTATGAATTTTCTTTTTGTGGAAAATTATAATCGAAAGAGAAGCCAGTGACTTTTCTCCTCACAGAAGTAGCGTTTTGAAATGAATACTTTCATATCCATAACATTTTCCTTTAATACTTTGTGTGTCTGTCTGTCTCTGCAGGTGTGTGTGTGTGTGTGTGTGTGTGTGTGTGTGTGTGTGTGTGTGAATAAAGCACACTGCTGTCCATCCTGTGGGTGGAAAGAGTATTAAAATGTAAAGTGAAGTGCACATTCGAGTCTCAAGAGGAAGGGGGGGGGCACATTTATTCTGTGCTGTCAAACATGTGATAATATAATACATGTTGAAATGAGTCAGGCTGTTTTGTCCAAGTAGCTTTATTTCAGGTACATGAAAGAGGTTTCACAGGCAATATTTTTGTAAGACTTGAACAGGGCAAACTGAGTAGATATGACTTTAAGTTGGCTGGTATGCACTGTACATGCACTGTACACTCTAACTGCTTCACAGCTGGCAGATATGTTATAGTAAAATGTCTGTGCTTTTAAAGGCCATCAATTGGGTTTTTGCTAGATAAATTTAGCTGACTTACATTAGCCTGTAGTTGGCTACTGGTGGTCTGTGATTACTGGCCTCAGAGGCCACACAATGCACAGTATCTTACAGGGTAAGCACAGCACCTCTCACTGCTGGCTTCTGGAATGGCTGCTATAGTACTTTCCATAGTGCCATAATAATGCAACAATGAACTTTTCATTCTTAAGAATATTTAGACATTGGAATGCAAAAAAAGTTCTAAATAAGTAAAACAAATAAAACCACAACCAAAAAAAATCGATTCTCAGGCACTGTTAACAGAAATTGCATTATATATTAAACATCTGGCACAGTGGAATAGAGTCATTCATTCCTTTACAGGCAATATACTATCACCCCAGAATTGCAGAGGCTCCGCTCAGTGATACAAACAAACCTCGATTGTTCATTGGAAAACTGGATGGAAGTCAGAAAGAAGTTAATCCAAATATTGTATTTGTGCTATGTTACTATTGGGAAAATACAGGCTCCTTCTTGGACAAAACATTTTGAACACATGGTCAGGTTGGTTGTTTTGCTTAGTAATGCATGCAGAAATTCAGTGCCCTGATTTACACGACTTGATATCATAACATAACTTTCCCTTACCTATTTGGCAATGCAGTGGTATGGCCGTCATGGAGGATTTGGTCCCTAAAAGGAATTTGACATTCATAATATGCAACTTGTTCGGATTTCCCAAACGCAACATGGCACAAACAACAATAATTTGCAAAATTTGCATAGGGTAAGGTTCACAAGTCAGAGAGCAACATGACAAACCTTTTTAATCACCTCAAAAAAAAAATACCACCCAAAACAGTAGCTGTATCGCCCACCTGTGTGTGCTTGTGCAGTATCCACCGTATCTTCTGTAATTCCAGAGAACATTCAGTATGAACATTCAGGATTGCGAATGGTCCAGCACTGCGTTGCATGTGTTGTGGCGAGCATGCTTTCACGTGAAGTATGAATCAGCCCTGAGCAGCGCCTGCGACACAGACAGCGGAAAAGACGGCTAAAGCAATACCACTGGCTGATATGTTGGAGGCATTTATTCTTATGTGTAAACGTGATTTGCCAATATCGAGGCTAGAAAAAAATTGAGGTTATGTCTATACATTGTGCAATAAATCGATAACGTAATTATTGTGACAAGTGTAGTAATGCCACATCCCATCCCTGTCATTAGGGGTTACCTGACACTTTATAACCACCCCTGCCTCCCTTTATACCCGTCCCTATTGCCCTTTTATATCCACTCCTTCCTCTCTTTATACCCGTCCCTTTTGCCCTTTACATCCATCCCTGCCTCTCTTTATACCCATCCCTATTTCCCTTTCATATCCACCCCTGCCTCCCTTTATACCTGTCCCTATTGCCCTTTCATATCTACCCCTGCCTCTCTTTATACCCGTCCCTATTGCCCTTTACATCCACCCCTACCTCTCTTTATACCCGTCCCTATTGCCCTTTACATCCACCCCTGCCTCTCTTTATACCCCTCCCTATTGCCCTTTCATATCCACCCCTGCCTCTCTTTATACCCCTCCCTATTGCCCTTTCATATCCACCCCTGCCTCTCTTTATACCCGTCCCTATTGCCCTTTACATCCACCCCTGCCTCTCTTTATACCCCTCCCTATTGCCCTTTACATCCATCCCTGCCTCTCTTTATACCCGTCCCTATTGCCCTTTCATATCCACTCCTGCCTCCCTTTAAACCCGCCCGTTACCCTTTACAACCACTCCTGCCTCCCTTTATATCCACCCCTGTTGCCCTTTACATCCACCCCTGCCTCCCATTAGATCCACCCCTGCACCCTTTATACCCGCCCCTAATTTCTTGCACCACTCTGTTGTTGCGTGTCAGAGACCTCATCACTGCAAACCTTTCAAAGTTTGCACTCAGGGGAGTGATTGTTTATATGCTTTGTTGTCTCTTTATGCCACATATTGCCCATGGGGGAAGGTCCTGAATGGGGAGCCCAGTCAGTTTTACATGTTCAAATCCAGTGTGAGACACTGGTAAGCAGATAATTAAGGAACCTGACATGTCATTTTAAGCCCCGCACGGGCTCAGTTTGTCATGTGATTGATGGTGTATTTAATATGAATTGCTTTCTAAGTACTCGGGTTGTAAATATTGGTAGGATTATAAATGCCATTGGATGGAGGATCCTCTGGGAATGTGGAGTTCTGTTTTTGTCACATAACAAAGTGCATGCTTTCTGCAGTAGCTTGAGCCCTTTGCATGCCTGTGTGTTGCAGGTCGTCATCCCCCAGATACAGTGATGATGCTCCTGGACGGCACCTCTCTGTAGAAGGAACATGTCCAGCCACCCCCAATCTGTGGCCCAGGGTCGCCGGGTCGTAGACGCCCGACACCTTCCCAGCCCGGCAGCGCTACCGCTGCAGCTGGCCCGAACACATGCGGTAAGTCCACCTGACCCGTTCTAAGCGGAGTGGATGGTATGGCAGGGGCTCTACCCCCCCCGAAATGTAGTGTAGTGTCAGTATACCCAGCTCCGACCATCTCCTCTGTGCATTTTTACGGGGAATTTTTCTGTAGAAGTTTATCGCGTCTGAACTCAAGAGACTGGCTGTTTGCCTTGTTTTCCTTGAATCTACATTTCTCTTTATTTTTACAGTAAACTGGTTAAAATACAGTAAACTGGTTAAATTTGCAGACGACACCAAGGTGGGTGGTGTAGCAGATACTAAACTAGCAGCACAGAGGC
>JAODLD010000115.1:293611-309836 GCA_026781065.1 Mormyrops boulengeri
ACCCACAAAGGTATTGAAAATATTCAGGGAAAAGTGGTTTCAATGAAAGCTTTCAGACCCAACACACAAAGGCCAGCACGCCGCCAATCCGTTTCGGGTGGCTGTGGAGGTGAGCAGGGGCCCTCGTTAGCGGTGGTAACGATTCAGCCGGATGCACTACCGCATTCCTTTTCATTGTCTATTTATTTTTTTAAACATGAGGTATTTCAAAGTGCTATAAGCTGCAGCACTAAGTGTACATATTTTTTTAAAAAATCAGTTGACCCAGTTCTATGCACCCAGAAGTAACACATATAAAAACAAAGATGAAAAAGAAAGTAACTGTATATAGTGTAAAAAAACAAGGAGATAAAGTAATATCTACTCAGAACTCATTTTCATACGAAAATATAAGCATTAAATTTAGTATGTATCAGCATCACACTAAAGTATAGAGGTGTGTAAGAATTAGTATGGTACATAGAAAAAACAATATATTGTTATATTACCAAGTCTTATGTTCCTCAAACATTGAGGCATTACAGTACTTTCCAGGTATATAAAATTCCAGTCTAGTATTGGCATCTTCGACATAAAAACAGGACAAATGTATACAAAAAGGCAGACTGTGTAAATAGTATTTACAAAAGTTTAGGATGTATAATATCAAGGTGCACCAAAATACATCCATTCTTTGAGCACCAGTGAGACTGAAGGAATGAACGACTCCGATAATATGAAGATAATCATGACCGAAGTATATGGCATTGCTGTCCTTTGTGGCTTTGTGGTGAAGTTGTGAAGGCAACGTGGAGGATTGTGGGTATACTCTCACTGTTCGGCCCACGACCTCTGATATGAAACAGTAAGACCTGTGTCAAGCTCAACCTGAATAAAAAAAGTTGCTTATAAAAAAGGAGGGGGGCAGTCCCCTTCTCACTGTTTTGTTTTTTTTTTTGTGACTGGACTGAACTCTAACCCAACATTCGTAATGTCAAAAAATGTGCAAAAATGGCAGTGAGGGTCCTTGGGGGGGACAAAGAGTGGGGTTTGGGTTGGCGCTCAGCGAGTCCTGGTCAGCTCCAGCCTCCTGATGAGCTGCTGTCTTCGAACCTGCAGCCGGTCCTTCTCCAGCTGCAGCCGGCGCTCATCAGCCTCCAGGGTGCGCAGGTACTCAGCGGCTTTCTTCAGGATGACCACCTTGGCGGCCTTCTCGTTGCGGGCCAGCTCTGGCACGTGGTCCCGCAGCAGTAGGAAGCTGGAGCGCAGGTCGTTGCGCCGCTGGCGCTCCAGGATGTTGTGGTTCCTCCGCCGCTCGCTGTCCTCTGAATCGGAACCCCGTGGGCTGTCGTTCTTTCGCAACCTCTGCGGAGCTGCTGCAGGAGGCGCGTTGGCACTGGCCTTGCCGGCCCGGGGGGGCTCGCCTTTGGCCTTTTTTGCCGGTGCGGGGGCATCCTCCTCCTCCGCGTAGGGTGACGGCGCTGCGTAGTTGTGCTGCTGGTGGATGGGGGCGCCTCGCTTCAGGATCAACTCCTGCGGGGGGCGGGCCGCACTCTGGCCACTGGGCCCCGCCTTGGTCCTGCCGACTCCACACCGCCTCTTCTCCACTGTCACAACATCGATTTCCTCCTCATCCTCCTCTTCATCCTCGTCATCTTCATCATCATCCTCATCATCTGGAGGGAAACCAAGAGACCCGCATGATTTACTTGTTTTTTTTTCAGGGAACATAAACGATAGGGGATATGTGTGTTAAAAGCCACATGCCTGCTGGGGTCACGCTGATGGTTGCTCAATGTCATTACCTGGGGGAGTACTTATTGACAAAATGCAGTTATCTATCCAGCCCACAGCCACTGCCAAGTCTGATGCAACTTCACCAAATTACATATCCCTGGAGACTCTGGATTTCTCGTTTGCATTTCACATTTAAAATCAAACAAATGTTGCTTCAGTTAAGGGAAAATCACATATAATATTTTATTAACTCTGCTTAAAAATAAATATTTATTCAAAGGAAAATACAATGGATTTCAGAACCCGCACGTGTATTTTGCTGTTTTTATACAAGTGCCGGGCTGCTACGATGTCAGCCGCAATTCTTGTATGTTTGTTTTTTTGACAAATAATCTAAAAAAACGAGAAAACATCTGACAGTTTAGTCTTTTTCAAAGATCACAGTGAGAGGGGGAGCGAGGAGACGCCGACACAGATTTGCTTGCACGCAAACCCTACCACTCAGACTGTACGCAAAAAAGCCACCCACTTCTCTTCCTTAACCTCAGTCTGATACAAGGCTCTTAAAAAAGGATCATGCCTTGTGCTGAAAGCACCGGAAAGCCCCATAAGAGCCAGAATGAGTCCATGTGAAGGTCGCCGCAGCGCCAGTTGGAGGTTCTCCTTAAGCCAGCGCCCTGGAGCCGCGCCAGGGAGACAGCTGTTGGGAGGCAGCTCTTGTTCAAAGCCGTCAGACTTTAAAGAGACAGGAGCCCATTTCGGGGCCGGCAGCGCTTCCGTCAGGCTGCCGAGCCTTCTGCCAAGCCGTGGCTCCTTTTACTCTCCATGTGAAGCGAAGCTGCCACACAAAGAGCCGCGAACGACAGCCATTTGCTCCCCTTAAGCGACCCGCACGCTATTTCAATCCTTGAAACGCGAAAGCTGGGGGACACACGCTGAAGTGCGATCGGGGGTATAAACCGCCCCGACGTGCAAAGCCAAAGGGTGAATGCGTATCCATCTGCGGCTGCTATTTACAGCTCTTCCTGACACTTTATTCAAAAGCAGCTTCGTGCACATTTTATGCAGCTGGGTGTCTTACTAGAGCCAAGATATCTGCATGCTTAGGGTATTACAGCAGAGCAACAACTTCCAACTATCCGATCCAGCCAGTCCACGTCCAGCACCCAACCTGCTGCAAAGTATAGCCTCCGCTGACTCTTTCATGTTTTCTTCTGTAAGGCTAAATAAGCAACCATGTCGGATAAAACGCGCAGGACAAAAGTATCGGCCAATGGTGAATTAAGGTACAGCATTCAACCTTAGAAGCTGTGAACATTGCCACCTGGTTTATATATGACGGGGGTGTACCAAATAAATAAATAAATAGACAGATGCATAAATAAGTACCCATGCCTTTAGTGTCTTAGACTGATCGTGTTCATATGGTATAAATCATCCATCTCTTATCCGAGCAGCTCCTCCACATTCATGCAGGTGAGTGATGGGTGTCTGATATGACCGCGAACACAACCCGAGTCGGCATTAAGTTCATATTTAATACGTCAAGCCCAGAAAACATTAATTATTACTGCCATCTGCTGGATGAAGCGCGCGCCGTATTACACCGGTTCCCACGCCTTATGTACTTTATTACACGTGATCGTGCATTAAAACTAACGCCGCAGTGAGCAAGTACGTGCATGTGATCAGTGATAACAATAGTCAGTAATAACTACGGGAAGGGCGGCATCCTTAATAAGACTAATAAATTATGTATGTCGCCATCTATTACTTTTTTTGTTGTTAGAATAAGGCTATCTGCCCGTTCTATAACTGCAAAAAAATAGTGGGGTACGGAAGCCTATTACGCGTGCCGTTGTGCTCGCTTCATAAAGTTCGTCCGCTTCGCGAAGCCTGGACGCCTACCTGACAATGAGATAATCCCTTATCGGCATCGCACATGCAAACATGTCGGAAGTATCCTGATCTATCTTACCGGAGTCGCTTGGGGTGTCGTCAGCGTCGGGTTTGGCAGCCGCTGAAGCTGCTGTCCCGGGAGCGCTTTTACTATTGCTGCTGCTGCTACTGCTGTTACTTTTGTTAACGGGGAAGGGGAAAACCACGCCGGGGTCCACGCACTCCTGAACGGGGGCGCCCAGCTCCGCCGCCTTATTGTCCGCCCTGCCGATCGTCTGCCCGCAGCCGGCGGCCGTGGAGATGGCTTTCCCCAGCTTCTCGCTCACCGCTCGTTCGAGGTTCTCCCGGGCCGAAAATCCACTCCACATGCAGTCTTGGATAATTATAGAGTTCAGGTTACTTTCCAAAGCGCTCCCAAACAGGTCTCCGTCCGACGCCCCCCAAATATCATCTTCGGGAAGCAGCAGGAGCTCCGACGCCCACTCCAAAGGGCTTGCGAATCCGAACCCCAGCGGAGCCGAGTCGCTGGATACAGAAGCCGCATCCCCAGGGATGCCGGCTCTGCTCGGGGAGAGAGGAGGCGTGGGCAACAACTCAAATTTTTTCCAGATGTCCTCTCCAGGTGGAGCAGAGTCGGGGCCACTTAAATAGAAATCATCTTCATCCGGATAGAAGCAAGGTTGTAAGGAGTCAAACTCCAAGTCGGAATTTTTATTTACAGCCGTCGGCATTATCTTCCCTTGAAAGAAACCTTAAACAGTGAGAGACAGCACGCTTAGGTTAGATACTGCACAACACGCATTCCCTAACAACAAAACAAAACAAAGAATGAAGTCTTAGTACTGGGAAATGCCGCGTCTTTAAAATCCACGTAGCAGTCTGAAATGCCGCTCAAACTGTCCAGCTAGCATAGAAAGCATTAATTAAACATCACATCAAGTCATCCACTTCTCACAACACTCAGCCCTAGTTGCATTTTTTTGTTATAGTAAATGTCCTTGCCAATTTCCTAATGAGGCACCTAAACCATAATAATTTTTTTTTTTTGCATGCAATTTACACGTAAGAATTAATGAAGGCTTACCTCGTACTGTCTGTTGAAATCAGCCTGAAACAGTATCGGTGGATATTTACAATACACCTGAATATCGTCCTGGACTAAACACTCGGCGAGCAGACCTGGCTGCAGACAGCGTTCTGTCGAGGGAATGTAGTGGGAGTTCAATCTTATTCCGTAATGTGTGAGCACGCCCGAAATAGGCCCCTCCCACAGGGGGCGGGGCCTGCGCCACATCCAGCACCGGCATGGTGCTTTTTAAACCGAAAATGGAGGGAAAGTAATGACAAATGGGAAATCTTACTGTCTTTCGAATCAACTGTAGCACAGCTGTTATAAAGGGTACAGTACACGCAATCTTAAAAACAGACTTTTTTTCTAATCTTTTGCGATCTCACTAATGTGTATGAGCTGGAATCGATACTGAAGATTTTTCTAATGCAGGACCACGCGTACATTTTGCAGGCGAAAATAGTCTTAGAACATGCGAGTTTCGCAAAAAATACGCAAGTCGTGCACAAATCGTGTTAATCCTAGGCTCACTATTGTTAAACAGAACCAGTTTCACACCCTCCGAGATTTTTGTGCATTGCGCCCTCTTGTGGACAAATCTCAAAATTGCGTTTTCAAATTGAGGCATGCCGGTTACTTCGATACGCCAATTTCAAGCTTTATGAGATATAAAGGCGTCTTACAACATAATCGAACCACCAAACAATGCATACAGATATAAATGACCACTTTTTTCCGTCAGAACAGCCTTACTTGGAATGCGCTCATGCAAGTTTTGAACTGTGTGTTGTAGGTTCTCGAACCATTCTTGAAGAATAAATACCTCCAGTTATTTGAGGGTGGTGGATTCAGTGGTGTTTAGATATGGATTGTGGAGGCAATGGAAGGCATTTCACTTCATTTTGATGATCATGATGAATACATTAACTAGTGTGTGTGGGCATTACCATTGTGGAATATGGGGATATTGGGGAACGGCATTTTCAGAATAGGTTCTACACCTGGAAAGTGGCTTCATATTCCTTGGCCATTATACGCCCATGCACGACAATCATCACACATAATGAGTCCCACAAAATCGCTACCAATAGACACTGTGGGTTGAAAGAATCCTTTGGCCAAACATATACCCATCTGGAAGTAGGGAAACGTGTGAGCAATAACTTATCGAACCATCATTTTTTTTGTATTACTCTGGGGTCCATGTTTTGTACACCTGGTTATATGACTTTGCACATGAGCTTTGGATGCAAACAATTGCCAAAGTGCAGCCCTGCCTTAAATTCCTGTTTCGTGAAACAACATTTGTTGAAATTGGGTACAGAGGTGCTGATTCAGATCTGAGGTAATTAACTATTATCTGTCCTGTTAAGTGTCTGTTCCTGTCTGTGTGGCTTGACTTGCGACCCCCATTTCCCTTCGTCACTTTATCTGTGTCTGGCATATGCAGACATGTTGTTATGTCACAATTCCACTTGACACATTGAATAATACTGCAGTCCTTGTGACTGATGCACTTGGATTCTGCGGACGCCAACTCCCTGGAGCTCTGTAGGTAAGTTGCCTCATGTTGCTTTGAAAATTCAAATCAAAGTGGTGATCCTGCTTCTATTGCTCTGTACTGCTAGCTGGCATTCGACCGAACATGACTGGCTTTTGTATCTGATTTTGTAACTGCGGCTTAAAGAACGTTTTAAAGTGGTATTTCTGCTATTTTGTCCACCTCATGTTTCCTTAGTGCAGAATCTAAATAGGCTCCATCTACTTCTTGTGTTTGAGCACCAAACAGGCATTGCTGACAAACCTGGTGACCTTTACTGTGCATCTTCATCTCATATATTTTAAGTGCTGATCAGTTTGCCTCAAACTTGCATTTACGTTTACCTGCTGTCTGCAATTTACATGTATGTGTCACATCTACGGACATAAGATCATAAACTTACAATGTGTTCTGAAGGGATATATATAGTATATCAATCATGATGTACTATAATATGCGTTCTGGAATTTTAGGACAGGTACACCCTACTATAGCATGACTTCACCTTTTGTGAATTTATTGGTGTAATTTTGGTGCTGCTGAATCAAAGTTTGGGAATGTTCGGGTAAAATCACGATTTATTACTGTGTGTCATTTGCGATTCATTATCCTTTGTGTTTCTTCATGTTACAAGCATCACTTTCCCAGAGGAAAAAGAAAGTGATCACCCTATGTTCTGTTCCATCTCTTTTTGTGTGTGGTCTTTTTTAGCTTCCTGTTAAATTAAAGGGGAGGTGGGGTGGAGAGTGGTAAGAGGGACAGGCGCCCTCTAGTGTTGATACAGTTTCAAATTCAAATTGTACTAAGTGGCTTCTCTTCCCACAGCTGCATGAAAACCAGGCCAAAATAACTGGAGAGAAAAGAGAAATTTAATAAGGACCATAGTGATTTACTGGGTATTTATATTAAACGTACTGTATTTCAATTACTTCTTTCATTAACATACAGCCATGGAAAATATTAAGAGACCATTCTATATTTTTAAACAAATCTGCATTGTTAAATCTGGGTTTAATCGTGGTCCTGCTGACAGAAGGTTACGCTGAGCAGCAGGTCGGCTTCCAGGTTCAAAATTTCTAAGACAACAGCACATGAGAATAAGGTGAAGCAGGAGACACTGGGAACAACCATAAACCAGCCAGGTAAAAGGCGGAAGTTACTCTCTAATGCCGTTAGATGACTGTTAATTTATCCGCGAATTTCTCATGAATCCTGGGATGACATCAAGTGACCTTCAATAGGAATGAGAAACATTAGTTGCAGGTGTGAAGTGCACTGCTAGGACAGTTCATATCGGGCTCCTATAAGCAGGACTGAAGTCCCATAAAGCAAGGAAGAAGCCCTTCATTAATGAGAAACAGAGAAGAACCAGGCTGCAGTTTGCAAAAAAAGAAAAAACATATATTATTCACAGATGCACACCCATAAATTGAGTGAAACAAAAAAATGTGTGGTCTCTTCATTTTTTCCGCGGCTGTATATTCTTTGCAGCATGCATTGCTGTAAATGCGTGATGATGTACTGCTGCATAAGATTGTGGTGGTCATCAGTTTTCAAGATAGCAGGGGAGCTGAGAATAAACTGAAAATTGTATTTCTCTCCGTGGTAGAAGGTACAGCTAGTGCAGTGACTCCCTGGTGGTCTGATGCTTAGGATTCGGTGCACTTGCCATCGCGGGATGGGTTCGAGTAACAGTCAGGGCTTTGCTGATGTCAAGTGGTGGTATGTGGCTCAGGGGCTTAAACCCCTGTGTCTGTGATCAGAAAGTCACCGGTTTGAGACCCAGCCTTTGTACTATAGTCACAAGCGTGGCCATAAACCTCCCAGAATACCCCAGGGTTGCCAGGTAAGCAGCTTCAAACCCCAAGCTTTTCTCTCAGCACTGCATAAGTGTATGTCTATAAAGGAAAGCAAGATGGGACACCAGCAAATGAAGCATTCCAGTGTTCTGGTGCAAATAAAGCTTCATCGTACTTCTGTGTTTCAAATCCTGGACACTGCAGATGCTGAACTGTAGCTCCATGCGTGGAACTGCACAGCTTATTCAATGAGTTACTAAAATTAAACAAAGATATCTTTATATGCCATGCAACCACTTATTTGTAGGCGTAAAAATATTCTTGGTCCATATTCAGGCTTGACATTTCGAGGCATTCTTCAGTTACTCTTTATAATATTGGCCTTACAAATTACTTTGAATAGCTATGCTTGGGTTAACGAATAAATGTTTTTTCAAATTCAGTTTGTACACCGTATGTGAGCCTCGCTGACAACACTGAAAAGCTTCATATTCGTATTGAAGCATTAAGAATGATGATAAGCTGCGTTCATGTGACCCACTTCATAAAACTTTGGTTTGATTATGTGGTCAATCAGGTGTAGCAGGAAACATCTAACACTGGCCAGTTAAAATGAAGAACAGACCCATCAACTGAACGATGGACAGGAAAGGACTGGTCGTCAAAGCCAGTTCAACTGCACCAAATTTGCCTAGAGCAACTGTTACCTGTCAGAGGAATGTAGTACTGGTTAAACGCTAAGATAGGATTTTGGTGATTATGGTACATTACTACTGAAAGTATCTCACACCCATTTTAACAATCCAGTTACACAGGAGCAAGATCAGATTTACTCTCCAGGCTGACACTGAAATGCTTTCTGTATTCATGCATTACTCATTGATTGTGCAATAAATACCTTTTAAATTACTAACATTCATGTGTTTGCGCCTTGTCCATTACCCCCCGCCCCCCGCCCACAAATGTTTTCAAACCATTATGACATGCACAGTAAATATGGTGGCCTTGATTTTTCGTCATCCTGCTGAATGATATACATTACAGACAGAAGTTACTGAATGACCATTATCCAATCATAGTAGATAAAAAGCGTCAATTTATCATTAAAAAGCAAAAATTGATCAAATTAAATAGGGAATTCATTTGAAATCAATAACAATACCTTATCAATTCCTGCAACCGCTGAGGCAGGGAGCTACAGTGCTACTGTCTTAGCTATGCAGGGGTGGAGAGATCAGATCTAGAAAGTCCAACTCCAGACCAAGATTTTGTTCCAACCAACCAGTTGACTATAAAGAGTCATAGTCACAAGAGCGCGACTGTTTGGTTTAAACAAAACCTCGGTCTGGATTTGTACTTTCTGGACCTGAACTTTCCACCTCTGTAGCCACCCAGAAGATACATCATGCTGTTTTATGTTTTAATGAAAAAGCCCACAGTTTGGCAATATAATGAGTCATCTGTGAAATTTGTCGTCGTTTCTTTGTTTTTTATCAAATTACCATTATTTACCATGATTTATTAAGACAGGTGCACATTAGCCCATCAATGCTGAAGGAATAAAACATTAAATAAACGCAAGGCTTTAGACAACTTCTATAACCTCTGAATTCGATGTGTCTAAATTTTTTTACTTTTGCGGTCTTGCCCCCTCAGGTAAAGTGTTACCTGTTAGTTTACTCTTTCTCACAAATGTTTGCAAACTACATAGACATGCATCAAATGACAATTTTTCTAGAACGAATACAAAGTGAAAAAGACTATCAGGTCAGTTTCCTCAGTATTGCTCACTTCCCATGCAGTTATTCAATATGACAATAGCTCACAGCTTTAGTGAGAACCACAATGACTGGGTACATCATTTCTTTTTTGATAAACAAATAAACAAACAAACAAACATATAATAAGAATACCATTGTCTGCTATTTCATGCTGCCCACAGTATGACAAATGAAATTCTTTTTGCTGACCTTTTTTGGAGGTTAATTGATCATGCTGCACAGTTAAACACTATCTCAGTGTCAAATTAAACCCAAACCCTGGCCAACTCAACTCACAGCTCTGATCGCTCAGCATTCTCATAAGATTTTAAATTAAAATTTCCATCCAGCCTAACCGCATGGCCAAATCAAAATTCTGGTTCAACACCCATGTAATATGGCAAATGAAGATTTCCATTCAATCTCAAGCCCCTCTATGAAGTCTCAAAATCTCAAAAACAGAACACATAATATTTTGTGTTTGAATATTTTCTGTAATATCTGTGTGTCAGGCATTTAAATGTGGACTGGTTGCGCTCAGTAAATTGTATATATTAAATAACTGGCTACTACACAGACATTCCGATGCAGCTGGTTTCACTTACGGTGACCGTTTGAGCTTATGCTAATCAGTGGTCTTTCTTTCGTATGCCATTTATCCAGATGCTCTCTGTGTGCAGTCTTTGCTGATGTTGATGATATAGAGTAGGACTTTCTTATTTTCTTATTTTAACTCTGAGTGACTTTGGACTGTCCTGAGTTTGAAACTACAGCTTGTCTTTATTCCATCATTAAAACTGTAGATTAATTATATTCCTTGATGTAGCTGAGTAGAATACAGTTTAATACCCAAACTCTAGAAGGTGTGGTCAGCCAGGGGACAGGAATAACAGATGAACTTATGCCTTTCTTTTAACATAAGCCTTAGCTATGCTCTCTTATTTTCTCCAAATCTAAAGTTTAAGACTTCAGAGATGACTTGCTTTCTCATACTTGCTCACCGTTGACTGTCGTGAGAATTGAAGGGCATTTAGTATTTCAAAGGCAATCAGTCTTTCATAAAACCATTGTTTTATGCTTCTTATAGTTAGTTTTTCTGCTGAGTTAAATAGACATTTATATGTAATTTTTTACATCCGGGGAACATGCTTGGAATGTTTAGAAATGTAACCATGTCATTAGGTGCTGTTTTGACAGGGCTGGGGGGGGGGGGGGTCACCTGCCACCTTCAGTGCCTGGGGTGGATTTCACCCTATAGGTGGGGGGCCGCCATGAGCCCTTACCCTTACTTGACTCTAAAATACAAAACTCACCACTGTAAAGCTGTATTAATTTATCCCACTATTTAGCTGTGCTTGGATTGAAGCTACAACCAAACCCATTATGAACTCAAAAGAATCACAAGATTTAGTGAAAGGTAGGGGTATTAGCAGTGTGTAGACAATCCCCTAGCTGATAAGAATATATTACATATTACGGTGTTTCTGGTTTTACACACGTTCATTCTCTGTGAACCTGTCTGCTACATATCAAGCTTTTTCTGCTACATATCAAGCTTTTTGTTGATGCAGAATACACATTAGTATCCCAACAACAGAGACCCTTACCTTGCCATTACATTCTGAGCGACGCTTACAAAAAGCTTTTGTAGTATTTTGAAGTATTCAGAGATACCTTGGCTAAAAATGTACACATTGTGTACTTAGAGAAATCCTTAATTTCTGTGAGGAACCTAAATGGGATGGACAGGGTATAACTAGTGTGCAAAATACAGGGAGGTCCGGGGGGGGTCCAACACCCCATTAGGGATTAACCCATGAGACCCACCGAGAGCCTCAAAAGCAAAATTTTAAGGGGGTCTCAACATCGGTATTGCGCAACAATAGGGAGATGGGGACCCCCCCAAATATTGACAGGTATTTCGCACACTGGGTATAACATATTGTGAGCTTTGCTTAATTCACTCGTGATTTCCTGCTTATAAGATCTTGGTCTTACATACAAGGAACGTGCAAAGTCCTACATGATTACAATACAGTGTTTTTAACTGAAGTGGGCTGTAAGGAATATTTTCCTTACTAATAATGAAGTTCTCAAGTAGCTTCTCTAGGTCATAAGCATTCAATTTCTAATAGGCATGGATAATGCATAAGTATTCCAGAGAACTTTAATCTCATCCCCCCCATATATACCTTTGTACCATGTCTGCAGGGTAAAACATCTGCCACACCATTAAGACCAAAATTATTACCGGAACCCAAGCTGTAGAATTCCACACGCGGGCTTGGACAAGCAGGAAGATATCACTCAGCACTAAGACAAGTGGAACTTTACACAATGATAAGTCATGCCAGAGTGTCAGCCTTTTGGCAGGACAAGAATCTTCCTGTTTACAAACAATTTGAGAGTATCTACAAAGATAAAGTTCTGAAATGGTAGCAGACCTTCCTGCGATTTACCACGACCCTGATTTATTAGACAATTCTCCTCTCTCCATCACGACCGTGCATCTAGGTGGCAAGAAAGAACATGCCATAACTGGGAAGTGGTGGTTGTCACGATGTATGGAGGTAGCACCTTGATTAATTGACCTGAAAGCATAGGCCCCGTGCTCTCCCAGCAGAATGTGAACACAGGACCGTGGGTCCAGTGAGTCACCTATGGGTATAGCCATTACCATCAGAGGTGCTGAAATGCATGTAGTTCTTGAAATACAAGAAAAAAGCTGTGTTATCCTTTAACGTTTGACAAAAGAGAAGCATTGACAAATGAAGGCGTTGACGGATTTAACTGTTCTTCTTGCTTTTCTTCTTACGATTAGTTGAATGTTTGGTCTAGCTAAGAATCCATCCCGATCAAAGCAAACAGTGAGAGTTTGGTGTGTGGTTGGGGGGTTTGTCGCGGGGAGGGGACCTTTCCCACTGGCATTTGCAAGGGGAACCTAAATATCGCAGGCTACACTGAGCGGTTTAGAAAGGAACATTGACAGTCAGGTTTCACGTTGAATGCGGTTGAAAACCGTTTCATAAATTTGTCACATGTCACACCTTGGTGTTATCTACAGGAATTTGCTGTTCCCTTGACTTCAGTGGGCTGGGATGGTTTCTCGGGACTGTTAAACGTGTTCTTGTTTAGTGGTGCGCAGAAAAGATTGTTGCACAAAACAGGAATGATACTATTGTCATCCATGTTGAAGGTGTAGAAAAATTTGCCTGAGGACAGCCAACTTGTCAGAGGGACTAAAAAAGAAACCTTTCGGTTTGTGCAACCGGGAAGTGGATGTGTGATGCTACTCGTACGTCATGTTTTATGGTGTTGACATTAGTAAGAAGCCACGATGTCCTGAGGCATTTAATTGTACCACTCTTAGAAAACACTGCCCTTTGATGCGATATGTACCTGTTATTGCTATAGTTTTTAGAGGTCAGTATGGTAGAAGGAAGCGACAGAGTGTTTTTTCTTTGTGAAACACTCTTTCATCCCCTCCTCTCACCCCAGCGTGACCCGGATGTCACGGTGGAGGTAAATGTATGCAGTGATTCCGGTACTGTTGAGGAAACGGCGCCCAAACTGTAACTCGCTGTGGCTTCCATGGGTCATGCTTCTCCTCTTGATTAACTGCTTCTTAGGCCTAAATTCGATATCCTGTTCATGAAGACAATTGTAACTGGGTACGCAAAATGAGGCCTCCTCCATTGACTTTAAGGCAGGAAGTGTACAAGTGTACAGGTTGCATTACCCACTAGGCTACGGCAGCCCTGTAAACCTGTCAGGGGTTGGCAGATTTATGTGCGGCTCTTAAAATAATCTGGTGAAGGCCTTTCTTTTGTGTTGGTTGGAAAAGCTGGTAAACTGAATATTCCCTCTGGTGGAATTCAGACTTGCACAACTCACAGGCTCTGTTAAAGGTAGATAAGGAGCAGGAAAGGTAAGCTTGTGAGTTGCTCATTGTCTTCATTTAAATTGTTATAAATATATGCCTTGATATAATGTTTAATAATATAACACAATATAATATGATGTCTTTTCGGATTTCGGATTAAGAACCCAAGCATGTTTTTTCCCCCCAAAGCCTTCTATGTGTGGGATGCATGACGCCTAGGGACTCTGACCCTCATCCCACATGTTCTTGTTAGGGTCATTGCCCTTCATGCCCCTCAAACACCAAGTTGCAAATACTAAAACAGCCGTGTGCTCTTCCAATCAAATAAGTCATACTTTTTACATTCCTAAGGTCTGAATTCACTCCCTCCAGGGAAGAATCCCATAAGTGCTTTACTTGATTGGGAGCCAACTTTGATGAAGCAAGATCCAAGATATCCAACAAGATATCCAACAAGATATCCAACAAGTGCCTGTGGTCTTTAATAGCCTATGATGGTCGAGCTGGGCATGTCACGCTCCCTCTTCATGAATTACGCCTCCCGCCGTCTCCTCCCGTACTGCTCTTCAGGATGCAAGCCTGGATTCAGCTGCACTAAATCACCCGCAGCAGCAGGTGGACTAGTGGATAAGGAACAGGAAGGTCATGGGTTTGAGTGCCTGGTGCAGTCCTGTCATTGTACCCCTGGGAAAGAGACCTCAAAGATCAATGAAACATATAATAATTTTGGACATTATGGGAATAGTGTATTGATGTCTTAGAGCTATGTTCATTGGAATCAGTAGAATTGGCACATAGACCTCTGTGTACCTGCTGCCAGTAGAGGCCATTGTGATGTACTGGCCTGCAGGGACAAACGTCTAGGTGGTCGTCAGGTCACAGACGATGGTTTGTTATAATTAGCCCCGTAAGCCCAGTCATGGTCTCATTGCCATTAAAGCTGTAACCAGTGCTTCAACCTGGACTGGCTAAGCAGAATGGGACTGTTGCCACTCACTGCTGGTTGGATGGGGATAACCCAACCCTGACCTCTGACCGGCTGATGGATTTCATTTTTTTTCCCCTGCAGTTTTCAGACTTCCGTTTTATAATACTGACCCAGCCGCTACTGTAAAGGGTGTTAACCCCCCGCCCTCCACAAATACATGACCAGAGCAGCATTTGATGCTGCTTGAAATTCTCAGGGTGGTCCTGCTTCGGAGGAAAGAGAGATTAGCTCTCCCCAGTCACAGTCTATGGCAGACTGCCAGACCTTGTTTTTCAGGGCTATATGGTGCCCTGTGATAACAACCACACAGGGAATAGCACTGCTCAGTATAGACTAATAAAGTACCTACTATATAAAGCCGGAGACTCAGATACTCAGACTTAAATATGAGGTGCAGTTTGGCCACTGAAAAATAAACTACACCAGCAAAATACTCATACTACTACTCATAGTGACCAGCAGGTGGCATAGCAGTTAAGGAGACTAGCCTGACGGTTAGCAGCTCAGGCCTCAGGAAGGTCTTTGTTGTCACATTCTCGAGGAAGGTGCCTTTCCCCAGCAGCTTCTGAAAACCCTCCAGCTGCATAAGTGAATATCCCTGTAAGGCAATTTGCACTGGATAAGCAACAAAATAATAAATATTGTGACGCACTCCTCAGTAGGTCATCCTCTGTTGACAATTAAAGTGTCTTATGGTTATTCTGTTGGATTTATATGTCAAACTGTATGAAGAAGCATGTGTGTATGAGGTGTTAAGCATATTTCCTATTTAATCGTAACCTTGTGTTGTATCTCTGGCTTGGGATGTGTGAGTCATTTTGCATTGTTTTCCGGGAGTTTTATTCAATGCTATCAATACCAGTGACCTTGAAAGGCCACAAAAGGCTTATATATACTATCGCACTTTACCTTATCCTAATCCTAACTTGGGACATGTAACGTATCGAAAGAAAATGCTCACACAACTGTTTAGTTGAGGGAAGCTCTTTGTATATAAATATTGTTGTACAGGCCTGTAATTATTGTTTATTTCCTTAGTAATGTAGACATTGCTGAAATGAAGCAGCGAATGTAACAATGCATTTAGGATTGAGTTAGTGTGAAATAATCTTTATTCTTTCTTATCCAATCCTCTGTTCATTAAAGCAGCTCACCTTTCTTTAGTTTGAACTTTTTTCCCTTCTAGGAAAGATTTTCACTGTAATGTTCAGGAATACAAATGTGAAACAGTGTTTTCCCCTATTTTGACTGAGGGATGAGGCAAGTCTGGTTTATATTAACTGTCACAAATAAACATGTGTGCACCTTTTAGCTTTCTGCTACTTATTCAAAAGTTTCACATGTTAAAATGACCTGTCTATATCAGAGGACCAATGGACAACCATTCGATGTGACTGTAGATTGAGTCGTTCTACAGAAAGTATTACTAGTCACAGTACCCATCACGGCGTCTGCATGTGATTGATTAATAAAATACGGTCCTGTGTCTCGGTCCTTACAATAGCTGGGACCTCTGTATCCCTTCCCAGTTCTCAATGGCAGGGTGGGGGGGGGGGTGGGAGTTGGTCTCC
>JAODLD010000115.1:310032-323877 GCA_026781065.1 Mormyrops boulengeri
GGGGGCGCCCCCCGGGGCCCGCCCCCCGGGCTATGAGGCAGGAAGACGTATGCCCGTAGCCTGCAGGGTTTCCTTTCCAGAAAGCAAGTACAACTGCTACTCCAAGGGAAACCGCCTGTAATCGCGCAATCAGGATGATTAGTGCGCCACCCAAGCAGCGGCCCGACAAGAGTTCCCAAAGTCCTTAGTGAGATGGGGGGGTTTATCGGCAGATCAGTCGGAGGCTAAGTATAGATGGGAGGAGATGTTTGCTTCAAACGCCATTAAGGGTATTTCGTTCTAGTAATATGGGAAATGGTCAAGCCGGGGAGATGATTGCGCTCTCCCTGATACGCCGACATACGGTGACTATGGACTTGCACGTTTCTCTGCCTTGGTGTGATGTAATACAGAAGCTCTTTGACCATTGCCTTCCCAAACCCTTTCTGCCTTAATTTCACTTGCAGACATTCTTCGTACGTAGGATGCAGGCCCGTAGTCAGAAAAATATTTCATAGAGTGTCCTGCAGCCTTACCGCTAGATCCCCCTCCATAGATATTGGGAGAGGGGGCATTCAAACCTGTAATTTTACTACCTGTGTGTGATGACTAAGATCATGTGCCATTAGCGGTTGGCTGTGTCATGGAACCAAAAGCCTTGATCCAAGGTGAGCCATCGTGTCATGTTCTAAATGCCCAGTAGTACCCCTCTGAAATCAACTTTTCTTCCCGTAAAGGACGTTCAATTTCTATGATAACTTCCCGCTCTTGGTGTAGGAGCTGAAACGCAGCTGGATTTGGTACCTCACCACAAAGCCTGAGCCCCAGGCATCTGCCACCGCTCCTGTGGTGGCCTGGACGTTGGTGGGCCGGCGTTCTTCTTGGCTAGCAGGTAGGCTTGTCAGGTACGTGAACCTGCAAGCTGGTTGATTCCTAAGAGGCCCGGAGCTCCAAGGGCAACAGCAAAGTGTTTGGCTGTAAAGTCAAAAGGTCGATAAAAATCGCCGGGTAAGCAGTGAAGTGCCACACTTAAGACCATCATGGGTGCTTCAGCATTTTCTGCAGACGTGTTTCTGAGGGAGTATCAGGGTAATTTGGGAAAAGGTGATGTGCATGTAAATGAGTCAGCGAAGGCAAACAGCATGTCAGTTCTATTGCATTAAGCCCTGTGGATGGGGGGAGGTGTGTCAGTGGCTAGATGGATAGCGATTAATCATTAAGTCAATGACCTTTCGTAATGGATCTTTTGTTGATGTCAAAATGGCCATTTTTGTTTTTCGCTTGTATGCCGTGTGTTATCTCCGAGATACCCGCGCAAATGCATCTTCAAAGCAAAATGAAGTTTTCCCACTTTAAGGTTAAACAGACAGGGCACAGTTTGTGTACAGAGTAAACAGTCCCTTCCTGGGTCAAACACCTTTAATCTTGAGCTTTGATAGCTACACAGGAGATGTGGAGCCTTAACTGGCCAACTCTGTCCTTACGCTGTTATAATTTCTATTATGCTAATTTTATCTTGAAGTTCAGCTGTGCAACCAGTGTCTTATTATGCAGTAATCAGAAACTGACCTCTGTGTTATAAACATACATTCAGTAATTTTAATGTTAGATATTTTTAGGGTAATTTTTAAATCTTTTTTTTCATAGAATGATTACAGCATTGTGGAATAAACACGGTTTTTCTGCCAAAATGATGAATGGAGGCTGAAGGAAACCATTTAAGCTAATGTATTTCAGTTAACAACATTTAAACAAGAGGCCAAATCCTGTTAAACCGAATCCCAAGAAGAGCCCAGAACAATTGCCAGCGACCATTTTCTAAAAAGAGAAATACCTCATGGCTATTAATAATTAGCAGTAATGTTCTTTGCCATGGGGAGGTCATTGATTGGCTAAAATACAGGAAGTGTGTGTTTGTTCCAGGCCATGCCATTTCCTGTTGGGCAAAGTTTATTTTCAATCCCATAATCAGGAGCAGAGTCTGATTTTCGGGTTCCTTTCTGGCCTTAAAGGCATCTTTGGATCCCTGTCAAGGATCGAAGACATCGCCCAGCTTGCAGCGAGCTCACTGGGCATCCTTGGTACACAGGAAGACATGTTCCATTAGGGCCTGAAAACATTTTCCTGTCTCTTTGCTAAAAATATGGTGACATGTATCAAATGGACTCTTTCCTCTGTCTGTCTCCAGTATCAGACTGTGCTTCCAGGAGACCAGTTTGATGGGACAGGAAGGGGGAACCCATAAAAAAAGTCTTGTATGTCTTATTTCTCAAGAGAACTGCTGGATATCTCAGCTCAGCGGAGTATCTTTGTGGCATGAACTATTTTCCTAATATTGCTATAGGAAGATCAGGGATTCAGTAATAATCGCGGTAAAATTGATCAATGAAAAAATCTGTGTGACGTGTCATGGCAATGAATCTCTTTCTGTAACACCAACATATCAAGAAGTTTAGCTCTCCTATTCATTGCTGGTGTCCTATTTAGTAGGTTCAGGCTGTTAGCTGTGAGTAAGCGCTCATTCATTCATTTATTTATCTTGCGCTTTTATCGGCGGTAACTCGCATACCTTGCAATGTTTATACTTGCAACGGTTTGTATGGTGTTTTTTTTCTGGAAAAGAACCCTGGTTAAATGCCTCTCTTCAGGGCAGAGCAGACAGGCTTGGGCGCAAACCAGCGGGTTTCTGGTCACATGCCCGGTTCCTTAATCGCTATGGTAGCTGGTCCATTTCCTCTGATGCTAATGCTTCTGCTACTCATTGATGAAGCCACCTAGCTGGCCGGCCAACCAAAGCACAGTTTGGTCAATGGGCTTATTGTCAGGTCTGAGCTCCAGGTTTTGTATAAAATGCACGGTACTGTATTCAGCAGACGCTGAACTGGGGTGTCTGCTCCACAGTGCGTTTTTACTTAAATGTTACAGACCAAAGGCAGCATCGTTTTGTTTTGGACTATAAACTATGGGGTGTATTGGGATTTCAGAAGTGAAAGATTATGATCACGGGTTGCTCTCCTGTCACAGTGGTTCAAAACACACTCTAGGGAGGTCAGGAATAAGACGAGAAATGTTAAAAGTTCAACTAAAGCAGCTGTGGTGTCAGTGACAGAGAAGTATCATTTTGTAAGGATGAAAGGTCACATCCAAAATAATGCAGATTTTGTTCAGAAAATGCATTTGGAATACATTCATAGACATTGACTAGGCCGAATTACACAGCTTCATTGTAGATCATAGTGAAGACCAACAGAGAATTCAACTGATGACTATTATGCTGTTTATTTATTAACATTAACGCAAACAGGATCCCACCGTCATAAAACCACATGGCATACTGCATGTTTTTTTTTAAAAAAAAGCCATTTTAAATGAATTGTGGTTTTTAAGTTGCTTGTACTAATCATGAAAAAGACCAATTAAAACAACATTTTTCTTTGCCATCGACAAATGTAAAGCGGTTTTACGATCAATTAGACGTATTTTAATAATAACCTCAACGTTATAAGAAGCCACAAGGCTTACGGCTTCTGCAGCTTTTCTCCTGCCCGCAGGCACTGGTGTGAATGTGGAAGCTGTTTCCATTTATTCTGAGATATTTTGGTACCGTAAAGAATGGACCTGTGATCTGCCGGTCTGGCAGGGTCAGGCACCCGGATGCCGACGAGGGCCGTTTCTGTCGTGACGATCTGAAGCAGCTCGCCTCCGTCTGTCGGAAACAAACAGCTGCTCTGTGTTAGCCGGCCCGGACCGCCGTGATTCCACCAATCAACACTTTCTCATGGGAACAGGCTCCTGAATGGACAAAAAGGGTCAACCTTCGAGGCTCGCTCTGTAGGTTAATTCCAGGGTCGAAGGTCGCAGGATCACAGTCTCCACAATGCTAAACTGTTGATGTGAGCGGCCGGGGGGGCTTGACACACACATGCTGGTTGATGTGGCCGCAGCAGCTGATAAAAAGAAAAGCCCCCTTCTTCCCATCACGAAATCATGAATGTATTGCTGCTTTTCTAGTCTTTACTTTTCTAAGCACGTTGGCTCAAGGAAACCTTATTACACCTTAAAGATGGCCTTGTCTTATGGTACTTTCCCCACCAGGTTATGCTGTCAGATAAGTGGCCGCACATTGACTTTATTAACATTTATATGACCGTCTGGTTAAATTTTCCCAAAGATTAGATTTATATGAGAAACAAATTGTCATATTGTTTTATTGTTCATTTTTATTGCTTCTCTATACATTGATTTCAAGTTTAAAGTAATTAATTTATACGATGTCATAAAATATTCATCGTTATAGCTTTACATTTGCGTGATTATTGCACTGGTACAATTACATGCTTATGAAAATGTATTATGTAGGAAAACATGTTCAGAAATCGCAATAGTAATCAGAAGGTTACAGGTTCAACGTTTTTGCCGATGGTGGTATAACTGAGTGTTTAAACCAGGCACTTAACCCAGTATGTTTCAGTGATTACCTGGGTATATGAGCTAGTGGTGTTTAGTGCATGTCAGATTTTGAGTCCATTAAAAAATAAAATAAAATGGGCACACAGCTGGTCTCAGTTCTGGCTTTGGTGTTGTTTTGCAGTACCTGTAATACCTTTCTGTGTAACTATGAAACGTTAATGATATGTGACATCACACAAGTCGTCTCCCAAGCCCTAATGTCATTTAGATAATTTGATTTGCGTTTAGTACATAAGTTTAACTGACAAACCCGGATATTTTGACAAGTTCCTCACGCTATAGAGCAAAACTCGATGAACCCTTAGTTACAGATAGTATGGATCCAGGTTTTTAGTCTCAAACCTTTCTGCAATCTCACCGCGGCTGCTGCTTGACTCTCAAATTGTTTACCACCCTCATTTTGTTTTAAAAAGGAGGCTGGTAAGATGGGCCCTATCCTACCCCCACAATACTTGTGTTTGCTTGCTGCGTTCATGTTTTGTCAAGCAGTCAGGTTAACTTTGTCTTTGTCTGCAGTCCTGTCGGCAGGCACTGCATGATGGATCTCTCAGGTTAACACAGAAAAGACGTACGCTTAAGGCGTTGTGTGTGTGTGTGTGTGTGTGTGTGTGTGCGCTTTAGGTGTTTGTTTTAAAAGGATCCCACATTGCAGGAATCCCACAGCTGGACGGTTTATCTCTCAGGAGCTTGTGATTATAAGAAAGGATTTGCCTTAAAAACGCTTACATTATTCTCTTGTGTCAAATTCGGGGGGAGGGTCAGTGCCAGGGGGTGATGACAGGCATCCTGGCTGGACCTTCTCAAATGTGCTAAAGAGCCTTTTGAAGACCGTGCCGGCTTATCGGCACGAAGCCCACAAGCTCGGCCCAGCCGCAGCCTCAGCCTGGAAGTGTCAAGGGAAGCCCTTCAGCGTGACACGGTGTTTGGTTGTTCCTGGTACTTGTTCTCCCCGCCCCGCGTCGTAGCTCCTCTACAGTCGCTGCAGATAACAATCTCGGGTCTTCTCTCTGAGTGGCAGGACTCTTTCTCAGAAGGGTATGCCTCAGTCGATACCTGCCTGCCAGACCACAAAATCAGGTTTGTCACTTGCCGCACTGGGCGGATGAGCATGTTCCGGGCCAGGTGGAGTGCGTGCGAGACCTGATTCTCAACAATCGCGTTTATTCATACGTGAGGGACATCCTGGCATGGAGGATGCGCGGACGTGTCGCATACGACGGCTTCTTTTCTTTTTTCCTTGTGCAAAGTCTTTCGCCGTTTCCTTTGCCACTGATGGGCTCCCGCAGGAAGGATTGCTTCCTTGTCCTCACAAACTTGCCGGTCAGCTTGGAGAGGTCGGCACCCCATTAGCCCTGATGGCACTTTTAATTATGAAGGATTTAAAAAGCTGCTTGATGAGAGCCTTGGACCGTCTGAGCTCATAAAGCCTGGAACTCCCATTAAAACCTCTTTAGAGTTTACAAGCCATTCATCCATTTAACTTCTTAGTACCATCTTTGTCTATCAACACTTTTTTTCATTCTTTATTTAATATACGCCAGGCTTGTAAAACTGGAAAATGGAGTCATTTCCAGAAATATCTGTGTGTACAGAAAAGCATGATAAAAATGTGTCTGTAGGGGTGTATTACAGTATCCCATAAATTATCAAAGTGCTGTACCTTGTGGGAAAGCATTCACATAAATAACCTTGTCTGTGTTTCTCCACAGCAGTCTTTCTTTTTGGCTTTCATATGTGTGAGATCATCTAGAGTCGGAAGATGCCTGGGCCTGTTTGAATGCCATGCAGTCTGAACAGTGCGCGACGCGGGCGGGGCGGCGCCAACTACTTCCCAGCAAGCGGACACGAGACCGACGGTGATGCATACGAAAGTGAAGGTATATCTTGGGGGGGGGCCTTTATTAGGACTAGCGTTTTATTGTGAGGCCTTCAAGAGGGACCCCTGGCTTCCCAGTGGTGTCATCGTGTGGTAGTAGAAACATCATTTGAAGCTAATTTGGCAGCGGGAAAGCGTGTGGTATGCGCACCTGGGTTACGCTACCAGCGTGCACCGCTACCTGTAATCTTACCTGCGTGATCCATTTATGGGATTAAAGGGGACTCGCTGCCATGATTTGGACCACCACATTACCACCTTTGTGTCGTCATGAGTCCAAATTATAAATCCTGCTTCTGGGCAACGTGGGGGGAGTGGTGCTGTGTCGCTGCGTGACTTTTCCGGCGAGCTGATTAGTTATAAATTAGGAGTTTGTGACAGTTACGGATATTACCTGTTACCTTGCTTCTTATCCCTTGCACCTACTGACAGCTGACCCCCGGATTGCGGGTGCCTCTTATCTCTGCCTTTGATCTGCACATTTATTTGTGCGGATTTTGCCCTTAATGGAGCTGTCTTTCTTCCTCTAGAGACTTCCTGTGCAGATTAGAATCGTGCGGGTCTCTGTGGTTCACAAGGCAATGTCAACAGCACTCAGAGGCTGTACGGGTCAGAGGTTAGAGTTCAGGCTCTGAGTACCATCGGTGTAACGATATGCAGGCTCCGACTGTCAGTCAGAGTTTTTTTTTTTTTTAATATGTGTGCATTATTTAAGCAGTTGAAAGGGTTAGCCTGTGGAAACCTGAAAACAATTTCAAAGCCTTAAGTATGACCTGATTTCCCATGGTTCCCTGTTGATATGACTCCCCCAATATCTGGTTTCCCAAAGTGACCTCAGATGGGGGAGCTGTTGTTGTATCGATTCTTTAGCATTCAAAAAAAAAAGAGACAGAGAGTGATCAAATGATTCTAGTTCTGAAAGTATTTTTCTTTACATTAAAAAAGATTTAGGCTGAAGCCAGTGTTGTTTTGGACTCCATTATAGGCAGCATGTCATGGTAGTACAATTTGTTTAGTCCTGGATCAAACGCTGGAGAAGAAAGACCCTTCATGGAGGTCAGGGAAATCACAGCTGTGCAGTTGCCCGTAATACACAGTGCACCTCTTTAATTACAGCGTGTAGCCCTGCCTAAATAAGAGCATGGCATGTTGTTTTCTCTTCATTTAAGTAACATTTTAAAGTATATTCCATGCTGCAGCCTTTAATTATCCTGATGAATTAAACCACACGCTAACTCCATGCAGGGTGTCTCATTCCAGTCCATGTCTGCTAGCGCTGGCGTAGCATGGATGGTCCCTGAAACTGTACACAGTAGGGAGAAGTGAACACTCCATCACCATCAGGAAGATGATGTTAACAGTCACCTCTAAGTAAACGTTTGCCCTCAGTCTTCAGTCTAGTATGTACCTATGGTGGCATCATCCCCCTATCCCACGATGGGCTTATGGGCCACCTTAAAGCCAGCTGAGAAAACTCTGCTTCTTAGGAGACCTGGGAGATTAACATGAGTTTTAGAAGTTGGTTTCTGAAGGGCAGAATGGCCCAAGAGAGGGGACGAGTGGTTAACGGGGTGGAAGTGATGTTCCTCACCAAAGTTCACGTCGAGGTGGCGGTAAATATTCCGGACGTCTTAAAGCGGAATTGCGGAATACTTTGATGATTCACCTGTAGGCTCTGAGATCAAAAGCCGGGCAGGAGAATGTACACTGGGGCTGGCGAGATGGAGTGAATCTGGCCTGTACTTGTCTGCAGCTCCCTGGCAAAAGGACAGGTCATGCCGCACATCTGCCTAGTGTTGCTCTGGTCAGTTCCCCCCTCGATGAGAGCTTTTCCGCCTAAAGCACTCAGCTCACATCACAGCCTTGTGGGAAGGTAGTGTGCGTGAAACCCTGGCAAATGTGAGGTTATTGCGCTTTTGAATGTTTCACTGTATCCTTGCTGTATTATTGCTCTATCCGCTCAGTGAATTTCTCCTTAGAAATAAGAGTGGACCTTCCAGGATCGTCCTCTGTTTGATGGTTTTCCAGGGAAATTATTTGTTGTTAGAAACAACAGGCTGAAAAGTACTGTAGTTCCGTGATAATACCCCCCCCCCATTCCTCAGGAGGATTTTTATAATTTTTTTTATTTAATTTCCAGTGCCACTAATTTTACCGTTACAGCAGCACTGGGGCCGTGGAGACTTACATCAAAGGGAGCAAGACGGGAAACTCAGCGTCTCAGCCTAGAGGCAATTGGAGGTTGGAGGAGGTTGAGGTGGAGCTTATTTTGGTGTTTGCTAAACTCGGGGGGAGGAGGGGGCAGGCGGAAGAAGGAGTGCGGTTACAGCAGCCCCCGAAAGGCACTTACAGCCTTCGGAGGCAGGTAGCTGAGGAACCTGGACTATAACCAGTAGACAACTGGTTCACGTTCCAGAAGGGCTTTTGTTCCTGAACCCTTGAAAAACCTGAATCGAGTCACTCGAAATATGGGGATAGTGTCTGTGCGGACTGCGTTAGCCACTTTAGATTAAGTCCGGCACGTATTTAGTCAGCCACATGAGCAGATGGTCGCAGGCTCCCATCCCAGGCAGAAACGCTGAGGTGGGATCCCCTACCAGTCCATTTAACTTGATTTGTGGCAGTAAAAGCTGACATTTCCTGAAGGGATGAGGAGAATGAAATAAAAGGCGGTTCTCACTAGGGGTGCTAAGCTAGCTGATAATGTTCTATCAATATCTGACTGTGATTGTAAGGCCCTTTAAACTGAGATTTATATACGTTTTAAAATCTTTGTTTTATGAAGCAAGTGATAAGCGTTTCCTCCCACCGACTGCGAGTAAACTCAAGCTCGCTGGAGTTTGCGCCATCATTTAAAAGTTATCTCATGGGACATTGTCGAGTTTTTTTTTTTTTAAAGAAAAACTCATGACGAAGTTTTAAAGGAAAGTATCCCGGATGACTTCACATCCACAGAAGTCGGTCCAAAAGCTGACATTTCGACGGGCCGATAGCGAGTGGGAAGCTGCAGAGTGCGGAGATGGGCCTGCATGCGGTCCGCCTCCCACACGCCGGGTAGCTGTGAGAGCACTGTCCTCAAGGACAAAGCCATAATTCACCACCATTAAAATATGAGCATCACCATTTCCTTCGATCGCCACCAATCTGCAATTTTAATCTTTCTGTTACGTTTCTGCCTTGCCCTTTACTTGTTTGTCCTGGCCGTCCTGGCCGTCCTGGCCATCCTGGCCGTCTTGGCTTGGGGTGGGGGGTGGGGGGTACATGATAATCCGGGTGCATCAAAGATGTTTGCTCGTCGAAAGACGACTCCAAGCTCATGCTGACGGCAAACTGGCTCCGGAGGAAGGGGCATGTTGTCCTCGTGAGACTGAAGTCCTTAAAATAGTTTTTCACATGTTTCCAGTTGTTTTATTGCTGTCAAAGAAAATGTCAGATGTCGGTCCTATTCTGAGGGACACAGACATCCGTGAGCCATGGACCAAACCATGTCAGCCAACAGGATCCAGGTCAGCAGCACAAGAATTTTTGTTTGTCATTTTGCCAGTGGGTCACAGAAGTACGACAAAATTTAGTGGCTGCCTCAGTAATGAGTGTATTGTACTGCACTGTACTGTAGTGTACTGTACTCTACTATACTATACTATACTATGCTACACTATACTATAGGTCATTAAATTGCTATACAAACTGCCCTCTACTTACAAACCACTGTGTAACTTGCAATGACTCACACATACAAACAAACAAACAAATTAATAAATAACTGTGAAAATAAATTTCGGGTGGCCATATGCCTGGCAGTGGTATACCACCTAGTATGTACGCTGTATAATAGTTGTCCTGGAAAAGTGTTGTACTGTATGGCAGAGCGATCATCCCGGCAGAGCGATCATCCCGGCAGAGCGACCATCCCAGCCTCACACGCATCTCTCACACTCTCATTGTCAGTCTCATTCTCACACCTAAAACTTGCTATTTATCCTATTCCGACATACATCCAGTATGATGTATAGCCTTCCTGTTGGAACACAACCAAGTCATAAATCGGGAATAGTCTGTACTAAACCATACTATACCATACCATACAGATAATTACTACAGTATGTTATGCTATACTATACAGAAAATTACTATGCTATGTGACACCATGCACAAAATTACTACACTACATAATTATTACCATGCTATGCTATACTATACACTCCGCTACACTACACTATATTGTACGATAGTACACTAGGCTACAATACAATATACTATACTATGCTGTACTGTACTATATACTACACTATACTATTCTGCACTACACTGCACTATACTATACTATACTATACTAACATAGGACATAGCATTTCCAAACAAACAGGAGATCTAGCCTTTGTGTTCCCCTTGGTTAATGAAACATTGAGTTTTAAACCCTGTTTGTCTATGATGTCAGTCTCCCCGCCAGGCAGCCATAATGGCCTTTACTGAACGTGTTCAAACTAACCACCAGGATCTGTTCTGATAAATCAGACGTTAGTCCTGGGGTTAGTGACGACACATGCGGACGTGCCGCATTCCACCCATCCATCCATTTTTCATGACCATTTACCCACTGTAGGGTTGCGGTGAGCTTGAAAGCAGGCTGCTTTGAGAGAAGCCCACTCAAAATATGCAAATTTTGCATCCGGAGCCAGGAGTGGGATTTGAACCCAAAACAACGCAGTGGTGCGAGGCCATAGTACTGTGTGGCAAGCTGCCCCCACTCTTAGTCATGGTGAAACGAATCACTGTCCTTCAAGCTGCTGTTGTCCTCCGCGTGGAGAGTGTGCTGAAATGTGTATTCATTCTACATGCACTTTAACAGTGTTTATTGCTTACAAGATTCTACACACATTTTTTTGTTTGTCGCATATATGGACCTGAAAGCCGACTGCAAAGTACCTGGTTTACAGGAGGGAGGGCTGATCATCATGAAAGGAGATAAAGGTCACAGGAGACCATAACCAAGATTAACACCATAACGAAGACATCAGATGTTCTTCTTTCTGCTGAATCAGCTATATTATAATGTAACATTCCTCCAAGTCCACGCTAAACAGACACCACACCCATGGCTCATTCTGCCTTATAAAGTTTCTCACATTATCCGGCTAAATTGTCAGTCTCCTCACAAAAATATGCAGCCCGAATTCCTGAGCCCCAGTGCAAACGTTCCTCTTGTGAAACACAGAAAGCTTTATTTCCTGCCCGGGCCTAATTATGGCTGTGTTACTTTAGAGCCCTCCTTGAGAGCAGCGCTCAGCATGTGAGATTAATCCCTTGCTGACCTTACTTCCGTGCGTAATATTTGATGGAGGCACAATCTGCCATGAAGTGACCTGCATGCTTTTGAGTAGCGTGCTGTGAGATGTTCATCGGCTGCAGAAGGAGAACATGACATCTACTTTGGCTCCCGTAGTAGCACACTTTGTTTCTACGTTTGATGTTGCGCCAGTGTAAACAATAACAAAACTTCTGGTGCCTTTGCTGTCCCTGGTAAACACACCAGGGAGGCAAAGTACTGGCACAATGACGCACAAATAGGACATATTCACTATGACCACCAGTAATCCCAAAACAAAGCAATCTTGTTCTTTGCATAATGGGTTTCAGATGACTTTTTTTTGCTAGTGGTCAAAGAAAATTGCATTTGAGTTGGCCTGTTTGAGAAGTTATACTGGGTTTTTTTTTTGTTTGGACACACTGTGGTGTAAGTTCAATACCTACATATTTGATGTTCACTACGAATATCCCTGTGTCCAGCAATGACACAATACATACATAACTTGGTCCTGTCATATCCACACTTTCTTAGTGAGGGAGTAGATTCCAATAAGAAACGTTTTTTGGCCTTCTCGATAGAATCACTTTTATCCAACTAAAAGAAACCCATTTGGAAACTTTTATTATTTATGTATCCAGTTTTTTTCATGAGGATCATCTGCTCATGGTGTCTAGAGATTAAAATAGGTCTTGTCAAAACTGGCCTTTGGATTGATATTGGTGCAAGGTCTCCCTATGCCAAGGATGTCAAAGGACAATGATATGGCAGAGCGGTCAACAACAAGACAGCTGATTAGGTCTATTTTGCAGAGCTCATTAAAAAAAATATATATATAATATAAGTCTGTAAATAAGAAATAGATTACTTCAAGTGAAGCTCAGATTCTCAGATTGTTTTAGCATTGCGATGCATGACTCATCAAGAGTGAAGGTCCTCACAGTAGAAAATAGCTGCTGGAGGTCAGTGGAGTTAATGATTGTGGATAGAATTTTAATGAATGAATAATTGGTTGTCTGGCCACAGAGTTGTTATGCTAATGAGTGGCCCTTGAGTCGAACCGCCGATTTACGGTCTGGGCTGAAGTCTCTGCAAAGGTCAGGCATTCTTCCTGGGTCCGGGGGAAGGCCACTGGTTAGGCTCAGGGGCGTTACTAATGATGACAGATTGACGGTACTAAACCTATTCCGTCCCAGCAGGTGATGGAACCCATCAAATCTGACGGGGCAAAAAAAAAAATCCCCCTTGACAAGAGGTGGAGCTGTCCTGTTGGTTGCCAAACTACGCTTCTTTGATCATTTCGACAGAGTAAGAGTGGAATGTGCAGGAGAGTCTGATTGGTCCAACGTCATTCCGAGTTAGAATGCAGTTCATTTATCACAGTAAGATTCGTAGATTTGCAGGGGCATTTAACCAATCAGCCGTGGAATTTATCCTACACTGATTTATGAAAGCAAACTAGACTCAGTAAGCAAAACAAAGGTTTCCGAAAAAATATATAAAAGATGGGACATAAATGATTAACATTCTCCTGATGGTCGTAGCGCGGTTTAGGTTGGTGCTAAGCCTTGATTAGTACTTGCAGGGATTATCTGTGTGTGTGTGGGTGTCTTCTAAGTCCTGGGGCTGTGCGAGACAGCTGTTTTGGAGGCCATAGTGCCGTAAATGAGAGGCTGCACCGGGTTTTATGATGCCGGTAACCGCAATTACATTTAAGTATAGTTGAAAAAAAAATAACACGCTCACAGTGCGTTTTAATTTTATTGCTCCAGGCCTGTCTGCAGCATGTCCACCCAGCGGGCAGTTTGAGAGTTTGTGGCAAAGCGCGTCAGGCTTCTCGGAAACTTTATTCTGGGATGTGAAAACGGGTCCAGAATGCACTCAGGATGCGTGTACATTAGCCGAATTAAGTATTGTCCTTCTGCCCATAAAAAAAATTACGGTCGCAGTTTTACTCTCACCCCGCCCCCCGCTGTCCTCTCAGCAGCAGCAGAAGCCTGATACAGAGACAGACAGATGGACGAGTGACTCGCAAGTTCTGCCGCTGTGCTGTCTCTGAACAGCCGGATGGCTGGCTAACAAAACCACGCCTCCCCCCCCCCCCCCCCCAATACCAGAATGACTGTTTTACAGCATGTACAGCTGGGCCGTCCCAACAGCTGAGCTTGTTACATAATGGCCTGCGCTGTGACTGTGGTGGGGGTGGGGTCGGGGG
>JAODLD010000115.1:323977-337116 GCA_026781065.1 Mormyrops boulengeri
GGGGTCGGGGGGGGCGGGGCCGGGGTGGGGTGGCAGCCAGCCCCAAGGCTTCCGCGCGGACGGCGGTCTGCCCTCACACCTGCGACTCATTTACTTGCGGTTGTTTATTTAACTTTCCTGAGAGCTACCAGTATTTCCTTTACATGTCCCCTCACCAAACGCTGTGTCCCCCGGGAATGGGACCGGGACTGGGACCGGCGTGGACTCAGCTTCTATGCGCTGCTTTCAGCCAAAGACAACCATTAAAAAAAAAACAAAGATATACTCGTAATAGCTCTTTACTCTAGATCAAAGTATAAACAAATACATTAATCTGACTTTATTTCCCTCCTAAAAATGCCCCCTTTCCTTGAGTGATTCCAGCCACACTTTGCTGTTAAGTTTATCCCACATCTGTCGTCCAAGGCCACATTACGTCTTCTGGAAGTTCAAGTAACCGTTGTGATGCTTTAGCTTTAAACCAAAGGATCTGCCTGTAGGCACGTCGTCAGCACGTCTGACCTTAATCTCACGCGTTGGCACTTGTTAGACCTCCTACATTATCACTTTTTAACAGGTTTCAGTTTGATCCAACACCACCGGTTTGTTAAGGAAGAGATGAGCTTGGCAGTGTTACCTGTGGTGTGAAGTATATCCTGAAAATCAATATGACTAGTCACGTACTGTTCAACAGTGGAAAAAAAAATCAAATTGAAGCTTATGTAAGAATTAAAACTGACTGTATGCTTATGAATACACAACCATACACACCCAAAAAAGCACTCTGCTCAGATACACTGGTTTGCTTAACTGTGTGTCTCTGGGCTGTGTGTGGAAACCCGCATACCATGGAGAGAATATTCAAACTCTTTCTACAGGGAAAACTCTAATCCCAACATGACAACCTTAACTCTACCCAGCCCTAACCTTAACTATAAGTAACTAAACATAATACAAGACTTTTGGCATTTTTAGTTTTTTGATTGCAGTCACAGATTTTTATAAAATTGTATTTCCCCACAACACAGAAATGGTCCCCACAATGTTAAAATAATAGGTTTTCATCACATTGTGGAGACATTTGGTCCCCATAACGTAATGTATCTCTCTCTCTCTCTCTCTCTCTCTCTCTCTCTCACACACACACACACACACACACGGTTTGGGGTGCAACTCAAAACTCCCAACCCTGGAAGTGTCACAGCGCCATCCACTAATCCACCATGCCATGCTTTTATGAATCACAGGGCATGCCATCTTTACACTCAGCAGAGCTCCATTAGAAATCACCTTGTCATGACACGGGGTGAAGTTTTTCTGGAAAATGTTTTTCAGGGTCTACATCCCAATTAGGACATCTTCTGGTGGCGATCAAAATGTCTATATTATTTTCCGTACGATTTAATTACTGAACATGATACCTGTTCACCTCGCTTTGTCGTTGGACACATCTCTGGATTGGATCACATCTTCAGTTTTATCTAGTCTGTTACCTTTCATCAACGTCATGATGAAACGGTAGATTCTTAGTAAAATGAAACTGCCGGATGCTTCTGCTGAAATTTCCCTGCTTCGGGACGGCCGCGCTCAGGATCCTACAATCTGAAACAAGAGCACTGCTTGTTTCCGCTGTCCATGGTATGGTTCAAAGCACAGGATCCCCATCAGAAGAATGTTAATTACCAGCGGTCCCCTGGGAAATGCGAACGGGATCGGGCTTAAGTCGCCCTTTAATCTTCCCTAATGTCTGGGAGTATCTGAATCCATCCTTAAATCGGGGCGTAGAAACCTTCATACCAGAGAATGGATGATGACAATCTGATCTGCTGTGTTAAGGAAAAAGCCTTATGTGTCATTGGGCCGGCTGTATAATTATAATCATCTTAAGCCATGTGCTGGACTTGAGGTTTTGGTTTTGCAGGAGATCTCAGTGGACAACGTTGCTGTTGCGCTGATGATGAAAAGCATAGTGGCTGATTGACTGCTTAGAAAAAGACCAAAATATCTTTATTGTCACTGTACAATGAGACGATGTTTGGATTATCCTGTAGAAGCGTCAGTAAAACCTGTATAAGCTAAAGATAATTTTAAGGAAAAAATAAAATAAAAATAAATAACATATAGCAATTACAAATACACAGTATAAAAGTATAGGAGGAATATTGCATATGAATTATTGCACATGAGATAAATTATTGCGCCTGAGAAAGGCATCAGGTGAGAGTTCCGGCATTACTGCAGGATAATGATCATTATCAACAATATTGCACAGTATATTGGATTATATGCAGCAATACTGTGGTACAGAGATGAGTGTGAGTATGACGGCCAACAAGAAGTTCTTGGAGTAGAGAGTGTCAGATGTGTGTGGACCTGCTTCTGAACCTCGAGGTGAAGCTCAGCTGGGGGTGGCGGCAGTGGTGCAGGGGTGTATGGTGGAAGCGGTAACTTAATCCTGAGCCAGAAATACCTGAGCGGACGCCAAAAGTGCACATTCCAGGTAACCTCCCCGTGGCTGGTGGTATGATGCAGCCTATCAGAACGTAAACAAAAACAAGGAAGCTACCATCTGCTGCAAAAAGTGGGGGTGTGATGGGTCAGCAGTTCAAACACAGCAATCTTTTGTTATTTGTTTATTTAGGTCTCTGTTCCAAACGCTGTTGGTATTACAAGGCTTTGTTTGTATAGCTTGTGTAGAGGTGAGAGATACGGCATACCTGGCCTTCACCGTGCGCATAAATAGCCTCAAACCACAATCAGTATCATATCATTTCACTATTTGGGTTCTAGAAGCAGCAATGTAGCGCCTCTGTGCCAGTGATGGAACTGCGGAGGCCCTTTCCTGTAGCCGGACTCTGCCGATAGATGGATGTGGCTTGCAGACAAAGCAAACTGCTGTTTATGTTGTAGTTTGCAGGCAAATGGAGCGTGAATGAGCCTGGCGGTCAGCGTGCGCATTACGATCAGTGGCGGGGCTAGTTAATCAACTCCGTCCGTCCATTAAGACAGATAAATGATTCTGGCCTGGCAGGATATGTCTAAATACAGATCTATTTTAATCTCTTTTAATTGATATAATCTATACAACTTTGTCGTGCATTCATGGTAGGTCTTTGAACCAAGTTTCACTTTGATTAAACATAAAAAATATTTGTAAAACACAGGAAGACTAATGTTCATCCGTACGAGCTGTGCTTCTGCTCCCAGAGGCGAAGGCCAGCTTTCTCTGGTAAAAGTGCGTCTTCGCGGTCGACCTGTCTAACACAGTGTTCCCGTTCTCCATGTGCGAGCCACGTCATTGCCAAGTTCTTGCTAAGCATGTGCCGATAAGACTGACGCGTTGGGACAGCGATGCGGGGCCGCAGTTTCTCCAACCGCCTGGTAAACAGCCAGGCCCCCGGGGCTGTCTCAACGCCTGCCCGTGTTCGCCTTCATTTTTGAGGGCCCCGGCGGAACCTGGTCCAGTGGTGACCTATTGGTGACAGACTCCAAGCCAAATCCAAGCTTAAGTTTTGCATTAGAAATGATATTGGGGAACAAAAACAGCATAAAACTTTTTTACGTGTGAGAGAGAGCATAACTGGTAAACCAGAATGCCGGCCTTTCAGCCGGGAAATACATGCTTTGAATTCACCGAGTGACACCAGAGTGTGCTCAAGTGAAAGAGCCCGACTGTACAAATTTCAGATCATTTCTGGTATCAGTCACACCACCAGATGCTCAGGGAGACGGCCTCATGGGTTGAGACAGTCTCGTGTTAAACTGTAGCACAACTGATGAGAACTTGATTTAAGAGAACAAAGCCCAATGTGAACAATTCTAACAAGTTACCCAGAAGCAGGAAACATGTACAGAAGGTAGGGGGCGGTACCGAGCAGGCAGCGATGGGTCAGGCACCGGGGCGGTGCATCTGCAGGCATTGTCAGAGGGAGACCTGGGGGGAGGGGTGATGTGGCGAAAGGCCAGGGTCTGTGCTCTCACCCTGGAAGGATGTGGGGTCAGTGGTAGCTTCGTGAGGCAGGATGGGCGGCTCTCCTCCGCTCTCTGTCCATCCCTCTGTCCGTCTCGCTGTTTCCCCGTTCCTCTCCTCTTCCCCCCTTTCTGTCCGTGTCTCTATTTTTGTCTCGCCGTTCTGTGTCTGCAGCATTAAAGGAAATCCTGTGAGATCTATGGTCGCGTTACTTTAAATACGCACCCAAGGTAAAAGGAGTTATATCTTTTACAGTTGATTCTGAGAAAGATGCCGATGTTTACTTGTGTGTGGGCGTTGTGCCGCTCTTATCGACTAATACATATGGGGGAATGAGGCGCTTGTCTGTGTATGGAGCTGTTAGAGGCTCGGGGTGCTGGGAAGGCCTGGTACGCTGGTTACACATCAGCCACATATAGCTTCGGTCATCAGATACCACTGTGCAACAGCCAGTGTGGTGAACAGCAGGGAGAGCAGCTTCTGATCATAAAAAGGTGACAGGAAAAAGGTCTTAGGGTTTGTGGGGTACCAGAATCCTCATCCCTGTACTGAACATGGCTCTAAAGGGTAAACATGGAGACTAATTATCGACTGGTCTAAAAAACAAGGAAAACACACACCAGGTCACAGGGATTCAAATGAACTCTACAGTTTTCAGCGTTTACATTCACCAAAGTCAAAAGCGCCACCAGAGCCCGAATGGACCGTTTTTTACAACATTGCGGTAATTATGTGCACATGCTGTGAGCTGGTCTCTGTACAGCTGAAGCTGTTTAGAACACGGTATTTATTTCTGACAATTTTTATGTTCTTAGTTACAAACATGGACTGTAAATGCTGCTGAAACACAAAGACTATTATCCGTAAAACATATCGGCACCTATAATCCTCCTAATGGCAGTGAGAATGACGACAGCCGACCGGGCAGCAAATGAGTGCAAACGGCACTGTGAATGTAGCACTGACACGCTAAGCGTTTTGGTGACTACAGTATTGCCTGCAGTCTCTCCCTCGCCGCTCACCTTCCCCCATTCACCCAGGGCTGCAAACTGAAGGTCCCCATCCCCCAAAGGAGTCGGTGGGCCCGTGAGCCATATTTAACACCCCAGGCTCATTTCTGCCGCTGTGTGCAGGCACAGGCGCCATTTACTGTCGCTGGAATATGATGAAAGAGCCTTAAAACTTAATGGATTTTAAAGCCCTATTAAAAACAGAGTGAAACAGCCAGCTGGCCCGGTGTAGATGGAGCAGCCGTCCCGCGGTGAGGAAACAACTACATCAACAAAGGTTAGGCCTCTCAGCCATAAAGGGGCCAATCTGCAAAGGTGGGGGGTGGGGTCAGGGGGGTCGCCGAGATGCACCATGGAAACCACACCTCAAGTGGAGCGAATTCCTTTAGTCAGAGCCTCATTCCGGAGGTCCGTGAGTGTCAAACGTATGCCTTTGAGCTGTTTTTTTTTTTTTTTTTGCAGTTTGTTTTTGGGAGGGGTGCTGCGGGCGGTGAAAGCCGGGCAGCCCCTGAACTCAGCTGTCAGGGACAAGGTCAGCAGTTATCTACCTACCATCTGTTTGACCCCCTCCCATCGCCCTGAGGCTGAAGATGGGCCGGAATCGGCATGGCCTCCTGGAACAGCCCTGCGATTGTTCCCTGGCTTTGAAGCGGAGCGTGGACAGACAGGGCTCCGAACCGTGAGGGCGGATCAATCCTGACCATTCATGGGTCAGATCGGGTGAGTCCTGATGCAGGTGGGAGGGCCAGCAGGGGAGGGGGGGGGTGGCTATGTAGGCAAGTTGAGTCAAGTGGCACTTTATCGTCACAGCAACCATAGTCAGTATACTGCATAAGGTGGTACGATTGCCCCCCCAGCTCTGTGGTACTACATACTGTATATATGCAAAGTTCAGAGATAGACAGGACAAGTGTGGGGGAGGGCACATTAACACACAATGTAAAGTGAACCATGATGGAATGTTTACAGGGGGCAGTAATGGGAACAGCTGAGGACAGGCAGATTCCTAACCCACGTAATCTTCCCAGCGCGTGTTGATCTAACGCCAGGCAGAGAAAGATTGAATCAAATTAAATTATCTCAATTTAATTTAACCATGCAAAACGTTTTTAATTGGTTTGACAACTTATTAACCGAAGAAGCCCAGAGTTGGTTTAGAGGGGAAAAAAAGTCAAATTAATAGCTGACCCCAGAGAGGCCCATCGTCGTGAAGAAAGCTGAACACAGCTAATGGAACTGTAAGCTGTAATGCAGCGCCACGGTGAAGGAGTGTTACACTTTATGGGGGTATCAGTGCCTCGTGGCTGAGGAGCGTTACACTTTATGGGGGTGTCAGTGCCTCGTGGCTGAGGAGCGTTACACTTTATGGGGGTATCAGTGCCTCGTGGCTGAGGAGCGTTACACTTTACAGAGGTGTCCATGCCCCACGGCCATGGAGCGTTACACTTTATGGGGGTGTCAGTGCCTCGTGGCTGAGGAGCATTACACTATATGGGGGTGTCAGTGCCTCGTGGCTGAGGAGCGTTACACTTTATAGGGGTGTCCATGCCTCACAGCCGCGGACCGTTACATTTTACAGAGGTGTCCGTGCCCCATGGCCACGGAGCGCTACACTTTTATGGTGATGTCAGTGCCTCATGGCCACGGACCATTACACTTTAAGGGGGCGTCAGTGCCCCATGGCTGTGGAGCGTTACACTTTACGGAGGTGTCAGTACCTCGTGACCGTGGAGAGTTACTCTTCACGGCTGACGGCCCATTTCCCATTGGCCACTAGCCACACTGATTCCAGTACCGCCTCCAAGGTCGCTTCGTGGTGCACGATGGTGGGCTGGTTACTTTTTCTGGAGTATCGACACAGGGTGTGTTTGTGATTATCCCCCCCACTCATCTCATTTTCATTCATTCAGTCCCGGTAGTAGTCACGTAGTCCATTCTTTGAGACCCCCTCCCCCATGTCATTGGGTCCATTTCCTCCCCGCCCAGTGATACTCCTCATTCAGGCTTCTTCTCCTCCTTTCTCTGCCTCCCTCCCACCGTTCAGGCCTCACTCACTCACCCCCTGGTGGCCTGGGCCTTGCTTAAGCCTTGTGCTGCACACTGAACCCCCACACTGGGCCCTCACACTGTGGGCGAGGCTTGCTACAGAATGAGCTGAAAGGCGGAACATCATTCAAATTTCACCAAACATTGAATGTTTCCTTACTACGGGAAAAAAAGGATTTTGTGTTTGTTTTCTGTAATTGAGCCCTCAGGACATTAATGATAGCAATAGTAAATTCATAATTATGTATTAGCATTGTGATATCATCAGTAGATGTGGCAGTGGTAGTATGAGGGTTACTAGCAGTAGTGAGGGATACTGCTATGCAGAGGTCAAAGTTGCATTCCTGGCAGAATGTTATTTGATCAGGGGCTTACAGAGGAATGTCGTTCACATGCATATTGGATTCATGCGAGTCATTCTCCCGGGTCTGGTCTCCCCACGCTGCATCACTGGGCCTCTCTACAACCAGGCTGCCCTTCACACCGGCAATATTAAACACAGAAGCAGAAAGCCCCCAAACGGAGGTGTGTTTCCGCAAAGGGCGGGTAGCGAAATGTAGCCGTGTGAGAGGCATGCTGGCAGGGGGCCGGAGGAAACAGCTGAGAGTGTTTGAAGTGCGTCCGCAGCCTGGCGTGAATTGCCTTTTTATTTTGCTCTGAGTTCCCGTATGGCTCCTTCTACTCGGCAGTCGCCAGAAGGGTCTGGGAGGTGCCAGCTGGGGCCAGAGGGTGGCGCTTTCACGTGGCTGCAGCTCGCTTTACAAGTCAGAGCCAGAAGGGCCAAGGTTTACGCGCTCGTGTCACGTTGGACTTGATCGTTTGTGTATCCAGGGGTGCCTGTGAGATACCGCGAACTCCAGGACTGACTCCTATATGGGCTTCTCCTGTAGCTATACTAGGCACAGAGGCCCTCCTGCTTATCAGCATCCCAGGAAAAGTGCATTATGGGAAAATCGAGGAAGCACATGGTGACCCACACCCCAGTGTACACTCAGTGCTACTCCACTGGAAAGCATGGAACCCATGTAATTTAAGAACGGAAGACACCAAACTGAAGAGGAAATTACGCTATTTGATTGCAGGCATCCCCATAATCCCCTATGCAGCCATATTGATTTGACTGACTGATAGTATTACTAAGAAAAAGTTCGGAAATTCGGATCAATCAGTTTGATCTTGAGGCACCTTTGTTTGGCCTTTTTGGTGGGCCTCTGAAGGGTTTTTTTCCCTCCACGGTAGATTTCACTGAACTCTGGAAAATATCACAATTTACCTTAATTTGTGCAACTTTAGGTAAAAAAATATGAATGAATGGAAGACTGCATAAATGAAAGCAGAGTGATTGCAGGCTGCCTTCAGCAGAGGGTGGTCTTGCCTGATCAACCCTGAAACCACGCACACCGCGCCTCCCCTTTGGCCTCTGCTGGAACAAAGGCTGGCTTTTTCTTCGTCCATGGTGAAGAGATTGACTGACAAAAATCCACAATCAAATAAAGGAGAGCCCTGCCCCCCCCCCCCCCCGCACGAATGTTTGATAAATGCTTTTTAGAACATACACCTTGTTTAAAGACCTTTTCGGGCATTTAAATAAATTTCAAAACCTATGGATAAGACAATGAAGGGGCAGATTCACACCACATTCATCATCTAAAATATAAGGGGGGGTAGGAACAATTTTTCAAGGTAATAAATAATTAGCCCCAGGTTTTATGGTTTTACAGAAAAATATTTTCAAGCATTTTTTAAATGGTACGTTTAATATGAATATTTTGGTCAGGTCTTACGCAAAAGCCATCCAAAAAAGAAAAGCTTTCCATTATATTTCCTTTGTAAAGATATGCTAAGTGGTTTTACTGGAACTTCCAGTATCCACCAGATGCATGCGTGTGGTTCCCCATAATAGCCTCACTTCCTGTTTGCGAGGACGGCCTCCATTCGCGCCTTTCGCTTGTACGTCTCATTATAAATAACTTTTCCTGCCTTGGTCTGCTGTGGCATAAAGGAAAGTTGTTTATAACAAAGACTTGCAGCACTTGCACCGTTGGCTGCAACACATTTTTCTCGCCAGCAGTGAGCAGAAATGCAGAATCCATATCTCTGCTGGCATTTTAACAAGTGTTTCGCATTCGTTGTTTAAAATTTTTTTTTTTAGGTGTGTTGTGAAAGCTGAGACAATTCGAGGTAGAGCTGGGTCCCCCAGGGTCAGAGGGTAGACAGCGGCGTGACTTTGTCTGGCCATTATAGCACCATCTAGCTTCACGGTGACTACCTTGGCTGACCATAATAATTATACACTCTCATAAATGTAACACATATGCCTGCAGGTCTTGTGGGAGGGGGTGCCGCTTGGTTCGTGCTAAAGGCATGAATAGACCCACACGTCTGGGTGATACTTTGCCATCTTGTTGTGGACTTCAGTTAAACGGTGGGGGGGGGGGGGGGGCATTAAGCACACAAATTGGGGGTTGGGGATTTGTTATGGATGAGCTCAGAGGCGTTTTCCCCTGAGATTGCAGCTTTAAGGTGATGGGGAATGGATGGGGAATGGCCAAAGGAAGGTGTTCCAGAAGAGATGTTAATTGGGGTGGGACTGTGTTAAAGATCAATCAAGTGTGCAGTTAGAATGAGATTTTGAGGAGGTGGTAGGGGGACAATTCAAGGAAGGCGACGACATACTGCTCAGGCCTGGGAATCCCTTCAGGGGCCTGGCGGTCAGATTTAAATCCAGTCCCCGGCCAATCAACACCTCCCCAAAGCGGGCCAGAGGGTCCCGGGCGTGACCCGTGACCCTGGGTTCGACAGCAAGCGATGGGACAGTGCACAGCTTGATGTGGACACAGGCTGGAGTGGGGGGGGAGGGGGTGTCACCCAGGCCTCAGAAGATGGGAGAATACGAGATCCAGGGCCGATGGATGGCGGAGGAATGTGCAAGGCGCATAAACCGCCCGTCCCACTCTAGTTTCAGGGCACAGGGGGGCGTTCGGCTGCCTTGGCGCTGAGCTGAAGGCCAGCTTTACGAAAACAGCGTCCCGCGCCGATGGCGCTGCCTCCGAACGTGCGTCGCCACCATGGCTGCAGAATCTCAGACTAAATAAATACAGACGAGCTGCAGCACTGCGCTCACATATCGGAACGACGGATACGTCTCACTGCTCCAAGTGGCAGTGGGGGAAAATTCCATAACCAGTGTACAGTGTGATGATACTTATGGCTTATTTGTACTGCTGCTTATTTTTTAAAGAGGAGCAGCAATGTGAGAGGGCTGCTTTGATGGGAGGTAGACTGGCGGACGGGGTCTTTGTGTGCGTGTGTGTGTGTACTGTTTATTTCTCCATATTTCTGCCGACACACCCAAACAAACCTTAAAACACCACCAGTGGCAGCTGTCCTGTGAATGAGCGTCACAGGCAGCTGCTGCGTGCTGCAGGCCGACCGTCCGCTCGCTCTGAGCACCAGCAGCAATAACCCGCACCCCGCTACGGAGGTAGGCTCGAGGGAATCCCCACACACACACACACACACACACACACACACACACACACACACACACACACACACACACACACATTTGGGACGGACAGTAGATGTTGCGTAAACAATGGCCGTTGAGGGAGGAAGGTCGCCAATAAAACGCTTCCTGCTACCTCATTATTCTCCTGCCGGCTCACGTCAGTTGGTCCCGTTCCGGCACCCGTGAACCTCAGACCTCCTCCTCCAGCAGGAGGGGACAGAGGGGGCTTTCCGCCACACGTGCCCCCCCGCCGCCTGGATCTGTACGTGTCATCACTTTTGGTGCTCTCTGCAGGTCTACACAGGAACTCTGTCTCCACCTACTGACTCCCTCCATCCCAGCCGCCTTCCTCAGAGACAATGAGCTGGAAAGTGACTTTCATTTCCTACGCCGGAGCTCAAGACAGCAGCATGGTGTGACTCAGGCTAATCCTCCTAATGGTCTTAGCTGGCAGATAATGGTGGTTAGGAAAATGGGACCAAGAACTCACCTGGATCCCAGCATGTTCCGCGAGCAGTGCGGCTCATGAGAACACGGTGGTGTGCTTTCAGTGGATTGACATTTAGTTCAGATCATTTGTAGCAAGCTATTCAACACGAACCGCATCGCAGATAGACGTAACAGCAGCTAGTTGTACAATTTTAAAAGTCAGTTTGAAAATGATGTCAACAGAACCTTTGATGATTTGTACAGGATAAAAAAGAGAGTATCCAAGGATAAAGGGTGTAACTTCTAAGCAACTTTCTAAATGCCTAAAAATGTAAAGATTGGATGGTAAGGCCTGGTGGGGTCCTGCTGATCCCAGACTCAGCGTAAAGATTGGATGATAAGGCCTGGTGGGGTCCTGCTGATACCAGGCTCAGCGTAAAGATTGGATGATTTGGCCCCTGGCTAAATGTAAAAACATGAAAACATGTCCCTTGGGTGAGTTTTGGAGATCTGCTCTTCACAGTGACGTTCACGTCAGCCTTCCCCAGCTCGCCTCCTACTGGGTGGGTAAAAGCCATCGGGCACTTCTGAAAGACCTGGGATGCATGGAGAACATACCACCCCTTGCCTGGATCCCTGTGCTCAGTCTGGAGCTGTTAATTTAACTACACATATTCGGACCCAACAATATTTCAACTTGTGGAGCATTTATGACTCACACCAATTTCTCATCCCTTGGAGGGGGGGGCAGGTCAGGTTTGGGGAGGCAGCCTGCACAGATCAGTCCCATTGCCCAACGGGCCGAACATTGGCTTGGCTTTTATTGTTTGCCTAACCACTGCCCAGCACAGACCAGGAGGTATTTATATAGCATTAAAGCTGTTGAACAGATTCTTCATAGACATTCACCAGCATACCAAAGTCCTCCAATAAATGTGTACAGGAAAGTCAGTGTCACTGAGAAAGAGGGTGGTTCTGACAGATAATTGGTGTTTATTGGTTGGAAGTGACCTTTGACCCCTATTCTGAATAAGCTGAATGGCTGGATGGTCTTAAGGGAAGCGGCACTCCTTTAAATGCATGCATACCTGATAAGCTGCTACCCACCGGGGTCCCTCTCACCAGGTGGCCGTGCAGGTTGTTGAAGACCTGTTAAACGAAGGCTTCACATTTGGCTTCAGGACATTGGTTATGGTTTCTGGGCTTTCAGCGTCGACTTTAGTGAAGCGTACAACTGAGAAATCAAGGCCAGGTATTAGAAAATGCTCTTTGATTGACCCTGGACTCAACTATGTGTCGGCTACAGGGAAGCAAAACTGTAGCGTATAAGAACCCCTACAAAATGGCATTTTTTGTATCTCAGGCTATTAATGTTCTGACTTGTAATGCTAATCACTTTTGGATAAAGGGATATAGAAGGCATGACACGGACTTGGAGGCATCTGAACCAGCACATGAAAAGGTAGGATGTGTCCGAATGAAGCCCTGGAGGACAAGATCCTTAATGTGAGTCATGTCTCTCTAACATCCAAACACGTTCTTCTTGTCCCATGCCTTCAGGGACCTTGTAAGAAGCACAGAACTTCCCAACAGGCGTAATGTACTTCGGGGCTGTCCTGAAACTCCCGCGTTACAGGCATTGCAGCTTCCTACCATAAAATATTCATGGGTTTGGGTGCAGTATGTGTAAGGGGAGTGTTTGCGTGGCTAGTCACAGATTTGTCTGAAATGCTTCACTTTACATGCACCTTTTGAAGTGTCACTGGACCGTATCCGCGGACGTGCTTAAGATGAATTACGGCAGTTAGCTCTGCTAGGTCTTTTTAAAGTGAAAGCTATGAAATATGTGCATTTTTTTATCCTTATAAATCATAGAATTATAACATCAAGCCTTCCAGGTGTCTCTTACAGTAGCTGTCAAAGCGGTGGGGAGCCACGCTGGCAAAGAAAAGCTGCTTCCCGAGTTCAGCGTCGTGACAGTAATGAGAGACACATTTAATCTTGGGGGGGGTTCCCAATGAAGGCCGCTGTTCTTCCCTGCGGAGACGACAGTAAGCTTCCCTCTTTCACTCGTCGTCCTGTGTTCAGCAAGTGCGAACAGCTGGCCTTGGTAAATGGACTGAGCTCCGTCAGGATGCCGTCTCATAGGAGGGCAGAGGGGTGTTCGATGCTCGCAAGACTCCTCGGGCTGAGT
>JAODLD010000115.1:349079-381240 GCA_026781065.1 Mormyrops boulengeri
GTGCTTCCTCAAGTTCATTTTAAAATGTTCTCCCACTAATTTCCACTTATGGCCACGAGTTCTAGTATTTAAACTAAATATTGAAATTTAGCTCAACAGCATCCCGACCTGTTAGAATCTTATATACCTGGATCATGCTATATGAATCTCACACAGCATTTACACAGCACCCGCTTTGCTTGCCTTCACGGAGTTTCTGTGGAAGCTTTTTAAATGCACATCAGATGGGAATAAACATTAAAGATGCTGGATGTCACCCTTGGTCATAGGCCTTCCCTGCCCCCCTCAGTATTACTACACTATCCCACCCGATCATCTCAACCACATCCAACATATCACAAGGTACAGTGGCGACACCTACAGACAGTTAAGTAAAACTGCAGGACCGCCAGCGTTGGCGTTCCAAACCATCCCCATACTCATCTACAGCATATCCATTATTTGGCTTTAGCTGTTCCTGAGAGATTTTTGGAAATGAAAGACAGCACGAGATCAGCTACTGCTTATTTTATCTCTTCATTTTTCCAGATGTTCCAGTGACATGCGTTAGTGATTTCAGCTTGCACCTTATTCTCCTGTTATAGGAATTACAGAAATTCATACCACACTTTGATGTTTGCTTTAAATCTAAAGTGTAATTTTATCACGGCCATAATTACACCCCCGTTAGTGTTGAGCGAGACGCCTGCTGCCGTCTAAAAGGATCTGAACAGCTGGTTGGGCAGGTAGCCAAGGTGCAGGAAGGAGGTCTGGGCCTCTTTCTCCAGGGCAGCCAGTTCCTGCACCGTGGGGGCCAGCGCCTCCACGTGACCCTTGTGCAGTCCACCTGTGGGGGGGGGGGGGGGGCACAAGACCGTTCACGGGGTGAGATCTTTCACCAAGCTCACATACGGAACACGGCAAGTGGGCGGAGTCGTGCAAAAGAGGAGGAGCCATTAGCAAAACAGCATCCACTGAGGATCACAGCCGCTGTACTAATTATGGTAAAATGTTAAGTGTATAAGCAGATTAAAGTAAATTAGTCACGGATACTAGGAGGTTTAATTAGTGAACTGACTGTTGAAGGAGTTAAATGATTAGTGATGGCTGACTGTAAGCACCACGCATTCGTAACATTACAGTGAAGATGTTACACGTTCCCACCTCCAGTGGCCCTCCTCTGGCCGTACGTGACCTTCCCGTCAAACTCATCCACTGGCACTTTGATGTCGGGCTCACACTGTGTGATGGTGCAGTTCAGGTGGTCCTCGATCTCGGCCAGGAGCTACAAGACAGTGGGTGCGATCGGGCCTGGTCGGTGACTGGGACAGGGGGGGTGTACCGGCTTCCTTTTAAATCTCTCACCTCCTTCTCATTGTACCAGATGGTACAGCCGCCGCTCTCCTTCAGGCGCGTGTTGTAACAACCTCGGCCTCTGCTTTGACACACGTGGTACCACACCTGCACACAGAGTTTGCATTTCACCAGATCTTATGCATGGAAGGACTTATAGAGCATCATGACATAGAGCGTCACAACGGTTCCTCCATTTACACGCCAGCCACACAGTTCACTGTGTTAATTTCATGGGTAGAGAATATGTTAAACCAGGGACCTTATCCATACCGTCCGTATTTTTGCTCCCTCCTAGCGATCAGCACATGTGAACCACACAATGCAGCAATCAAGAACAGCAAATACCTGCTACAGGCATGTTGAGAACAGGGAGGGAGCAGAAATGTGGACTGTCTGGGGGTCCCTGAGAAAGGGGCTGAGAAGCGCTAGTTTCAGCTAACATGTCCAGTGTATGTTTCACTTGCTGCTGCATGTTGTGAAACATCAGCAGGTGACACGGAAAACCTAAGGGTGTGTGTTCTCGTCCAGGCGTCTGCTCCGACAGTCCTCGCTGCCGCTGAACCCACGAGGAGAATCGGCTCAGTTTACACACATGACCTCCTTACCCCAGGCCTCTGAATTTTATACATATTTCATGTCAGGCATCAGGTACATCTGAAATTCCACATTCTTAGCCTTCACTGCATTTAGCCCCCCCCCCCACTCCAATATTAATCCCGACATTGTGAAAATATTTACATGCAGTTACCAGTACCTCTGAATACTGTACATTCAATGTCTCATCATCTTAACCTGTATGTCATTTTTAAAACACTTAGCTTTCCATTTTCGGTTAGAAATAATCCCTCACTACTCTTCCTCATTTAATATAATATGAAGGTTATATTTTCTTGTATTGTTTCATCTGTCTTTGAATGCCAAACAAGGTCAAAAGGCTGTCAAAGGAAACCAATGCCAACAGCCTCACCGATGCCAATATGCTCACATTAACACTGCAGAGCCTGGGGTCACATGACGTGCCTGCAACACTTGCCAGTGTTATTCAAGAGTTGTTTTATTTTTAATTAATTGGTCATTATTATTTCTTACCTTTTCTTTCTCTGTAGCTATGAAAGAAATGGCCAGGCCCATCCTAAAAAAAAAAAAGCACAAGAAAACCAAAGATGGGTGCTTTAAAGGTTAAGGAGGCCAACTGACACTGATGTCACTGTGATGGAGGACTACCGTTCGGCCCGCCCGACACGGCCGATGCGATGAACGTAGTTCTGCTTCTCGTCTGGCAGGGTCACATTGATGACTGAAACAAAGTGACAGTGAGTTGAGTGCATCCACTTCCTTTTCAACATACGTGTTGAGGCAGTGTTTCTTAACCCAGTGCTTGCACCAGAATATGCACACTTTTGCTGCCTCCCAGCTTCCTGCATACCTGAGCCAAACAATCAAGGGATCAGAAACACCAAATACAAAAGTACAAGTATGTTGGGCGCTGGGAGGGAGCAAAAATGTGGAGATTCTGGTGATCATCAAGCCCTGGGTTAAAAAACACTGTCCTAATAAATGAATCTTACTTAATTGTTTTAAACGAGCCTGTATACAGTTAGATTTCACTCATTAATAGCAGACTTGCAGAAACTGACTCAGAAGATGCAGTTCACAGGCTGGCTAACTATAGCGCTTCATCAAAGAGCTTCCAGGATCTTTTAACATGAGTGCAGGGCAATAGGACAGAGCAGGAGCAGAGGCCCTCCAGGTTACCATAAGGCACGCCGCGGACATCGATCCCCCTGGCTGCCACGTCCGTACAGATGAGGAACTTCACCTCACGCCTCTGAAAGCACGTAAACACAACTACATCAACATGCATCGTCTAACGGGGGGCGCGGGAGGTCGTCACGGGACACGAGCAGGACAGGAGCGGCACCTTAAAGCGCTCCAGATTGTACTTCCTCTCGTTGGGTTTTCTGTCACCGTGTAAACAAACACAGGAGAACTGGTGGCCCTTCTTGTCCGGACCTGCAAAAAGACACGCATCCTGCAAGTGTCATTTAATCCAACGCTGCGGGCCGCACGGTCACAACAAGCCACCCCCCCTTACCTCCCCCATGCTTGATTAAGTACTGCTCCATGTTGTCACAGTCGATCTTGGTACGGCAGAAAATGATGGCTTGGTCCATCTTGTGCTCTTTGATGGCCTTGATGGTGTATTCACCTTTCAGGACCTTGATGGCTTCGGACCACATTTCTGCGGAGCGAGGCACTAAGTCACATCGCTGGGTCTCTCTGTGGGGAGTTCACCCTACCACATGGCACTCTCCCCACCCGTCACTAACCTGGTGTGTGTGCACCAGGCCGTGTGTTATCTTTGGCGTGCACTTCGTCTGTCTGCAAGAGAAAACTTGCAGATATTTTATATATTTAAAAAAAAAAAAAGAAAACGGTAAGAATGCACCCCTAAAACTGTAAAAATCTGTAATATTTCCAATATGCATTATGAATATTGTTTAAACTGTACACAATATTATCCACATCAATCCAAACGCAGACTTCCCATCACTCTAAGTGTTCATCTCCCCTGATGACACCATCTCTCTCACATGCTCGCCCCCCCAGTCCTCCCAGTCTACAGCCAATACAGACCACATCAGCAGGTAAGCCTGCCTACCTGGATGTGGTTCTGCCCCAGCTTCTCCCAGGTGCGGTCCGTCTTGGGGTTGACGAGGACCACCACATGGTGCACAGTCTCGGGGACGGAGTCCTCCCCCTTCAGGTCCACCCAGGTGGGGAAGTGCATGATCTTCTCGGAGAGCTTCTTCACGTCAAACGAGTGCAGGGTGGCTGAGCAAACGATCACCTGAGGGCGGGGGGGGGCGGGCAGAGAGCCGAATCCCATTAGTGTCTTTGTGATATTCATGCTTTGCTCTATTCACTCGAATGTCCCAAATAGGTATGAGGGAAGGTAAAGATGAAAACTGGGGCTCAGATATGTTTTAAGAAGATTTTAAGGAGGCAGGTACCCCAGCGCCTCTGCTGGACTGACAATGTCCAGACTTGCGAGGGACCCACATTCCCAAGTCCGTACGGTAAAAATGATGCAATATACACTGAGAAAGGAGAAATGAAGAGGACAAACCAAACTAAGCAAGTTTTTACCTGCAATCTCTTCCCATCAGATGTGACCTGTGGGATCTGATTGTAGACCCTCATGATGAAGTCCAGGTACCCAGCGCTGAGCAGTCCATCCTGAGAATGGGAAGGGAAATAAAAGCCTAAGGAAGGAGGGCAGACCCCAAGCCTTGCTGGAAACCGTACGACACGAGAGTCCATACGCACGCATTCGTCCAGCACCAGGAACCGCACTTGGGACAGGTTCAGCTTTCCAGTGGAGATCAGGTCATCCAGTCGGCCGGGTGTCCCGACGACGATGTCCACCTGACACGACGGACGGGTGAAGAATGGCCGCCCACGGTTAGAAGAGCGCAAGTTGACTTTGCACTCGCGCTCATGGACATTGCGACTTCTCCAGAGTAAAATCTCACAAAAAAGGAAGCTTCTAGAATTGTCACAATAACAAGAATAACCGGCGAACTACAAACCCCTTGTTCTAGAACGGAGAGCTGCTCTTTTGCAGCCACGCCCCCAATGACCAAGAGTTCCCTGGAAAGACAGCCAGTGTTACTCCCGGCATACCACGAGCACATTGCCATAGTGATGCCTCGATCGTTGCCTCGGGATTGCAGAGTCACTCACCTCAGTTTAGGGCTGTTGACATACTTCTTGAACTGATTTACGTTGTTAAGGGTTTGTTCGGCCAGCTCTTTGGAAGGCTCGATGATCAGGGCCTTGGGGGCGTTGCTCATGTCTTTCACCTGACTCACCTGTGCAGTACCTACAAGAAAACACACACTCTGATACACAAATGCAAATGCAGGGGACAGCAGCGAAAACACTGATTAATGGCCTACCGGTCTTGGTAGACTTTGCAACATGTCCCTCAGGTGCCTTGTCAAATGCGTTGAAACCTTGTTTTGGGGCATTTTTGAAGCTCTCCCCACCGAAGTTAAACTGAAGTTCAGCATTCTGTTGCAGGGGGACAAGTAAGCAATGTTAAACTCCTAAAGCTTTAACATTAATACAATGAAAATAGCGACAGGCGAGGGAGAGTACAGGCCCATCAAAGGACATGCTTACCTTCAGTACACATGCTGCGAAGAATGGCTGATTCTTCAGGTTCTGTGGTATCTCAAAGGCCAGACCCAAATCCTTCCCTGTTAGGCAAAAAGCGTCACGATGCAGTCAAGCTACCAGAAGATTCTCAGGAGAGTGGAATTTATCTGTAAAACGCACACTAATAAGCTTCACACACCGTTTTTGGAAAATGAAATATTTCCGTTGTCCAGGTCCAAGTAGCAACCTATGACGTCATGCATAGTGAATTCCTGCAGGAAACAAAAAACATCACCGATAATGATTCGAGTTTCATTTAAAAATCATTTTGAGACATTGACATGTGAAGCCCAACGCTTACCTCTCCATAGCTGTCAAACTGCTTGTTATGGGATTTCTTCCCAGTTCCTCCAAATCCAAAACCATTCCGGTCAGTGCCTGGCGGCGAAGATGCCAATAATGATCAAAATGGGCATGAGAGTTAACAGATCGACATGGAGGCGCATCCCTCAAACAGGGACAAGTGCGGCGACCTTTTCAGAAGCTCACCCAAATCCAGAGAAGCCTGTCCAGTGGACCAGCCCACCCGACAGAGACCTTGGTCATGACAGGAGACTTCATAGTAGTACTTCCCTGTTAGGACAAGGGACGCTTTTAGCCAAATGTTATGCTGATTTACCTGCTGCAGTCAGAGAAACCAAAACTGGAAACGGAGCCCTTCTAAAGACGGTTCTTAATATACACTTCAGGTCTTTCCTTGAGATGCTACATACCAGGGCTCTTCAAATCTGGCCCTCAATTCCAAATACAGGCCTTGTTTTCAGTCCTCCCAGGTAGTTAGTTTAGTAATTACTGATTGGCCACAGGCTTCCCACTGGCTCATGGGTAAAGGAAGGCTGGAATATCAGCAGTGTTCGTACCTTGGGGACCGTGATTTGAATAGCCCTGCTATATACAGACACCATTCAGTAAAAATGCAAGAGCTCCCCCTGCTGGGCAGAATACAGCAAAGGGCCCATGCAGTAGACCAGTGTTTACCAACCCAGTCCTCTGGGACCCGGAATTTGATGGTCCACATTTTTTTTCCCCCTCCTAGCTCCCTGCCAGATGGTCCACATTTCTGCCAAAAGCGCGTATTGTCTGTAGGTTCCCCAGAACCGGATCGGGAAACACCGCAATAGACATTTCTAGGTTCCGCTTCCCATACCCTTGGTGATGGCCCTCGTCGAGCGGCAGCCGTGCCATTCCTTCACCTCTCGGCTCTGGCAGCACAAGCCGTCTGCGCTGATCGCTACAAGACAAGTCAAGGACAGAGGCTTGGAAAAGACATCTGGGATTTTTAATTGGCACTTGGGATAAACAGCCACCGCCTTGTGAATTTGCAGCGGGTTAACTAGGAAACAGGTGGTCAGTCAAATTAAGTACTCAAGCACCGAAGTTAGTTAATTTAAGCAGTCAATTAACGTTCCAAAGTTCACTCAGTAGGTTAAAGTAATAAGGAATATTGTTGTCCCTTGACATTCCTGTTCTTATCCAGAAGGTCACACTCACACGTTCAAGACTTAGGTGTCTAATTATTTTAAAAATAACATAGTAATGGGAAGCTTATTTTAGAGATTATAATGTTCCTGATGTGATTTTTCTTTTTCTAAAGTACTCACCGAAAGCTGGGCTTCTGTCATAAGGGTTCATCTGCCACTTGGTCAGCACTGGAAATGACAGAAGTATGTTTTTAATCTGACAGAAGATCTTCATACCATCCTGAGGTGGTGCAGACATGCGTTACAGCGACACGTACCGGAGCCTCCAGTCTTTACCGTCGCTTTTCCCTTCTTGCCCTCCTGCTGGTCCTTCAGGGTCTCGTATACAATCTGTATCACAGGAATGCTGAAAGCCTTTAAAAAGAAAACCAAGTATTAAAGGTGAAGCACACTGGGAGAAGTGGAGGCAGCTCAGCACCTCAAGCGCAGGACAGTTATTAAACCACAGTAACGTCTAGGTCACTAAATGCTAAAAGTAGCTGCAAATATAATGAGGTTTGCCAAAAAAATTCAGCTAAACGTATGCATCTACAAACAATTATGCTCATGTAATATGTAATGCATAAACCTAATTGCCCATAGGTATAATACTGGTACTATGGTGCTTAAACAGTTTATAAATTATTTCATGGTAGTGAAAATATTTAGAATGAATCATTTGTACTTACTCCTGTTTTTCCACTACCGGTCTCTGCAGCCTAAGAACAAACACATCAGGAAGTTAGGAATGAATGCATATATATTTGACTAAATACAGTCAAAGCAAATGTATAAGGCTATTTATTAGGTTAGTAATTGCACATTTGCTCAGAAAAAAATGCACACAATTTAAAGTAACACAGACACTGGATCTCTATTGAGCTGCTTGTGGGAGCAGCTTGACCGAATGGTACATAAGAAATGCCCATCAAGCCAATCCAGCTTGTGGGAGATGCTTCAGGAAACACTGGGTGAAATCTCATCAGAATACCTCAGCAAACTGACATCTAGAATGCCCAAGGTCTACAAGGCTGTAACTGCTGCAAATGGAGGGCTCTTTGACAAAAGCAAAGATTGAAGAATACAATTATTTTTATTTAAAAGATAATTATTTCTAACTTTGACAATGACCGTTTCCTGTTTATTTAGTTATACTTCCTATTCATTTCATGTATGTTTTCATGGTAAACAAGGAAATTTCATAGTGACCCTAAACTTTTGACCGGTAGTATGTGTGATCACACACACACACACACACATATATACACTACACTGTATAACCGTAAAGTAATCTTTGTAAAAACTCACCATGAGCACATCTCCACCCCCCAAGATGAGTGGTACGGACTCTGCCTGAATATCTGTGGGAAGCCTGTAGACAGTAAGTCAATTAACGACTCTATGGTGACTTATGGTTACTGTAACTTTACATATATGGATTAACTTCCATATTTTCTTTACTGCAAGGAATAATGGTTATCTATATGGCCGATGTTACGTATCCCTTGCGGTCTATATCGGTTTAACCATAACGATTTATATGAACATGCTTGGTGAAAACTTTTGCGGTCTAGCACGTATGGTTTAACATGATAATCGGAATTTATCTTCTCTGACATTTCATCAAATGCACACTGATTCAGTAGCCACCTCCTGCGAGTAAACGCATACTTACAGCCAGTCCATTTCTTCCACAGCCTGCGCAATCTCGGGCATTACGCCCATTTCTGGATAGAAGCAGAACACGCTTTCGTTAACAAAAACATGTAGTTTAAATATATCAGGAATAACAATACTAAACAACAATCGTTAAATGTGACTTTATTTAAGGGTTGAATTCTAAACATCTTACCCCCGAACGCTGCCATGACCAGAAACTCCAACCAAGCAGACGCAACGCCAGCGAGTTTGACAAGGTGCAACACTTTATAATGACCGGAGGGAGCCGGTGCCTTTTCCTTATGGATCCTCTGTCCGACTTAATTGGTTCATGCAGCTTGTACTCCTAAACAGTTTAATTTCTCTAAAATCTGCATCGATGATTTCTTAAGTGTTTTGTTTTATGTTACAGTGGAAACGTATTGTTTGTTTATTGGATTCACGGGTCTTCTTGGGAAAACTTGCGAGTTGATAATACATGGGTTTTGGGCCTTCCGGGACACCGTAGATCAGTGTTGCAGACTTTCGCGTAGGACGAAAACATGGCTGCTGACAGCGTTTTAGAAAGTGAAGAGGAGAACATTTTGTATGATTTACTAATAAATACGGAATGGCCACCAGAGACCGACACTCAGGTTTGTTGCAGTCCTGCAGTTAATTGGATTTTGGCAAATTGTTAAATAGTGTCAGTCATGTACTGATGCCTGCATATAGATGGGAGCCCTAAGCTAGCTGAGCGGCTACAGCCACGTCGCATAAAGTACTAATGACCATACCTGGCCCTTTTGTATTCACAGTAATGAGAATCAGCCCCTTTCCCATTATACGTACTGTAGGCTCTAATTCAATCTTATTCTAAACAGTTATTGATACTACCATTTATAACACAATCGATGTAAATGGATGTATGAATTAAGCCGTACTGCTTCTGCTACTTACAGATTTTTAGAGTTTTGTGCATACCCATAGATACCGAACTGTTAAATTTTGCTAAATATTACTGGTATATCCTATTTATTGATATTGCCCTGTGGCTGTCGGTAGTTCGCTTATTAAACTCTGAAATAAATGATGCAATTCGTCATTTATAATAGATGATGCTGATTGTTATTAGTAGTAGTCGTGTTAGTAGTAATCGCGGTTTTTGTTACAGTCTTCTGTTTATTTTGCAGCTGAGAGGAAACAAGGAGCACAACACGTCTGTTCTTGCAAAGGCAGTGACTGGTAAGAGGGATGCGCATTTGTCAGATTGGCAGGCAGTAATCGTGTTAATTCAGTAGTTCATAAAGGTTTACGGAATTAACAGATATAGTAATGACTTGAGGAGAAAGGTGTGTCACGATTCATTAAAGGTGAACGAACATGAGATCAGTACGTAACTAAGATTTAGTTTGAGGTTAATTGATACATAAGTAATAGCTTAATACTACCTTATTTGTGTCCCCTCAAGTAAAGTGTTTACCTTCATACTTATTCCAGCCTTGACTCGGTGATGCGTTAAGCCAGTCCGTTTTGTAACATATATTTTTGTATTTTCAAATACAAGACGGTCACAAAAAGGAGGTGATAGATCAGTTTAGGTGTTCGTCTTCAGAGATTTAACAGCCTCCATTTAAACGGCATTTTTTTAAAAAAATGCGCCTCCTGTCTGATGATGTTTGTCTCTCTGTTGTTAAATATGCTGAAATAGGTAAATATACTAAATAAAACGTATTTCAGAGTATCAGTGTTCATTTCAATAATATCTATGATGGCCCACAGTCGTAGCTTAGCCCTAATATGAAGAACAAAATATGAACGACCTGACGGACGTTAAATGCTCCTCACATTTTACACTGTGTTCAGCTTGATGACTTTTTAATGCCTTATTTTTCTGTGTGCCATTATGAAATTAGTCTTTTTATATAAATGAAATGAACTCGTTGTCTGTTTAACGTTTAGGCCCATTTAGGTTGCTCCTTCACTACCTCTGGTACAGGTGAGTAATGCCTTAATTTCCTCAGAACATTTAAAGACCTGTTAGGAATCCTGGCGCTTATGGTGTGTGCAGTTACAAGCGCAGTGTAATGGGGTCTTTGTACGGTCTCCTTGTCTTCATTTAAAGTAACACGGCCCGTTTGTTTCCAGAGTCCCGCTGATAAAAATTGATTAAAAGAGAGAGAAATGAGAGAGGGTGCAACCAAAGTCCAAACATTGTTAGTAGGTGACTATGTTATTGCTGGCAGTAAAAACTGAGGAGCCAGGCTTTGTGCTTAGAAAATTTAGTTTATATGTTGTCTATCAAGAGAAACATAATTTTGATGTCAGTATTGAGATGTATAGTTTTAGATATCTAATATGTAATAAAGTACTATTTTATAACTCCTTTTGGTTGTGTTTTAAGCATGTTGGTTAACTTATGTAATATAAATGGGAGGTAATTTCATGAAGTAGAGAAAGATGAGTTTGTGTCACATGCTACAGTATCTTTCTTTTTGAGGTACTGTTGCTGGGAGCTTGTGGGAGTTTGACCTTAAATGTTCTGAGGGCAGAAGCCAATCAGATTGTGGAAGAGGCTGGTCCAGCAACTAGAGAAGGCTGGACCAAGACATCTTATTGGTTGGCCCTGTCTCCTCTAATTGTTTGGACCCACCTCCTCTATAATCTGATTGGTTCAGAGAAATAACCAATCATTTTTTGTTCTGCCCTCAGAACATTTTGTGTAAGTAAAACTCCCATGAGCTCACTGCAACAAGGATATAGCTTTGATGGATATTCTGAGGTTGAGTGTCTATTCGTTTTTACATTGTCCTGACTTGGCCTCTTTTGGTTGAATGGACAAATGTTTCTCTGTTGCAGGCCTTCCAGCTCCTCTCTGCCCCAGGGACTTATTAGACTTGTAAGCAAACAGATTAACTGGCAGCTCGTCCTGGCAAGGTAATGGGCAGAGTTTAATCAGTCTTTTATTTTAAAGTCTTTTTAGTATTTTGTACTCAGGTTTAGAACCATTTGTTTGTAATTGTATATTGATTCTGAATTACACTTTCATTTCAGATACTGAGCTTATGAGCATGCTGAGTTAATGCCTGTATTTTGTTTTCTCTGTTGTACAGTAATGGGAAACTACTAGCAGTTCTTCAAGACCAGTGTATAGAAATCAGGTATTAATGCCTTTTCCTGTGCTGTTTACCTGTCCTATTGATCTTAGAGTGAAATCGACTGCTTTGTGTAGCCTTGGGCCATTCAGGATGTTTTCAGAAAGTCCAGAAAATGACACGCTCTCAGTTTTTGTGTTGTGTTTTAGTCATTGTACAAAAACACACCCACACAAACATACACACACAAACAAACACACACACACACACACTATGTGTCTATATCTTTGTGGAGATTCTCCATTCATTTTTTCTGTGTGCATAACCCTAATCCTAACAATGATAACGTTAATCCCTACCCTTAACCGTAAGTAACCAAATGAAATACAAGACTTTTGACATTTTTAGCTTTTTGATTGCATTCACAAATTTTTAGAAAATTGTGTTTCCCCTTATTGGGACCAAAAATGTGCCCACAAGGTCAACGTATCAGGTTTTTTATGTGACACTGTGGGGACATCCGGACCCCACAATGTAATATATATATATATATATATATATGAAGGTATATATATATACCTGACCACACACACAGATATTTTGACAATGATTGTGATGTCACAGCTTGTCCACATAATCAGATGCCAACCCCTTTTTTTAGATTTAGTTACGGACAAGCACATCGGTCTGGTTTATTTTTTTTATAGAAACTCCCTTTTCACCCCCCTCAGTATAATGTCCTGTTTTGTATGGCAGTAGAGGTGATCATCCTTCTTAGTATTCGTGCAGCGTGTCGACGAATTAGAAAGCCACCGAGGGCTGAGCAAGCACTGATATCAAAGCGCGGGTAATTACCTCGCGTGTTACCGTTACTCCGTAAAGCTGCAGTCGGGGTTAAGGTAAGTCAAACGGTAAATTAAGCCTAGAGACACCGACCGCGCAATCATCCTCCTTTCACCGAGAATTAAGCCAGCCACATGAAGTGTGACGCAGCAGGCGGTGAAGCGGCTGCACAGCTGCAGCTGGAGTTCCGCCATTTGAAATCTCTGAAGCGGTTCTGCTGTTGTACCATCAAAAGGGATTTAACTTCATTGGCTCCGGGACCATGTCTAGCTGAATGCAGTGCGCAGATAGAGCGGGTTTATAGTGATCTGTGCGAGTGGCCATGAATGGAAAATCATCGGCTAAGCAGCTAATCGACTCAGAAGTGTGGTTCTCACTGAAATGACCCTGAAGGCCAGTGCGTAATACAGGCCAGATATATACTCTTAATATGAAGGCATTTTAACACATTAAAGAGTGAGCTACCATGTTGAAATATCTGTTCATCTAACTATCTGTCATTATGATTAATGTCCAGGTCCGCAAGAGATGACTTTGGTTCTGTCATAGGAAAATGTCAAGGTAAGCTATCCAATCCCTGAAACTATGCAGCTGGAAATTTTGGTAAGACTTTACTTGAAGCACTCATGTGTTATGCATTATGAATACCTTCATAATACATTATGATGCATTCGTAAAGTATTACAGACACAGCTATAACTATGTATAAAAAGTCATAACACATTATAGCCATGTTCATTATGCATTATGAATGCTTTACGAAGCTCTTATCTATAATGGGCTATAAATACCTTCATAATGCATTATAATGGCTTATACTGACCACTTCACAATAAACGTGGCTATAATGTGTTATGTATTTTTATACATTGCTATAGCTGTGTCTATAATACTTTGATTGCATTATAATGCATTATGAATGTATGAATGGTTTTCTGGAATGTCACTATTGTGCTATAAAGTATCTTACAGTGCAGATGGCAGCAAGTGATTTAAAAAGTCCAGAGTGACTGATGCAGGTGCCGCATAATATTTCTCGTTAGCTCTTGAGCCTTATTGACACATCATTAATTAGAAAGCTGCTGCTGATCAGGTCCAAGTTGTGCCGGTAACTAACAAAGAAACTCCACTTGAGCCAAAACAAATTGACACAATAATCAGATAGAGATTTATTGAATTATGTAATTTTTGTTTCCAGCTGTAGTCAGCTACTTATTTTTTTTGTTTTAGTTTTGTATTGCTTTCAGAATTTTTTTTTTTTTGGAGTCGTTCTTTTCTTGATACCGTTTTAGTTTAGTGGATTCGTTTTTACATGATTACTGCCACCCGAACTGTCTGAAATGTAAAATAGAATTTCATACAAATAAAACTGTTCTGTTTCTTTTAATAAACAGTGCATTCAGTTCTCTTTATGACTGAGACTTACAACGGTGCTTGTAACGCAAGCTAGAAGGTCTTTAAGTATGACCTGCAATTCCAGAGGCTCTAATCTAAACTGGCCACTCTCACTGCATGCCGAGTGGTGCTTTGGGTTACAGCTGGGGATGTAAGTTATTCACCCGGGAGTTACAACAAATATATGTTAAATTAATTAAAAATGTTTATAAAGCTGTTGTGCACTAATTAGAGGTCATGCAAGTTTCCTTTTAACTTGAACTGAGTTTGGGTTTTTCTTTACTCGCTCTTTTATTAACGGCACATTTCTTCATGAAATTTGTGCTCAAAATTAAAGGAATAAAGACTTCTTTTGCATGTGAAATAACAATAATGGGTCACTATGGAGGTTGCAACATAATTCTGCTAAATTATAGACATTATATGGTTGGTCTCATCAGGTGTCTTAGTCACTCATTATAACAGCAAACATTTCTCTATAATTAAACCTTCATTTTGTTGTTGCTGTACTGAAGCATGTTAAGTATGGGAAAAGTTGTGAAGCCATTTATGTGTACAGTGGGTATGTTACTGTATTTGCTGCCTGATCCTGCATTATTAGATGGCTGCAAACACTGAAAATCTGTGGTTTGGCCAAACTATTATATGGTGCAGTCCTCTTTAAGTATTTTGTTGTGTTTATTATGTTTACACCTAAAATCAGATGGGACACCAGCTCTGTTTATGCTGGTAGATTTCTGTGTTTTTTCCTGCTGTGTTACCTATTTCTTGATTTGCATTTAGTTTTTTGCTGATCAGCTAATTTAGTTTGAGATCTGATGTAACGTCATGACACATGAACCCGAATGCATCTCAAGGATCTAGCAGGCCGTATATCAGATGGATGCTCTCACGTAAATGGAGTACAAAAAAGTTATGACTTGGAAACGTCCAGGTTTAACTCATACACGTCAGCCCGCGTTACTATGCGGATTGTTTATTTAGTTTTGGCTTATTAATCTGGAAGAACGACATAATGCGGCCGTGCCGCTTTGTGAGCGCGTCTGTCACACGGCGTCGTGTCACTCTGGCGGCGGTGATTTAAAAGGGACATTATTTCCCAATAATAGGGACTCCCCCGAGGGTCTGCGAGAAGTTGTTGCTGAATAGAAACTGCGCTCGTGCGATTTACGATCTCCGGCGTTTCCTCTGCCCTGCAGCTGGAGCGATAAGGCCGTCGCCATGGAAACCCTCGCGCATGACTGACGCGTGCGTACGGATGCGCGCCGCCGGAGCCGCGCCGTTTTAACGTTAATACCTCTGCGGCGAGTTTAATGAAAAGCTCGCCCTTATTCATCCTTTATAGCGCTTCTGTCGAGTTTCCATTCAAAGGCGCATTATTCGCATTAGTCTCTTCACAATTAATAAATTGCTGTTGTAATCTGTTAGCGCGCTGCTGCGCCTACGGTAAATGGACTTTCGTAATTAAGGTTTTTATTCCCGTGTTCTTTTTTTTTTTTTTTAATCTTTTCTCGCTCTTTCGTGTTTATTTGTTTTATTTGTATTTATTTATTTACTTCCTGGAGCTATCAGTGTTTGGGATAAGCGTGGATTTATAGTGACGTTCTGCCGGCAGAAGGTTTATTAAGATTAAATACGACCTGATTAGAGAGTTGAGGTGAAAGGTGCGTGGAAGTGGCTTGTGGGCAGCTCTCCTGCTTTCCTCAGTGGGATGGATCGTTGTAATGGTGCAGGTTTGGTTTCAACTTTCATTGGGGCCAAATGAGCCCCAATTAACCCTTCTGCCTCCCTAAATACACTACAGTATTGGTAGGGGCCAGAGGTGAATCGTTCCTGTCCAGAAAGTAAAGATCCAAACCAAGACTTTGTTTCAACCGACACTCACAGAATATTCAGCTGGTTGGTTGAAACAAAATCTTGGTCTGGATTTGTACTCTCTGAAACTGAACTTTCCACCACTGGTAGGGGCATATCCCTACCGCCCATACGCATTCTACACCCTTGGATAGCTGATCCTTAATGGGATGGGAATCAGCTTCTTCATAGTGCTGATTGCAGCTCTTTAATTGATACAATGGATCGCGGTTCCTATAAATACCCAGCCAATACTGAGTGGTTCCTCTTTATCCCATACCTGCTTTATTCATGGCCGGCTACTTCGTGCCAGACAGGATGATATAATTTTTTCTTGTCACTCTTCTTGGAGCTCTACTAGTCTTTGGGACCCCAAATCGGCTATATTGGTTATTTAAGCAGGTTAAATCAGTCATTTAATTACAAGTGTTAAAAGGTCCAGTGTGATGTTGGAGCACAAACAACACTGCTCCTCCACTGGTCCAAAAAATGTAATAAGATTGCATGAATGACTGATGAAGAATGTACTTAGCGGGATTTTAGGAACAGTACTTTCTCAGTGCTGTTTAATTAGCCATCTTGTACGGCGTCGTTCTGGTCCAGCTGCTGCCAGGTTTTCTTCTCTGAGGATACCCACAGTCCCATCATGCAATCTTCCCCCTCCCCGGTTATGGGGGTGGGGCCTTTTGGGTCCTGCCGGCCTGGGATTTTCGGTGACGCAGACGGCTGTGAATTTGAGTGGCCGTTGCGGGTTAAGAAGGATAGAAGGATACATGCTGGAGGTGTCGAGGGTTTCCGGAAGCTTTCTAATTAGCGGCTGATTTATGGCCGCACTTCCAGTAAGGCTCACTACCTGAATAATTAAGAAAATAAAGCAGTTGATACTGGGTCGCAGTAGTACCGTCGCCTTGCAGTTTGAGGGTGTGGGGGTCAGATTCTACTTCCGCTCTGTGTGTATGGAGTTTAATGGTTCTCTCAAAGCTTTACTCTGTGTACACTGATTTCCTTCTGCAGGCCAGAGACTGGCAGTTAGGCTAATTATGATGTGTTCGGTTATCTCTCTGAAGTCATCATATGGTATTCTCTAAATCGACCGCATGCAGTCACGTTTATAACTATTAATATATTCAAAAAAATAAATATTTTAAATTATTTCTAAAATAGAATTACTGTTGACTGTCTAAGCCGCCATGTTGTTATGACGTCACAGGAGAATCACGGACAGCGAAATTCTGTCCCACATCAACGTTGGAAAGGAGGCGTGTTTCCGACAGGAAGTGATGTTTTTATGACTTTTTATCCAAGTTCCGACTCGGAGAGAGATAATCGAATGCAGGAATGGTGTATTCCATATGCTGGGCCAACGGTTGGAGGTATGGGCACAGATGTGATGTCATGAGATGTGTCCTCCTCCCCCAGTGCCTAAGGACCCCAGCCCACTTTGGAGACGGGTGGCCTGGAGCCAGGACTGCACCCTGCTGGCATACGCTGACAGCACTGGCACTGTGCGCCTCTTCGACCTGATGGGCAGTGAACTCTTTGTCATTCCCCCTGTGAGTGTGCCGCCCGCCCACCCCGACTGCCACGCTCTACTTGTTCACCCACAAAACGAGGGACGTGAACCATATTCGCACGCTGCACATAAGCACCACTTTCCTCACACTTCTTGCATCATGTACGAGAGTGAAGAGGCTTGTACGAACTTATTCGAAATTCAAAAGTTTGTCATAGTACAACAAATGGTTTCATTATGCAACAAAAGTCTTGCTGTATGTTTTTCCACTAAGCACAAAGTAACACAAAAACACAGATCAGAAGTACAGAATAAGGTATAAAGTATAAATTAAGGTGCATGTACTGTAACCCAATCAATTCAGTTATCACAATGACACTCACAGACGTGGTGCTTTGCATACCCAGACAAAGTCACCTTTAGCCTTTCTGACCTTCAGCTTCTGCCCAATAGGGGCTGTCCTCCTTCCTGTATGCAGAACTGATTAGACGTTCCCAGTCCTCTGCTCCTATGGGTCTGTTATCTGCTGTCTGTTATTCCCTCACTGTCCCTCTCTCCAGAGCTCGTTCCACTGCACACATACTCGGTTTTGCTTGCTCAGCACGATGTCTGTACACAGCTGTCCAGCTTTGATTCACAAGTCGTAATTTCAGAGGAGCGTACCAAATGATAGTTCAGAAACATGGAACGAATTTAAAATAGTAACATTGATCAAGTGTCTCTATTTCTTGGAAATAAAACTGATCAGATTTCGAGGCCTTTCTTTTAGGTCTGTGCTCCCTTGATCATTTCTTCCAGGAGAGCTAACCTTTAATATCTGTCACAGGCGGCCAGCTTCCCTGGAGATTTCAGCTATGCGGTGGCGGGGCTCATCTTTATGGAGTACACCAGTAGTGCCCAGTGGTCTGCAGAGCTTCTTGTCGTCACCTATAGGGGGCACCTCAAGAGTTACCTGGTCAGGTGAGAGCGGCCCGCTGCTTACATGGTAATGTGTGAGCGCTATGGTAAATGTAAAGGATCAGATGTGGTTTTTTAAAATTACATTTAGAGGAAAATTTTGCGCAAATGGCGGTTTCAGCATAGCTGGTGCCTTCATAGGCTCTGTGCTAAACGGGACCAGCTGTGCATCCTTAGCTCATAACAAAGGCCGACGCGATTTGAGAAACTCACAGCAGCATCTGCTGGGTGCTGCTTCAAGCCATGCCGACTCAGATGGGCAATTAAGGCTCTGCTGAGGTCTCCACTGCATCCCTCCTTGCACCTTCTCACCAGGAGTATCCATGTGACTAGACAATAAAGTCCGGTGTGATTGAATATGTCACACAAATCGACCGTGAATGGGTAAGAACATCAGCCGTGAAGATCGTTTCCATTTTATTTTCTCTGTGTTTCTATTTTCCGACGTGTGATTCTCTGTAATTAAACTGGAGCCCGGCCAAGACCTCTCTGAGCGATTCCTATTAGAAAAGCAACACGAGGCAGGCAGTGTGTATTAACTTGTAGATTAGCGAATGATATGAAAGCTCTACACATTTTTACGACTTGCTAACATCTTATGATTCTTGATTGGGGTCTTTTTTATTTTTATTTTTATTTTTTCTGTATCAGGCATCGCAGAAATTTGAGAATGTTCATATAATTATTCAATGGAAAGTGAATTAGGAATTTAGAATTCTAAAAATGTATAATTATGCTAAACCGGTAAAGAATAATTAGTGACGGTTAATTATGTATTCTTGGAGAGTCTTGGCATCCAGCCTGCGCGTCACTTGCACAGTGAGCGTTTTTGGGTTACTGGGGCATCCCTCCACTCCCTGTCATTCTTCAGTTTCTGCTGATGTGCATGTGAGAGGTGGTGAGGCTGCAGTTTTGGGGGATCTGGGCCGGACTGACATAAACAAAACCAGCCCATGTGAAAAGACAATCCTGTAATGACTGATACGCTAAACCCAGCTTATGGTCGGCGTGCCCTCTCTGTTCCCGTCGATAGGAAATCCATATCAATCCCCTTTGACCATGCTTGCTCTTCAGTGTATTTGGAACGAAAGACATAGTCTGCTAAGCAAACGGAGCAGTAAATTTGAAAATTAACTATTCAGTCGGCATTTGCTGAGTCCGCATGCTGTTAAATGCTCAGACGTGTGTTCAAGGATCGTTGGACGTTAAGGAAGCATCAATGAGTGCGTTTATGTTGTGCCGTTATTCAGTTAAATTTTTTTTTTTTTTGGCGCCTTTTGCCCCAAGGGACCTTACATGGATGTGTTGTGATACATTCCTGTATCATTTATATAGGATAATTAAAAAACAGGGAAAGCAAAGAAACGGCAGAAAGAAATGCTGGTGACACCGAAGGAGAGGCCACTGCCACCTCCCACGTGTCCCTCGCACCCTGGGATGTCAGGGCAGTTTCATTGTGGAGCTTTTATGTGTCATACAGATGGAGATAATCTAAGTCCTGCTGACTTGAATTCCATAGACTTTAACCACTCTGCCTCCTACTGGCTAATCACTCACTGTGTTAAACTTCCCTCCCTATCTTTTTCCTCAGTGTTGGAACCAATCAGAGCTTCCAGGAGAACCACAGCTTCAGCTTCGCTACACACTACAGTCATGGCATCACCGCTGTCATCTACCATCCAGGGCATCGGTGAGTAGAGACCGATTCCCGCCACTTGAATGCTTACCATCAGAGGATGGGTTCTGCGACGTAGGTTCAGTGCTGGGTTTCCCTGCAGCAATTGGACTTAAGGGCCTTGCTGTACATCACTGCCAGTCATGGGATTTGAACCAACAACCTGATCATGGGCACTTTGTCCCACAGAGCTACACACTGCCCATGACACTATACCTGAAATAGTGGTCTAGCCTCCAGTATGACCCCGCATAGCCCCATGATGGGTGTAACAGTACACAAAACACACGGTTCGGCATGTATCTCTGTTTTGAAGTCTGTTTGGTGCGTTTTCAGTACAGCGGTGGTAAAAGAGACGAAACATAAACTGCTTCTTTTTTTTTCTTCATTAAACGGTGGTTTACTGAACAAAGTATGACTGTCGTTCTTAAAAAGTCTCTGTCAATATGACTGTCGTTCTTAAATAAAAAGTCTCTGTCAATATGACTGTCGTTCTTAAATAAAAAGTCTCTGTCAATACTGCTGCAACCTACTAATAAAAAAATAAATTTAAATCAAAATAAATATTCTCACATGAATAAAAATAAATATCCATTAAGGTGCACATTTAGAAAATTAACTGTACTTGATCTGTACTGTATTCACATCAGCAGCTTTCAGCTTCATATTTGAACAGTGCAACGCAAATATTTTCTCAAAAAATACAAAGCATAAGCAAAATAAATATAATTTAAAAAGCATTTGAAATTTTAAAATAGCATTTAAAAAAAATACCCGTGCTGTACTTGTATTCACATTGACAGCTTCCAGCTTCACATTAGGACGTATGCGCGCATTCGTAGCGGTGCGGCTTCATCCACCCCTTTCCGAATGTTGCTCGAGAGGAAACACACAGAGGTTCTACATTTGTTGCGTTTATTCGGTACATATGCGAACTGAATCGAAAGACACGTATAGAAAATTTTCGGTATGAATATGTGTACAGTTACACTGATGACCTGTCATTCTTGTATTTAATCTGGCAGGATGTGGGATTTTGACCAATAGGGATCTTTGTGAGTGGAGCATGTCTCCTGACCCCTCAAAAGCTCCATAGACCCATGGCCTTTTCCCGAGCCTCTCAGTCTGGCGTACCAGAGTCTGCCCCATCCTTCCTTCACCCTGCACTCTACATTAGTTTTTTTGCCATCAGTGGCTAACTGAAAGGTAAATTGCTGGATGTGTGGCGTGCCGGATCTTTAAGGGAGAGTGTGTGGACGGCACCCTCTACACACGTGAGGCTCCCATGGACTCCTGCCTGTGCCTGTGTGACACTGGCGCTGCGTGACGAATCAACAACACTGGCGGTGGGACGTCACATGGCCGCCGGTCACTGGTGTGGTTGTGCCGCAAGAAAGCCTTTTTTTTCTGACGTTAGTTCATTCAAGTGAATAAAATGATTGTCCAGGAGTTATTGTCCAACCCCGGTCATCCACCGCCCCCCTCCCCCATGCCAGGTTTCTGAAGATACGTTTTAATTAGTTTTAATTAGCAGCAGATTGATGGGGCAAACTGCTACTCCGGTGACCTGCTGTTGAAATAATTAGTTGAATAAAATCGTTAAGAGCTGCAGAAGTGAGAGCCAAAGAGTGTCTCAAGGACACGGTTGGCCACACTTTCCTTCATCCCTCCCCCCCTTTGCATTTTGTTTTTTTTATGGAGGTTGAGGTTTATTTTCACCCTACTATTCTAATGCAGTGAAGATCACGGTATGCTTAGGCATATGGTTAATGGTGTATTATAACAATAAATGCGTTGGGGCAGGTGGGCGGCATAATCTATGTGAGATCGTGAGCTGTCAGAAGCTGCTGTTTCCAGAAGCTCCACTAGAGGGCAGTGCACACCCAAGGGTTTTTACTGCCACGCGACTGCTGCCCCCGACACCTTTCTGTCCACCATCACCGTCTCCGGTTTAATAACTAACCATGGTCATGGATGTCGTGGGATGGCGCTTGTCAGCTTTCAGTACAAATGGGGCCATCGGACACGGACCTGTCTTATGTAACGGAGGGGGCGGTTTGTATGTTCTCAAAATGAGGGGGACACAGGCCTGCATTTTCTCTGTCTTAGCGTCATGTCTGTACTCTGCCTGGGAGCTGTGGCTGAATTGTAAACGCTCATTAGCCACAGAATTTGGGCCCTGACAGCCTGTCAGCCTTGTTACAATCCCTGACGTCATTGACGACAATCACTAGCTGTAATCCAGTAGAAAGAGGCGGGGCACTCTGAGGTAGGTGGGGCTCTATGACAGGAGGCGGGGCACTCTGAGGGAGGTGGGGCTCTATGACAGGAGGCAGGGTACTCTGAGGTAGGTGGGGCTCTATTGCAGGAGGCGGGTTTCTCTTGGGGGAGGCGGGACACTCTGAGGTAGGTGGGGCTCTATGGCAGGAGGCAGGTTTCTCTTGGGGGAGACGGGGCACGCTGAGAGAGGTGGGGCTCTATGGCAGGAGGCGGGATTCTCTTGGGGGAGGCAGGGGACTCTGAGGGAGGTGGGGTGCTCTGGGCCGAGGCTGGGCACTTTGGCAGGAAGTGGGATGTCCTGGTGAGAGGCGGGAGCTTTGTTGGGAGGCGTGATGTTCTGATGGGATGTGGTGTGCTGTCTGAATTTGGTCTGGATACGGGTATATAAACCTGCAACCAGGTGGGGACATAATCCTGACTGAGCATGAGGGACTATGATATGCTCACTGTCATAGTTTGAAAACAAATCACTTCCCTTTGTTCCTCACTGTGTCCAGGTTGTTGCTGGTGGGTGGTTGCGAAGGGGAGGATGGTGACGCCTCCAGAGCCACCCGCTGTGGCCTCACGGCCTGGAGGGCCCTGTCCGGGTCACCGCATTACAAGCAGGTGACGAGCTCTGAGGATGACGTGGGCTCGGTGAGTCTCCTTCCCCGGAGGGTGGATGTGATGTCTCCTCTGTCCCCCAGCCATCTGTCTTTGTACCACAGCCCCCTCCATATGCTGAAATTCATCCTGTGGAGGCCCTGGGGTCTTTAGCACCTGGTGCCCCCTTCAGGCCATGCTCCATAGCACTATTACTGTGGGTCACTGTGATTCTCCTCCCGCAGGCTCAGAGAAGAGGCCTTTTCAGGTTACCCAGCTTTCGGCTCTTTGCGCGACAGGCCAGTGAGAAGGTAATCAGCCTTAGGCTTTTTATTATGCTTTTTTTTGTCTTTGACAGACTTGACTAAGCACTTTATTCCAGCTAGCCAGAAATCCTTAGTGCATGTCACATCTGTTATAAGCTGTAAAAATATCAGCCAGATACTGCCGGACCAGGTAGACACCAGTATCCCACTGAGAAGCCTGTGATTTGAAGGTCTTTCTTTTTGTAAGAAATCACCATTCTGATTTCCTGTGGTTCCTGTGGCGATGGCCTTTCAGGGGAGAGCGAGGTGACAGTATGAACCTGCAGGATACCTTGCTTCCATGTCCACTCCCTCCAAATTGGCTTCCCTGCGTTAGGCGGCCCTGGTGTCGGAATAAGCGTGGAGGATGGGGCTGTCAGTCCTCCAGCTCACACTTCCCTCGCTCCACCTGTCCTGGCCTGTAGTCGCCTAGTTGTCCAAAGCAAGAAGAAATTACTTCTTAATTGGCTGCCCCAGTTGAACGAGGATGAAAAAAAAAAAACCTAAACGACTTAAGGTCCACCGGCTATAAATTGGTGCTCTCAGTTTAGAAGGCCACAGAGACCCAGGCCGGCCAATATGCATTGCCAAGGGAATGAGCAGAACAGTCTGGAGACGGTCCCTGGAGGAGGACGCCTGAATCTCAAAGGTCGCATGGCATTTTTTTTTTTTTCGCCCCCCAGGACGGCGTTTTCCGGATGAGCCTGTCGCCCGACAGCACGCTTCTGGCGGTCATTCACTTCTCAGGCCTCCTCACTTTCTGGGCCGTCCCATCGCTCCGGCAGCACGGCAACTGGATGCAGGAAGCCCAGGTAACGGCGGCGGTGGTGGCGGTAACAGCCTCCCGTGGTAGGGAGATGGGGTCTAAGCGCTCATGTCTCTAATCAAAGAATCGGGGGGATTACTTTCAACCCCTGCAGCACTCGCCAGTGTGCCTCACCCCCCCAGTAGCAGCCTGGGTTTATCTGCCGGTCGGTCGCTGGGCTTGGCATCGAACCCAGCCCTGCCCACGTGTGGCAGACGGGCAGTAAGCGGCTTAACCGCCTCCCTTCTTCCCGCAGCCCGGATTTGACGAGATCAACCCGGAGTGGAAGAACTCGCTGGAGAAGAGGAAGAAAATAAAAGGTATTTTTGTCTTTGGAGTGGCTGGGAGCATCCTGGAGCTCCGAGGCGCGCGGAGCTCCGTGGCGACATGGCGCCATAATTAACGTGCGGCTGATGGGGGAGGCAATGATATGGGGAGCACAGAGAACAGGAGGCGCGAGCTGAGAGAGGGGAGATTGATGCGTGGTGTTATTAAGCTGGGTGTTTTTTCTTTGGGTGAAGATGCAGCTTCAAGTTGCTCACGGTGGGGAGAATTAGCGGGAACCGCGGTAAATAGTAACTGAATGTTCGGCAACCATAGCAACAGTTTGTTTGTTTGTTTGTTTTGTTTGTTTGCCTGCGCAGACAAGGAGCAGTACTACCCTCTGGTGGACGTAAACTGGTGGAGCGAGAACGCCGTGATCCTGGCCCGCTGCTCAGGCTCGCTGACCGTGTCGTCCGTGCACAGCCTGCGCAACCTGCTGGGCCAGTCGTGCGAGTGGTTCGAGCCGTCGCCAATGGTCACCGCCGCCCACGATGGCGGCTTCCTTAGCCTGGAGGTAAGGCACCTTGCTCTCCCAGAAGGTGGAGAGGTCTTTAAAGGCCAAGGGATTGTGACCTCGCCTGATTTGGATGGCACGTGCTGTCTGATAAAATGTCCAGTTGTATAAATGATTCATGGTTATGAACTGCTTTGGGTAAGACCCGGTTATATTGGACTGTAAGTAGGCAGGATATAGGTACAGTCAGTCATGCTACAACGCATGATACACTCGACAAAAGTATTGGGACACACCTCTTAATCACTTAATTCAGGTGTTCCATTCAGACCCATTGCCACAGGTGTATAAACTCAAGCACCTAGCCATGCAGTCAGGTTAACAAACATTTGTGAAAGAATGGGTCATTCTGAAGAGCTCAGTGAATTCAAGAGTGGTACCGTCATAGGATGCCACCTTTGCAATAAGTCCAGTTTGTGAAATTTCTTCCCTTCTAGATATTCCACAGTCAACTGTAAGTGGTATTATTGCAAAGTAGAAGCATCTAGGATCAACAGAAACTCCGCCGCGAAGCAGCAGACCATGTAACGTAACAGAGCAGGGTCACCAAGTGCTGAGGCGCATGGGGAGTACAAGTCACCAACGTTCAGTTAACTCAGTAACTGCAGAGTTCCGAACTTCCTCTGGCACTATCCCCAGCACAAAAACTGTGTGCCAGGAGCTTCATGGAATGGGCTTCCATGACAGAACAGCTGCATGCACATCACATCACATCACTAAGCACAATGCCGGAGTTGGATGGAGTGTTGTAAAGTACACCGCCACTGGATTCTGGAGTATTGGAAATATTTGGTGTGGAGTGACGAATCATGCTTCTCTGTCTGGCAGTCTGATGGACGAGTACCTGGAGTTACCTGGCTGACTGCAATGTGCCAACTGTGAAGTTTGGTGGAGGAGGGATAATGGTATGGGGTTGTTTTTCAGAGGTTGCGCTAGGCCCCTTAGAACCAGTGAAGGGAACTCTTAATGATTCAGCGTACCAAGACATTTTGGACAATTCTATGCTTCCAACTTTGTGGGAGCAGTTTGAGGAAGGCCCTTTTCTGTTCCAGCATGACTGTGCCCCAGTGCACAAAGCAAGATCCATAAAGACATGGTTGGGCGAGTTTGGTGTGGAAGAACTTGACTGATCCGCAATGAGCCCTGACCTCAACCTCAATTAGAATGAAGGTCTAATGGCCAGGTGTCACAATGCTTTTATCCATATAGTTGATCACACCGAGAATCTGTTGTGACGCAGTTGACATAGCAGTACCCAGTTCCAATACAATGCAGAATTGCATTTGTATTTGGGTGATTATCAGTCAGAGAAAAGCGCTACGCAAACTATGAGATATGGTCTTTGCCAGAAAACACTTTGGATGCAAAAACTGCTGTGTCCAAGTGAATGATAGCGATGTACGATTCATGAACAAATCGTTCTTTTGACCCATAGGAAATATTCATTATATAATTTATTAATGTTGTCTTATTATCATCATTTCTTATTTAATATGCATGTAATTTCATTATTGGTTATTGGTTTCACTGTTTTTATTCAATTCATTTCATTTGGCATAAGTTACCAAGTTTTGATGTCGTTTTCCCCAACCCTATTTTTCCCCATTGAAACGTGTATTTTAGTGCGAGACTGTAGTGAACACGAGGTTTTTCAGTAACACGTTAGTCATGTTGTAGCAGAACTGAGTGTATGCATTCACTGTCCCACCAACCCTGCATATATTGTTTTTCAAGGCCCCATCCGCCTCTCCTGTAGAATACCATGGTGCTCCGCCCACACCACTCACTGTGTGCCCCCATCCCTATGGTAGTATTCCTCACACACAGCATGGTACCGTATTTATGAATGAACGTTCCCAGCCGACCCATCCGTCCTGTGGCTCTGTGCCCCACCCTGACTTTAGATTTTAATCTGTTCAGTGTCCTTGCCAGTTGTTTTTTCCCGAGAGAGGAATTTTGGCTGGGTGTCACGTGCTTCGTATGTTAACTTCTCATCTCCTGACGCATCAACTGTTTCAAATCCTCTTACGGCTCCTTCTCCCTTCCTATGATCCTCTCCGGCAATCGCAAAGCTAGGACTGAACACCTGGTATCTTTCGGATGACCCAATACCGCGTGCAATGGGTTTTTTATCGATTGTCGCTCCTCAGGGGCTGGAGTGAGCTGTGACTCCCATGACTTTCCTCATTTTCCCTGACTTCTTAATGCACATGTATAATATCCTTAATTATAGTGCACATGACTGGTTGTAGGCCTCTTTATTATTATTAGGGATTGTAATGGTGACGTAGTTCTGGTGGCTGCCCCCTCTCTCATGCCAGTAATTCTTTTGTTTCCCACCTGATGTGTTTCATAAGGCACCCTAACAGGACAACACATGTGCAGTCCAGAGAGGCATCCACCTTTTCAGATGAATAAAAATTTTAAGAAGGATTTTTCTCTTCACTCGAATTAGTTCCTTTTTCTTTTGTCTGCCTCACTAAGTAATTTTTTTCTCCCCTTAATGAAAAACAGACCCGAGCGAGGCTGTGAGCACGAGGGAAACGCGCCGAACATCGCCATCGTTATTATCCTATCAAAAGAGTTTCTTGAGCTTCTGTATTGTGCCGCATGATTAATTGTCTGATAGATGTTCTGTGTACCTACTATCAGAGACTGTCGTATGGGAGAAAAGGAGGTACTTGAAGCCTTTCTCCTAAGGGAGAGAGTCACCAAAGAAACAGCTCCACACGTCAAATCTGCGCTTATATTTTGAACTCGGGTGGCACTGTAGCCTCACATCTCCGGGGTTGAGGGTTCGAATCCTCCCCCAGGCCTGTGTGTGTGTCTTACATGTCCTCCTACTTTACTTCTGGGACTTCACTCACAGGGTTCAAAAAAAGTATGCATTTCGATGAACTTTTGTTTTTGAATTGTGCTTGCGTGTCCTGGAATGCATTAGTGTCATGGCCCATATCTCCTGGGATTGGCTCCAGGCTATCAAGCAGTTATGGAATGTAGAGGGGTATTACATTCAGTAACCGACACACCATGTAAGGTTTGATAGTTACTGAAAACATCTGACAGTGAGCTACGGAAAATACAGGCGTCCCTGTCCAGGTCCTTGACCATAGCACCCCCTAGTGGTGTGGAGTAGTAATGGCCAGCAGTGCTGAGTGTGTGTTCCGTGCCTCTCCAGTGCGAGACCAAACTGGCGCCTAAGCGACCCCGGCCAGAGGGTGGCGCTGCCGATGACGAGGGAGGGGCCGCCGATGACGACTCTGGGTCTGAGGACGAGGGCTCTACCCGCGCCCGCTACCTGGGCTACGTCCAGCGGGGCCTCTACTATGTGACGGAGATGGAGCGTTTTGCGCCTCCGCGGAAACGGCCCCGCGCCGTCATCAAGAACTACCGGCTGGTCAGCCTGCGGTCCACCACGCCGGAGGAGCTGTACCAGCGGAAGGTGAGTTTCCTAGCATGCACTTAGCATCCTCCTCTTCAGCCCGCCTGACTTCTGAGGAGGACGGGTACTATCGAATGTTTCCTACTAGTCAGAATAATAGCTGGGTCTCTGCTACACTTTGATCTGGTCCATTTTCTGGTGCCACTTAGACACCAGCCCAGAATGAGCAGAGACTAGGTTTGGTTTTACACACCGCTAACACACTTTGATGGGGGGTCTGTCTGTCACAGCTGGCAATGGGTTTGCCTTTGTCCGGCCACATTAGGACTCTATCAGCGGCCCCCCACACCCACACTTGAACAGGGGTGTTCTGTTGTCATTCTGAACAGCTGTCGCCCTAGCAGCGCTTTATTTAGCAGGGACGACTAGCAGTTCGTGGTGTCCTGATTGCTCCGTGGCGGGTGCCAGACCCCCCACAGTGCCCCCAATGCATCCCATCTCGTTAATGATAAATCGTGTTGGGGACTCCCATCCTCTCTTCCCCACTCGCTGCTGCTCACCTCCTGGCGGGAGCCTTGGAAGTAAGACCGCAATCGAAATACAATTGGATGGGGTGGTGGGGTGGCTCAGCAGTCTAGGGCACTGTGACTGTGATCAGAAGGTCTCCGGGTCAATTCCCAGGGTTGAGTGTCAGTGTTGTATCCCTGAGTAAGACCCTTAAGATCTTTGGCAGGGAAAGTGTACCTGGATAAAAGCATTGGGGGGGCGGAGTGGCAGGGCTGGGAGAGACCCTGATGCTGTCTGACGGTGCGCTGTCGCCCCCTAGATCGACAGCGAGGAGTATGGCGAGGCTCTGTCCCTGGCGCAGGCCTATGGCCTCGACTCGGACCTCGTGTACCAGCGGCAGTGGAGGAAGTCGACCGTCAGCATCGCCTCCATCCAGGACTACTTGGTATGTCAGTACCGGGGGCAGGTTTAGGTGGCTGTCAGTGCCACCTTCAGATGGAAAATGGCTTATGTTAGGCCCTAAGTTAGTTTGCATCGAGGAGTGTATCTAGTAGACCTTTTCGCTAGCATAAGTGTGTTTTTGTGGCTCCCAATGACATCATTATGATCCTTCCAAAGCGAATACGCTTGTAGAGTTAGCACTAGCATCAGCATCAGTGCGCATTGCCGCCTAACCAGCCAGGCCGGTCCGCGCCTGCAGAGCAAGATCCGGAAGCGCTCCTGGGTTCTGCACGAGTGCGTGGAGCGGGTGCCCGAGAACGTGGACGCGGCCCGTGAGCTGTTGCAGTACGGCCTGAAGGGCACCGACCTAGAGGCGCTCATCGCCATTGGCAGTGGCGAAGACTGCGGCAGGTCGGCCCTCTCTTCCTCCTCCTCTCTCTTTCCCCTTCACATACTCCTCCTCCCTCCATCCTTATTGTCACATTGTTATGTGGTCATCTCAGTTCCACTCACTAAAAAGCTGCATGTCATACTCGAGCGATTTGGGCTAAGTACCTATCCAAAGGTCTAGAGTGGGACCCCCGGGTCCACAGCCATCGACCGCGGTGTCCTTATTGGCCTCGCTCTCCGCGCTGGGCTGCCACGTCTGTCTCGGCGGCGGCTAACTGATGGCCCGTGGGGGGGTGCTAACCAGCGGTGTGATCCTGACTACTGTTTGTGGGGGTGTATTTATTGGTCCCGGGCCTCTCTGCAGTCAGCCTCCAGGTCCGTCCTTTATTTTTAGCGAGGAAGCCAGCGGGTCGGAACGTAATTATGTTTTCAGTGAGGTGGGTGGGGGTGCGAGTGCGTGAAAAAACCGGGAAAAACAACAAAAACGGCGGATAATGAGAGGCCGCCGTTAACGTGTCTCTTCCCAGCCCACTTTTAAAGGGATGGTGGGCGGCCTTCAAAAGGCACTTCGCCTACTCCAGGTTGTCGTTAAATCCATTATCCTAGGAGGGCAGAGTGGGAGGTGGGCGGGGCCTGGCCCAGCGCGGTAGCCTGGCCTGGCTTCATGGTGGCCGTTGTGGCTCGGCAAGGCTTTATGGCAGCTTGGAGTGACTTTATGGTGGCTGGCATGGGCCAGCATCGCTTTATGGCAGTCAGCACGGCCCAGTGTGGCTTTATGGTGGTCAGCGTGCCCCAGTGTCGCTTTATGGCAACTGATGCCTCTTGCTGTCATGGACCCGTCTGCTGTGGTTCGAAAATAGCCTCTCTCCTTCTCCCTCCCTCCATCCTAGAACCCCCCCACCCCCTGCAGTCAAGGAGCAGAGGGATGAGGCCTGCTTTTTGTGTGGGGGGAGGGGGGCTGTCTGCTTGATTATAATGGAGATAGTAATATTATTACGTGTCTGGAAAATTAACACGGTTCATTGTCCAAAGACAGTTCAGTGGCAATAAAGATGATTACAAGGCGAGATTTAACTGACACCTGTGGTTGTCCTATAAACCCCAGACCTACATTCTGAGGCCAGAAAGAGACCCCCCACCCCGTCAGGAAATCTGTCCCCTTAACCCTTTAATTTGTCTTCGTGATCGGGAAAACGTGCCAGAAATGTAATTATTATTGTAATATATTTTAAACCTGCAGCTGGCGCCGAGATGCAGCTGAAAGGCTGTTAAAACTGGAGGGCAGATACAATCCACGCATTACTTTGCCCACCTGATTATTCTCCGCGTATCGCTCGGTAATAAAAAGCAATCCCATTTCCGCACGCTGCCACAGATAAGTGGAATAAATCTCGCCGGAGTGTGTCTTGGGGGCCGTCCCACCGCCCACGGGGCTGGGCGATTCGCACGCCCGCTCTTCCAAGATGAATATGCTTAATCTCGTATCGACACGCAGAAGGTCGTCCTCTTTGTTTTTTAACCCCTCCCCCTCCCGAATGGCGAACATAGATTCATCCTGGCGGGCGATGTGGACACAGAGGACGCTCCATATGAGGACTTCCTCTCGCCGGCCGAGGAGCTCCGCGAGAGGAAAGAGGGGGAGGCCAAGAGGAGGCAGGAGCTGCTGAAGAAGGTGGACTTCAGCAGGTAAGCACTGGTGTGGGTTTGTGCTGATTCAGTACAACTATCCATCTGTCTGTCATCCAATATATCTCACTCCTGTACACACTATGGAAGACCCGCCCTGCATAATTCCCAGGTCTGTGACAAAATTGCTTCACGCAGGCCCTTTCCTCCGCCCCCCAAGCCCCATTGTCTTCCTGAGACGACGGGCCTGCGATAGGGTCGGTTTAGAGACCCCAGTTTACCTAACCGTGTGTCTTTGGAGTGCGGGAGGAAACCTTCATAACATGAGGAGACAAGCAAACTCCATGCTGCCAACTAGGGGCAGGATTCGAACCTGCAGCACAGGAGGTCTGGGGCCACTGTGCCGCCCACTGACCCAGTGTGCCACCTGCCAATGATCATTATAAGACCAATTAATGCTACTGGTATAGAAGAAGACCAAAAATGGAAAGGGGGATCTTGATCTGACTCTGTCCTGCCGTGTAAGTATACAGCTTGCCCAGAGTGCAAAGTGCATTGTGGGAAAGTTTTGCTACATTATGCCATAGTAGTAAACGACTAGTTGGCATATAAAACAGAAACAAAAAAGGAGCCGTGTCCGTAGATTAGCCTTGAATCTGTTAGAAGTAATTTATGCTGTCGATGTCCCACACCAGGGAGACGCTAATGAAGGGCCCGCCATGCTAGGAAGTGACGAGGGCTCCCTGTGGATCGCGCCCATGCGGCCGCATCCCTGCGTCCTGTCAGCCGTGTCACCTGCCCTGACTGACGCAGCATTCCCGCGGCAGCTCGGCCGTTAAGCTTCTGCTTTGTTCCTGCCCCATGTCATTAGGCATCGGTTTAATGCCTTATTGACGCGCTACGGCTAGCTGACTGACGCGTGGGAGTTTACCAAAGCATCTCCTGTGATGAGGGAGGAGGTGGGGGGGGGGGGGGGGGGGGGGGGGGGGGGGGGGGGGGGGGGGGGGGGGGGGGGG
>JAODLD010000115.1:381250-392731 GCA_026781065.1 Mormyrops boulengeri
CAGCGGCTCTGTGCCTCCCGGGTGGTGTTTTACCAACGCCGAGCCGGGGTGGCGGGGGGGGGGGCCCCCCCCCCCCCCCCCGCTACTATAGAACTTAAGGGATGGTCCCTAATCGAGCTGCGCTGTATTTTCCAGCCATGACCTGTATTGAGACTGAAGTTATTTTAAGCCTAATGATGCACGGTTCAGATCAGCCGAGAGCTGAGTTCCTCAAGCACGTAAGTGGACCCCGGTGGCTTGCCTGTTATGGCGCTAATGTGCTCTGTTGCTTTGGGGACCGCGCCTCAGGGATCAGCCAAGGTTAAGCCGTGCCATTGGGTTGCTTTTTTCAGGGTGGCCAATAGTGACGCTGGGCTACAGTCATCAGACCGTACATCACCATAGGGAGTGTCTCTGGCGGGATTAGTGCACCATGCAGGCGCCGATCACCAGAGGCAGTGTCTTTGGCGGGATTGGTGGACCGTGCAGGCGCCAATCGCCAGAGGGAATGTCTTTGACGGGTTTGGTGGATTGCACCGGTGTCACCTTTGACTGGATTCTGCGACATTAAACAAAGGGCAAAAGGCAGCAGTATGTCTAAACACTGTCCTCAGGGTCTCTCAGACAGTCTACCTTTTTTCTCCCACCTAGCTTCCAGCCAATCAGGAACAATGAATACCTGGTACAGCTGGGAGGAGGGAGCAAAAATGTGGACTGTCTGGGGGTCCTCAAGGACTGGATTGAGAAATGCTGCTCTGCGTGATGGAGGTGCCCGCGCAGGTTTTCGATGCCCTCCTGTAGAGCTGGGCAGTATGAAAAATACCGTGATATAAATTTTTGGTCAAAGTTATATCGGTTTCACGGTATATGATAGTATTTCTTTTTTTTTTTTTTTAAAGTATGACTGGCCGTTTACCACATTTTACAGGACATATTTTTGTTTTACGTTTTTGCATTGTTCCCACATTAACTGTATTAGGTAGCGCTTTACATTAACTGCACCTTCATAATGCTTTTATATTGCATTCATAAAACGTTCAGTACACCTCCATAATGTATTCATTCAGTATTCATAAAACATTCACAAACATCATGTATGTGTACCTTAACATCATAACATCCTTTAACAGCTGCAATATACATTAATAGCAAACATTATATAATAACAACAAACATTATAATTGTATAATCATGTAATGTTTGTTGTTAATGTATATTAAAGCTGTTATCTTAGGATGTTATGAATGTTCTATGAATGCATTATGAAGGTACACTGAATGTTCTATGAATGCATAATTAATGTATTATGAAGGTGCACTTAATGTAAAGCGTTACCCTATATTATTTTATTATTAGCCACTGTGCCTATCCGCTACCTTAATGATAACATACGACTAAAGTGTTTGTTGGCTAACTGCTTATAGATAAACGGCTAATGTTAAGGTGTGTGCCGGCCAAGTTAACATTTTTGATAAGTGTTTTTAATTAATAGTTCAGTGTTGCTGGAACGCGAGCATCACTGACCTCACGAAATTTCTCATAAAGACCGGAAGCCAGATGCTTCGCCAAGTTTGACGCGCTACTTGACTTCGTCACCACAACTTTGTAGCACTGTTTGCATAGAGGCTTATCGACATCCTTAGCCTTTCCATGCTTCCGAACGACACTTTAGCGTTTTTTTTTTTTACTAAAGCAGTTTGCGAAGTGCCTTCGACTGCAGCATATGTTCAGCCAACTCGGTGTGTGTATGTTAAGCAGCGCGAGCGGCTATTATGAGGAGGTGAGGGGCTACACGAGTGTGTGCATTTTTGTGCGTGCGTGAACGCGCGCCTGCGCTGTAGTGGTGCTGTGTGAAGTGTGGCGAATATGGCGATAACCTCAGTTGGTATCAGTAATGGTGAAAATGAGTATCTAATCAGATACTAATTTTTAATATCGATTAGTATCTGAGAATCGATTTTTTGACAACCCCAGTGTCTCATTATCTTCAACTCCAGCGTCAGCTATATCTTCCATTTTTAATCTTTCGCAGTACATTTTTGCGGTGCAGCTGTGAAAAAGGTCCCCCCTTAAAGAGTTTCCAGCTGCGCCACTTTCCCAACATTGTGTAGGCTATTTAAACCGGTATTGCGGTATAAGAAACATTCATATCATAACAATGATAAAAAAGTTTTCGGTATGAATCGGGATACCGCCCAGCACTACCCTCCTGATGGAGTCGAATGGAGGGTATATGAGATGGCGGCTATGGGGATGGTGATCAGAGGGGTTTGTCTCTGTGCGGCTCGCTGACCTTATGGGACCAGTGATCTTCGGCCTTGCCGCTGCTGATCTCATCCTCCTCATTTTCACTGTCTAGTGATCGTGTGTAGCAATAAGCATCCCAGGATCCCACATCTTCATTTGTCTGTCTTCCTGATGTATAGGGCCAATCGCGACTGTCGACGGCTCTGACTGATGTCAGAGGGACCCTTTCAAGAGAGAGTTGTGGGCTTGGCTGCTTCTATGAGGATGATGATGATGATGATGGTGATGATATTTCCCCCCTCCTAAACCGTTTCCAAGGTCCCTGGCTGTCAAGGAGGAAATTAAAAATGCCCCCCAGAGCTGCAAATACCGCAGTGGCCTTGATTGACCTTATTAAACTTGCTGTATTGCCACTGTCATCAAACGCTGATGTGATTAGCTTCATTGTTCTATCTCCTTCATCTTGCCGAAGGCCTTTGCTTAATTTTGGCTGCAGGACCCTTTTCTCTGCTTAATGTGATGAAGATGGAGGAGCCACTTATTGGCAGGGGCACTAATTCTGTAGAGACCAACAGCTGAGGGAGGATCCTGTGCTGGATCTGTGGGTCCGTTTGCACACGGCCCATGGGTTGAACGGGCTTCCGCCGTCTCCAAGGAGACACCCAGCACTCCCTCGCTCTGGCACTCTTAAGTTGCCGTGAGCGACCGTGACTCCCGCGGACATCTCTGATTTCAGAGGATGCTGGTCCTGAGGGTCCCCGTTGTTCATTTTCTTCACCAAATTGAGTGGCTTTACCGTGTTACGAGTGCATCACTATGTTATGAGTGGCATCCGCTGTGGGGCAGATCTTTAGGCCAGAGCCTAACAGGCTTATTTACAAACGTTCCTTCATCAGTTGCCTCAGTTTTGATCAATGATATCATGCAAAATTAAAATTTGGTTAAAAAAAAAAAAAAAAAAAAAAGTTGCACAAGTGCAGTCAGCTCACTGTCGTTCCGAAGAAGATGGGCACGCAGGATTATAAATGCCAGGTTGTTTCCATTTTCACAGGTTGACACTGGAGCAGAAGGAGCTCTGCAGGAACCGGCTGAAGCTCTTGTCTTACCTGGATCGCCTAGCAACCTACGAGGTAATGACAGGAGTCGCTGCGTTAAACGATCGTTTGCGGGAAACGTTTTTAACACCGCCCGCATGTGCCCTCACCTGTTTCTGGAACTGTGCGCTTGGTGAGCATCCAGTTGAACGCACCCTGGTGAATCGGGTAATTATGGGATGGCTGTTGATTGCGATGACAATGTTCCTTGTGAAGCAATAAAACAGATAGCCAGGGAAAAGAGACCCAGCCACAGCAACAAGCTCTCCATGGACCTCTCGCACCCTCCAGAGTGGGATGCAGTACATCAGCACACAACGATGGATGCTTTATATCAGAATCTGAAGGGGGGAAACAGATGGCTATAGCAGCAGTGCAGGGGGGGGTGTATAAAATGCAATCAAACTCTGCTCTGTCCCCTGCAGGAGATCCTGGGCGGGCCGCATGCTGCCGAGCAGAGATACGATGCAGAGTTCTTCAGAACGTTCCGGAATCAGAATATCGTGCTGTCAGCAAGAACGTACGCCAGGGTAAGGGCCTTTCTGTCCTGCTCCCACTTGGCCCGGGGTGGTCCCGCATCGTGCATGGGCTCCCCGCATTAACTGCGACGGCCGGCGTCCTGCGGGATGCAGTGCCCGTTGGGTCCTTTCCATCAACGAGCGCACATGCTGGTAGCCGTGCACCGAGATGCTGCTGGAGCAGCCACCTGCTGTGGGCCTGGCTTCACACCACCCTCTCGGTTGCGATGCCCTTCGTATTTTGCCCCTTCAGGAACTCGTTCGACTCCCCAGGCGGATGACGGAGTGTTCAGAGTTCACTAAATAAGCGCCTCCCTGGGCTCTCTGTACAACGTTGGGTGTGGTGGATTCATTTAGTTGTTTATTTTGGTCTGGTCGCTCTTTTTGCTTGCTAGGAGAGCAATGTGCAGGCCTTGGACATCCTCTTCACCTACCACGGTGCCGAGCTTCTGGAGCACCGCCTGGCCATCCTGTATAACTTCCCCGAGACCAGCTCTCCTCACAAATACATGGTCCTCCTTCCTGAAGCTTGGTAAGGCGTCCTGTTAAAGGTCTGTGTTTGCACTGCTCACCCGTTACCCTTCCTCTCAGCCTGCTCTGATCAGTATCCCCTGTTGGTCTGACGTCTTGTCACTTCCGTGCTCCCTTCCCCTTGTCCTGGCCTGTAGACATGCCCAAAGGCCCAGGCGACACCTCACAAACCCCTTTGTTTTAGCAGACACCAGCTTCGAAAATAATCTAAGCATGACTCAGTCATTAGCATCATTTGCAAGACTATGGGATGGGTGGGTGTGTGGAGGTGGAAGTTTTGGTCCCTTAAATTACTTTGTTTTTGGTCAAACTTTTTCTAAAGCTGCTGACTTCTTCCCGGTGCCTGATGGATGCACGTTTAATGTGCGCCAGTTCTTATAAGTGCAAGTGGTGCATTTAATAAAATTTCACTCTAGCATCTGCATGTGGTCACAACAAATTAAAAGATGGAATTCCCATAAGGTGTGCGCTGGAGTCTCTGGGACGCGGTCTGCGTTGTAGGATTAATTATCCCTGAATTTACTCTTTGAAGCAGCTCATTAAGCAGCCTGTCTATGTAGCTTTAGGCTTCCCTTGTCTGCAGTGATCCGGCATTGAGTTATTTCCCCATGCTGTGCGGTTTGTACATAAGTTGTTACATAAGCCTCGTGTCTGTGACCTTTTCCACATCCCGGCTGGATGCATTCATCACTGCACCTAATATCATGGTGCTTTTCGTTCGCTAAGACGCCTCCCTTGCTGGACCAATCGCTTAGCTGATGGAGACCCGGCCTTCTGAACTGTTTTCTCACCCACAACAGAAATGACCACCCACCTCTCTAGGTTCATCAGTCAAAATGGTGGCCATGCCCATGCGTTTGTTGGGCTCCCCTTAACCTCTCTTCAAAAACTCAGTGTTTTTCGTGTCCGTCACCGAAGAACAGAATGCCTTTATTGTCGTCGTACAGGGAGCAAGTAGAACAACATTTCTGACTTTGTATATCCGTATATTTTGCTCCCCTATGAGATACACATGGACAATGGTGTCCAAGCAAATGGTCAACCACTTATCCAGCGTTCCTGGAGCAGTTTGGGTTAAGGGCCTTGCTCAAGGGCCCAAGCCTGACACGATTACTCTGCCCAGCCTGGTAGCGGAGACCATCCGATCACTGGCACAGTGTCCTAATGTGCAGGGCCACACACCCCAAACATCCATCCTTAACAGGTCCAAAGCTGGACCAGTCTATTGTTTATTGAGAGTTCTGTAATTCACTACTCCAACCCCCCCACTGCTACATCGATAACGTTCACGTCGCTGCGCTGAATTGAGCTTCATTTATTTATTGTAAAGGATCCCTTAATGCATCGCCGCATCCGTTAATGGCATCGGGCGCACAAGCGGCACCAGTGGGAGTGACTGCGGATTACGGTTCATAACCAATCAGGCTGAAGGCTGAAGCAGCGTTTGCATGCGCGCGGTGTGTGAGCATTCCTAATGATCGTTCACAGCCCGTTTATTTGGAGACTGCCGCTGATATCGACATCCTTTTCCCTAGCAACCATTTAACTCTTTGAGGCAGACAAACAGGCAAGATGTGTGCCAGAATTAACATCACGGACACTTTGTCCAAAACGCGTCGCTTAATTATTCACATCACACTGGTCTCCATTCATTGTACGGGGTGTAATAAAGGTTTACTTAAACCACAAATTACTGTCACACGTTTTAGCACTCCTGCCTTATACTTCAAGGGTTGTGGGTTCACATTCTGTGTGTGTGTGGAGTTTGCATGTTCTCACTGTTTCCCTGAGGTTTCCTCCCAGAGTCAAAACACATGCAGTCAAGTTTATTGGCACCTCTGGAGTAGGTGCCCTACAGTATGATGGACTGGCTTCCAGTCCAGGTCGTATTCCAGTCTGGTGCACTGTGCTGCCCAGGGGAGTATCGAGACCCTGCAATGACCCTGACCAGGATATATAGTCTCACAGACAGTCAAGGTTGTTGATCCCTCATAAAGAGCTGGGAGGGAGCAAAAATGTGAACTGACTGCCAGGGAGCTGGAGAGGAGCAAAAACCCGGACTGTCTGTGTGTCCCTGAGGACTGGAATGGGAATCACCAGGTTAGAAGATGGATGGATAGTATTCACTGTTTATTTTCCTTTTTACAAATTTTTTTTGACTGACGGCCATTTGTATGGTATGCATCTGAATGGTTTTGGCCATGGGAAGCATTAGTGAGACTTCAGCTGCTTAGGAGAGTCCAATGAGATTACGGAGGCTGCGATACATCTGCAGAGCCCCTGCTAATATGCCTTGCGTTTGTCTGTGAGCGGTCCTTCTATGAAGGTTTCGGCTCTTAATTATACTGCCCCATGAGTATCGCCTGCTTATCCACAATGCAGGGGAAGGACTCCAATTAAACCCTCAAAAAGGGAACAGACAGGTTTTCAGAGACGAAGTCCGTAACGGTACTGAGAATACTCTCTACCATGTTGTTTTTGAGGTATGTTCTTTGGTGTGTAGGTGACATTATAGATGTTTTGTTCTCTTTGGCTGACAGTCAGGAAATGAGTTTTATTTATATAGTTTATTGTGGGAGTGGAGTTAAATAATTATTTTGCCACATGGCCATTTGTATGTGAGTTTTCCTCCATCTATAAGGCAGCATTTAACCTATTGGGTTTGGCCCCTGGCTGGGAATGGATCTGTGATGGTCGTTTGTTTATGTGGCCCGTAGGGTCAATGGCCGACTGCCACGTTATTCTGTGTTTGGAAATTCTCCTTCTGTTTACCGCGACTACAAAGTGCATGAGGAGAGAGAACAGGCGGGTTAAAAAAATCCCAGAGGTGTTCATTTAGTCAGACTTAATTAACTTAATTAGTGTTGTACACATCTTCATTTCAAAAGCAAAATGTGCTTTGCTTGTCATCATAGGACAGTGTTAATGTTGAAAACGCATAGTGCTTCAGTTGTGCCAAGTGAAGGTATTTTTCTGAAGACTAACCAGCCTCTTCAGTCTCCTGTAGGCAACTCTGTAACATGCTGCTAGCTTTGCATGCGTGCAGTAGTGTGGTAATACGTGTCAACATCACGACCGAAATTTAGCATTCACAGGACTGCCAAATGGGCCAGTCTCTGATGTCGCTTTGTAAGGGACCAGATGAACGTTGGAAATAGTTTCACTAAAGAACAAACTACATTCAAAGCCAATAACAAACATGAGGGTTTCGTGAGGAACAGAACCACTGTTCTGCTCTGAGGTCATTTGCTGTCCTTCCCTGGCTGGGCCACAGGACCAGTTGTGATGAATCTGTGCCGCTGTGGGCTGTTCCATTCTGATGATGGGAGACCACCTTATAAGGAGCTGCCTTCACACTCAGATGCAGCCCCACATTAGGGTCCAGTGCCTCGGAGTGTACCACGTGGATGTGTTCCGGGGGGTTGCAGCACTAGCTGCTGAACCAGCACAAATGTGAAGCGTTTCAGATGGCTGCGGCCGAGCGGCACTCGCTGGCGCGTGTCCACATTCCTCAAGATAAGCTTGTTGGCGAAGCCTATGATTTACGCACCCGCAAGATCCGCTTTAGGCCGAATCAGTCTGAAGTGCGATGTTATCCATAGCTGCCTTAAAACAGCAAGGACACATTAATCCCCATTATGACTCCCATTCTGGAGAAGGTGGCACCGTGATTAAGGTACTGAAGAAGATTCCCATGCAGTGTCCTTGGTGTGATTGTTGGATTCGGGTTTTATTTTCGATGTGCTCAAATAATCCCTGGATTCCAGTGAAAATCTTTTATGAGTTCAATCTCTGTTGCATCTTAAAAATATGTGCAGGGCGCCTAAAAGACTGGAAAATAAATGCTAAATCAAAAACCAACATTATCCATCGTCCCGTCTGTTTTTCTTAAGTGTCTATCCATTACAGGGTTCTTGCAAACCTGAAGTTCATGCCAGGCAAGGAAATGGGCACCCTGGAAGGGATGCTAGCCTGTCTCAGGGCACACGCTCTATCATTAACAACGTCGTCATCATTATTAATACCTAAGGAGACCCTTGGACTGTGTGATGGGCGTCCATCTTGCCATACTGCTTTCCTTTAGAGGTTTTTTCTTTCTCTGAGTTCGAGTCCCCGGGTTCCCAAAAAGGCTACCCTTATTAGCCCGGACTTCCTGAGCCAAATGGCAGATTTCGCTACCATCTGTGTGCCGTGATCCGGCAGGGGCACAGAGCCACGGCGGTCCTGTTGCAGCAAACCAGCTTTTTGCTATTACATCCCATCATGCAGTGGATAGACCATACCGGTAGCATGCGTGAGGTGCGTAAGCCATTCGAAACCTTTTAATCATCACGCGGTACGTCGCTAGGGCTCAGCTGGTGTTTACAGAGGCATGACACCCCTCCCATGGAAGAGTCGCGATCATCTTTATGTGGGGCTGATTAGCCAATATGTTAGTGTGCATTTTGTTCGGCCGTTAAAGTTTCCCCCTCTTTCAGCCTCCAAAAAAGCTCATAATCCTGTTGCGGGATCCATCACACTGGCTGAACCTTAATCACACCCGATTAGACAGTTAAAGGCGTGGCTATGGCCTTCATATTTCAGTACTTGGGGCGATACCCTTGTTTTTTTAATCATGCTATTGACCATGAAACCCTACTTTTGTCCCTTAAAACTTTTAAAGACGCAGCGGCGGTCGCTAGTCTCCTTAAAACCAAGTAAGCAGACAGTATCTAAACCCTGGCTGCTTGTAGGCTCCCTCTATCTTGCTCGACCTTCATCCTACCTTTTAAAAACATGATAAGGGCCTTTGCCGTCTTCTTCATCCCAGCTGCGACCTTAGACCTGGTGAGACTTTTTATGATTTATTTACTGATTAAGTCTCTGGCTGCGGCGCTTACAGGGAGGAGAGGGTGAAACACTGCAGTGTTTTGAGGCTAGTGGTTTTATTTATCAGGGCAGTGTGTGGGTTCGGACACTGTGCTTGTGATCAGAAGGTCGCTGGTTCAAATCTTAAGTTGGCATAATGGTTTGACTGTTGGACGCTTCGGCAAGGCCCTTAACCCCAATTGTTCCAGAGGCTGCCTGACCCTGCTTTTTCAGTTGTGCCTGGCTTTGGATAGAAGCATCTGCTAAGTGAATGTAAAATGTTTTTCTTTATACCCCTCCACTTCTGATTTCTTAAATCTGATTGGTCAGAAAGGTGTTGATTCATTTTTTTATAACCACGCGCAGACAGACGACAGACGAAAAAAGTCAGTCAGTGTGTAAGTAACATTATATACAATTCCAAACATAGAACACAATTTAAAATGAGCAGAAAATGGCAAAAGAAAGTAGTTCTACAAATAAATGTTTTTGGTTTGTGAATATGAAAATAACGTCTTTAGCTATAAATGTGTAACACAAATTTGTGGTAATTGTGGCATAAGCGGGTTATACACTTCAAGCCACACATTATACATTTTTAAACACACAGTGCTTTGCCTCCACGACCGTTTGTCGGTGGTGACAACAGGGGTGCCCACCCACCGGCGTGACGCTAACCAGACCATGCTCCTCCTTTTTGCCCGCAGCCTGGACGAGGTCGATCGACTGGTGCTGATTCCGTGGGATGAGCGGCGGCACCGGGAGCAGGACTGGTGTGAGCAGCGGGAGTGCAGGTGATGTCCTGTGACGCGGAGGGGAACCTTCACTGCCAGGGCTGTGTTACGGCGGCTATGGCGTGAGATTTTAACGGAAAGCCAGGTTACCATTGGCCCTGGTCAGTGTCTCAGTTTATCAGACTCCCAACAGAGGCAACTCATATCTACCAGAAGCCACCTCTGCATACATATGCCTTTTAAAACTCAAGTGAATTAAGGTGCTTCTCAATACCAAGAATGCTAAGATCATTCTTGCTAACTTGCCTCCCGAGAACGAACTTGGGGCACAATGAATCATGGGATTGGTCTTGTTCGGTGAGGATGTAACCGATGGCATCCTTGATATCTGGGGTTGGGGCAAGATGAATATTTTTACCATCTTCTGTACTTGTGTTCTTAGTATTGGAACTGGTCTTCGGTAATGGGAGATGATGTAAAGCGAGAACACGCGAATACAAGTATGGTCAAGTGTGCGAATTGAGAAACACCCATTTCCCCCGGCCTTGTAGCCGTGCATGGGCACTGGCAGCGCAGTCCCAGGCCTACCTCGAACTTGAGGTTATGGCCTAAGCTGTCGTTCTTGCCTGGCTGGGGTTTGAAGCGTCTTTCCTTTTGTAGGCAGGTTAAACACGAGCGCGTCTCATTATTTCTGCATGAGTCTATGATTAATCGGCCCGATTTGCACGAGAGCCATTGGGGAGGAATTGGCTCCCATCTGAGCGTGACCCACAGTTGACCTCACGGGCATCAGTTTCCCACGGAAGCGGGAACATTCTTTAATTCCTCCCCTAATCCGCCTGCCACGTTGCTAAACGCCCACGCTGCCTCAGCCCCTCACCAACCTCGCTTACACATCCTCACCGTGTTACACCGCTGGCTGGGCGCTGTGGTCTCTCAAAGCCCTGCCGTGTGTCTGGACCCAGGATGGTGGTGGACCCCGAGCCGCACGGTGGGGACGGCTTCCTGTATGAGGAGCAGCCAGATCTCCTCCGCTTTCGCACAGCCACGCCCTCCATCACGCTTCTGACTGACTGGTACCTGAAGCGGGCCAAGGACATCGATGACTACTCCCGACAGGTGAGTGCTTGGGGGGGGTGGTGAGGCTTGTGGAGTGGTGCGGTTAAACAAAATACCACAGCATTTTTCGGTATGGCTTGGTACTGGTTCTTATTCTGGTTTATTCTGGTCTATTTTGAAATTAGCTGGTGGAGGGTGGGCTTGATGAATTTTGAGGGACCCATACCCCGCTCAGTAATTTCAAAATAGACCAGAATAATCCGAATAGCGTTACTTTTAAAAATGCTGTCAAAATACTGTACACCATGGTATAGTGCCTGGAGAGCATATTAGTATGAAAAATGTGATACCTTCCAACCCTAGGAGAGGTGCGGTAAATTAGTATGAAAAATGTGATACCTCCCAACCCTAGGAGAGGTGCGGTAAATTAGTATGAAAAATGAGATACCTCCCAACCTTAGGAGAGGTGCG
>JAODLD010000115.1:401748-445411 GCA_026781065.1 Mormyrops boulengeri
CGCTGGCTGTTGCTCAACGTAAATTCCGGGGGAGGCTTCGTTCCCACCAGTGAAGGTCGCTCAAGCTTTGACCCCATTTCACGTATATGACTTTTAATGAATTCTGAAAGCCTGTTCAAAGGGGCGCCATTGAAAGACCATTGCTCCCATTTTCTCTAAATTGTTGCTTAAGGCCGTTTAAAGATGGATTTCCAGTCTTTTGGCAAGTTCAGGGGTGATGCTGTAACTACTGTCTGGCTCATACTGTTCATTTTCTTTGTTTTTTTTTCTCCCCAGGTAGATTGGTTTAAAATAGCAGGACAGGCTTTCAGCTGGAGCGTAGGGGATTAGAGGGGCGGATTATGGTTTAGGGATGGGTTAGGCTCAGCACTGACTGCGCTAAGTTAAAGTCAAGCTTTATTGGTAACTTTAAAGGCTTTGAGCAATGTGAAGCGTAGCACGTTTCGCAGGCTTAAGTGTGTAGAGGGAATTGAGTACTGAGGATGTTTGTATTTTCGGCCTTCTTGGTCCCCCTTGTGTTGGAGTGCTGCTGTTTTCCTGCAGAAAACAAGAGCAGAGTGTTGATGCGTCAGCTAGTGAGGAATTTAGGGGGAGGATGGGTGGGGTTCCATATGGAGCATTCCAGAAAGAAGTTAACTTTTCTGTCTCTCTCGCAGGCCAGAAACGAAGGTCACCAAGGCCCTCCACGACCAGGTGGACAAGCTGGAGAAGCACCTCAGGTACGGCTTCTGTCAGGATGGGCATGAAGGGTCAAGTCAGTGGAGCATCTTCATAGACGAGGAAAGTGAAGCAGAGATTTAGCCACTGCCATGTTTGGTCAACTTACGATGGCTTTTTAAGCACCAGGGTGACAGGCAATCAGCATCCAAGCTGGCTACCGGGTCTCTGCCTGAGCTGGTCCCACTCTCATTTTGCCAGAAACGTTCTGGACGTTGCCCTGGATGTGCCCTCTGAGAAAACGCAGAGGCTAATTGGAGCAGTGAGGAAGATGTTATTTAGTGTGCTAGTGGAAGATTTTTAAAGCTCGATGAAGTCGTCAGGAAGGTGTGTGTGTTATGGAGGACGCCTGGATGTCCTGCATATTGCTCTGCTCTGCTGAAGTTATTCAGGAGTTTTTAGTGATGTCAGCCATCACTCCCGCTGCTCTCAAAGTCAGGAGTGTTCACTCGAGTGTGACGCATGCAGTCCCGTTGATGTCCTTTTGCTCGCGGGGTGTCCTTGGGCCAGAGTGAGCTTTCACAGTGCTCTGTGTAGAGTACATCCTTCATGACAGGTAGGCTGGGTCAACTGGAAGCACACCAGTGGAGGACAAGTGCCATCTACTGGTGGGAGTGTGGCACAGCACTCTGGGGTGCCAGGTTGTTGCATGTCAGGGCTGACATAGTCGATAATTTGTTATTGACAAATGGAGTTTCTGCTGGTAGCTTTAGCATTAGCATAATAGCGTAATACTTCCTTGTTGTTTTCTTGCATCTTCTGCAAGAAAAGGCAGAGGTGACTGACTCTGCCTTTTCATCGTGAAGTGTGTTGTACCGTATGTTTGTGCTGCGGCTGAATCCAATCCTTCTGGTTGAGTACCAGCGGTGTCGTGCGGAGACGCCGGTCAAGCAACATCAAGTCATGCAGTGCCCTCACGAATCCTGTGGTCTGTGGGAGGTAAAAAGCCTTCGGCGCGACTGAACGAGTGCTTGAAGACATCGGCCTCTGTTTTTACCCATTTACAGTTGCTCTAGAAAGTGGAAATGGTTTCAAACAAGTATACAATGTTTCACGGCAATATTTTTGTCACATTCGCGTCATCGCGAGTCCCTGCGGTTGTATGATATTTCGCAGGTCGATCTGACAGTAGGAGCCCTCTGAAACATTAACCAAGATGGCATTCTGTGGCTTTTTGTTGTCCCCCAAGGTCGCAGAATAGGGGCTCTCTGGGGGTAACTAGATCTTGACAAATATGGCTTATCGCTCTAGACCTTTTGTTGAGTTACTCCGCAGGTCAGATTGCACGTCATTCTTTGACGGCGCCGTCCGAGAAGGCGACCTTCCCAACCCCTGTCAAGCCACGAGCGATTCGCACCCCCCACCCTCTTCCCGGGTGTTGTTAGAGCAATCTGTAGCTGCTGTTATGACAGCTGAGGAATATGCTGCCAGTAAGGAAATGGGTAAGCGTAGCACTGCAGTAATGGTGGCTCGGATCAGCGGGTATCAAAGGCTCACAGCTGCCACTAGTATTCTGGAACTTTCTACTGGACACTTTGCTCATAGAAATGTGTAGGTGTAGCACTGGAGTAAAAGGCCTGGTATCAACGGACATCAAAGGCTCGTCGCTGCCTCCTGTACACCTGAATTTGTTCGCGTCGTTGCGCGGTAAAAACGAATGCTGATTTGTATTACTTTGGAAGGGAAGCGGAAGGGCGGATAATCCAGTGTATGTCATACCTGCTTTCCTCGAAAGAAATCGTTGAGTGTTTTGGACTGCCTCAAACAAGCGTTTTTCTGGCAGTAAACTTGGGCTCGTGTGGCCCTGCGCTGTCATCACTAGTAATGAAGAGGAGATGAGAGCAAAGCAGGTCTGGATGGGATTAATTCCGGAAGAATCCCCACGGTGATCTAGGGCGAAGTTGCTACTTAAGTGGCTCTTAATTTAGCTAATTGCATTTGGGTGTGATCATCAAATATTTGACTTACTGTTTGCCAAGGATGTGATTGAGGACAGCTAGCCGACTTCTGGGGCTGCATTTTTAAAGGGGGACCCCACCCAGGACCAGAATGGACTTGGTATTCAGACCATTTCACATACATCCAAAGGAATAATAGCCTTATTAGAATAAAAATGACCCATTCAACCAATGGCCTTTTCACATGTGTGTTGAAAAGTTTTATTCACTCTGCACACTGGTTGTAACACTCTGATCACATCACCTGCTTCCAGTGTGTTGCCGGCTGGTTCTGTCAGCGGAATTTTGAATGAGAAGGTTTCGTTTTGTTCATCCCCTACCCCTCCCCCCCTCAGTTTTCCTGTTTCCTGTGAGTACTTGGTATCCTCGAAAGGGATAGGGTGGCCAGATGCTCACTGGGAATTATATGAAAATACTTACATTGCAGAATGGGACATTTTGGAGGAAAGGCATCTATAGGATTACCGAGTCGATGTAAAGTTTACTACTATTACAACGATAATGAGATTCATTGTTCTTGAAGTGTTATGTTCTGCAAAAATGTTGAACTACCTCTGGGTCTAGATTTTTGGTGATTTTTTTTTTTATTTTTCTTTATTGAAACTTGGGTGTAAAGTAGAAAAAAAAGGAAGAAGTAGCCAAATGGAGTGTTATTTTTATAATGCGTTTCCGCTTTGCTGTTTCTCCTGTGCTGGCAGCGTGGTGGAGGTGCTGGAGAAACATGGCTTGCAGAAGCCCGTCTCCTTCGTGAAGAGCAGCGAGAGCAGCCGAGAAGAGGCCCACCAGCTGATGGTGAAACTCACCCGACATGTGGGACGCAAGTGAGCCGCCTTGGCGCCGAGCCCGTCTCGCGGTACCGGTAGGAAATCAAAGCACAGCCCCCCCCCCCCCCCCCCCCAGCCCAACCCCCACAAAAAACCCCAATCACAGAGCCATAAAAAGCCAAAGCAATTGCTTGCAGTGCAACTTTTTTTTAAAGTAATTTTTCATTCTGGGACTTTGGTTTCAAAAACCAGGACCTGTAAGCAGGCCTGTGAAACATGGTCCTGCTGAGCCATTGGGGGGGGTGGGGTCGGAAGCAGCATTTCATCTTTCTGCTCCATTCCCCAGGAGTCCACCGGTAAGCGAGAACCTGTGGAAGGGGCTGCTTCAAGATCTGCTGGACATGCAGAAAAGTGTTTACACCTGTCTGGACGCTGACACTTGCCTCCAGGTGGGCCACCGTTGTCCCAAAACCCCTCCCTGCTTTTTCTTTTGCATATCTAGCTAACCCCACCCCCCCAGGGTTACCCTCCCATATTCACTTGCATCGTACCTAGCACAGCAAGTCATGTTGATTTTGCTGTCCTTTGATCATGACTTGCATCTCTCTCCTTTTCAAATACAAAGAGCTCACGTTCGTTCCCGGCAGCCCACATTATATCACACCTGGATACAATACAGAGGGAAAAGATGTAAATCTGCTTCAATCAATATCCATCTGGGGGCCCAGAATCTAACATCCTGATCAACAGTTAAAGTAACTCCTGTCTGCTACCAGACCGCTCGAGTCAGCTGACATCTTAAATGCATCACATAAAATTTTACTCCCCGGCAGCGGTGTTAAAGAAATAACATTGTTAGACGAGGCCGTGTGATTTACGAAGGAGTGTCCCCACACACTGCCGGTATCCCCAAAAGGGCTGCGGTCGACTGTGTCGGGGTACACGCGCTCTTCTTGCGTCCATGTTGGTCTCTGTAGCTGTTGCTCGCAAATAATGAAGCTTCCATGTAGCTTATAGCCCTTTGATCGATGGCTCGTTGTTAGCGATGGGCACCTGAACAGAAGGGCCCTGATTCAATCCTGCAGTCCTGTCATTTTAGAACGGCGGGGTTAACAAGGCTGTTTTCTCCACGATGGATTTTAAAAGAATTTGTTAACTCACAATTATCGTCCCCCTCGGAAATGTCCACGAAGCGTGTGTGCGTGTGCTTGTGGCGCTTCCATTTAACCTGCATTGTCCTGCAAGAGCCTAGCTTACTGAGGTAAAGTACATAAACAGCATTATGTGTGAGCTAACAAGGGCCAATGGAGATGTTAAATGAAGAAACACATTGGTGCGTTAAAGGGAATTAGGAGACCTGATGCAGTCACAAACAGAGCGCCTGTCAGCAGCCCTGGGCTCCTCTAAATTAGACTTAGCATGTTTTTTTGTTCGGTGGTGGGAGGATAATCATCACGCTCGAATGGTTTGATGCTGCCAGCCAGCGCCCCTGTGTTAGTGTCCTGGCTTGTCCCTCTTTTTCCCCAGTCCTCCCCCTCTTTAACTGATCGCTCCCTCCCTCGTCCCCCTCTCCTCTCTCCATCCCTGGGTGGCTCCCTGTTTCTTCTCTCCTGCACTGCTGCTTCCTCCCCAATCCCACTAATTTCCTCCTTTCCCCCTGCTCACTCTTCTTCCCTGTCCCTCCTCGGCCTCCCGCAGATCTTCACAGAGAGCCTGCTGTGCTCCAGTCGGCTGGAGGGCATCCGATTGGCCGGCCATCTCCTGCAGCGCAGCGCCACCTTGCCAGAACCTGCCGCCGATCCTGCAGCTTCCAAGGGTCCGCTCACCCCCTCCAGGGTGCCCTACCAGAAAAGCATGGAGTTGGTCCTGGCAGCAGCCCACGAGTACTTCAACTCCTCTACCGCCCTTAGCGACAGCTGCATGAGCCTGGCACGGTAATGACCTCACAGGGACTCCTCCCCACCTTTCAGGGGGTGCTGTGCTTTTAGTCAGCATGTCACTTTTGCTGTTGTGGAAATGTTTGCAAAAAAGACACCAGGTGTTTCACAATACCAAGGACACAAAGATCGTACTTGTGGTCTCGGCAAGACGGGTCCTGCTAATTTGCCTCCCAAGATTGGGAGTGCAGTGAATCATGAGATTGGTCTCATTTAGCAAGGATGCAACTGATCCATCCTTGATATTTGGGGTTGGGGGCAAGAACAACATCTGGGGATTTTTACCGTCCTCTGTACTTCTGTTCCTGAGCATTGGAACTGGTCTTTGGCGATGGGAGATGACGTAAAACGGGTTCACAAGAAGACAAGTGCGGTCAAGTACGCATATTGAGAAACACTCACCATCCCACTTACCAGACGCCATATCTCTGTGTTTAACTAAACTTCGAGGTGCAAACTCAAATGCTAACAGGGTCCAGCAGTCCTGTAATGTCTTATTCTGCAACAGTTCGCTGACCTTGAAAAGTCCTAAAAAAAAATAGGAAAATAAGATTGTAAATGGCTATTTCCCTGCTAATGTTGGTTAGCTTCATTGAACAAAGATGCTGTAAACTAGCTAAATGAGCTAATTAGAAATTTAGCCGGCTACCTACAACATACATGCCAGCAGGTAAAATGCTAATTGACAACACTGTTTCAAGCAAAACATGATGGGTTTGTTTACCGAGCCATGCAAGTGCAATTTCTGATGAGGATTAAGTTTTCAAATTTTGTGTATAATGACATTTACTATAGGTTGGCTGAGATTTTAAGATTTTTGGCTTCTTTCTCCAGTTATGGCGCATATATCTGTAAAGAAAACTGCTCCAAAAATAGTATGTTAAAAATATATTTTTCTTTTTTTGGGGGGGGATTCCTCGTTAAGTAGTGCCGTCTCCTACAGATAGTGTAGTTCGACAGGAGATGTGTCGGTGACAGTTTGTGTCCCCTCTGTTACTGAGGACTTCTCTCATAACACCAATAAATGTATCTTCATAAAAAGTTACGTGACCAGTGTTTGTAAACGGTTCAGTTGGCCTGTTAGCTTTCAGCTAGCTTGGTTTCATTTATATTGTTAAATGCATCAGCTGCCTGTTTAGCCTTGACAGTTTGAAAAACAAATTTCCGCCAGTCATCCGGTGTCGTTCCATTCCTTTTTTTCCTCAAAGCTCGCTGATTGGTGAAATATGTTCACTTGCATCTGCATCTCTGCTCTATGAGAATATCGATTTCAGCGCTTTGTTGAATTCCTGCCTGGTTTGCTTCTTCGCCAGAATAGCTCATGAGACAGGAGCGGCGTTTACCCAGTTAATCTCTTGATATGTGGGGAAAGGCTCCGGAAACTAATTATGTTGTCTTTAATTTCGGAAGGCTAATTGAATTTTTATCTCCGGCGTGGTTATCAAGAGTTACCGCGGGTCGTTTTACATGCGTCCTCTTTGTGCGTCCCGCAGAAGTGCTACAGGGGGTGCCGTGAGAGGGATGTCGGCAAATCTCCTTTTTCTCCAGTAACGTCTGATCGATCAATTTTTCATAGAGCAAAAGCTTCATTTGCTCTCCCTAACCACCATCGAGGCCTGATGTTCGTAGTGTACTGTACTGCGTTAAAATGTACTTTAAAGATGTTTCGTCTTTTGAAATTTCCAAGTACTACTCCGCAGACTTTTTTCACCGTTTTAATCCAGCACAAACCACCTAGCAGCATAGATTCCTGGAGGTTGTTCCCCGGAAAATCGTTCCGCTTTGATGCTGATGTTCCCCTTGTGCCCAGGATAGACTGTGGGTTCGGCTTGTGCCTGTGCAGGACAAGGCCGTCAGGGCTGCTCTGACACTGACCTTGTGTTTAGAACAGCAGGCTTGGACCAGGTTTGTGCGTCTTCTTTTTTTAACTCACATTTACATTTATTTAGCAGAGTAGAAGTGAGGCAGTACTTTGCAAGCATACAGCTGTCAAGGAGTCAACTAGGTATAAGTGCAGCTAGGCTGAGCGTCCAATGAATGCCCAGGTACAAGTGTAAACAGTATTGGAGCAAGAGCTATACAATGCCTTTCAAACACAGCAAGCACCTACTGTAACAAGACCACTATTGAAGTCAAATAGACAAAGTACAACAGAGCATTCGGAGGAACATCAGAGACAGGCAAAGGACAATGGAGGGGTGTAGACTAGTGGGGGTTTTCTGGGGGATTTTCCTGAAGTTTGAGAGGGAAACTAATGACCAGATGTGGTATTGCAGCTCCTTCTGTCATTGGGGATCCATACATGAGAAGTGTCTGTGTTGAGTCTTCTCACATGGTGGAGGGATCTCCAAGCAGCATTCGTTTGCTGAGCAAAGAGACTGAGACGGGCTCTAGTTTTCGAGCAGCATCTTGATGGAAATAGGTACCTGGCCTTTAAGGGCTCTGGAAGCCAAGCACCAAGCACTTGAACTTGTCACTGGCTTCCTCTTGGAGCTCGCATCGAGAGAGAAGGAGGGCAATAACATGAGTGCATTTTGCTGATTGATACCACACGTCCTGCTACATTTCAAATCATCTGTAGTAGGGTGACGGCACAAGCTGGTAATCCTGTACATGAGGAGTTGTATTAACCTAGTCATGTGAAGTTATGAGGCTAGAAGCTGAGCTGCTTACTCAGACAAATAAAGCCTGATATTCATGATGATATACAGGGTAAATCTATAAGATCAGGAGATAGCTGCTGTGTGGTCAGCAAAGGATAGCTGGTCATTTATCATTACCCCTAGGTTTCTGGTGGACTTTGATGGAGACTATTTAGATGATTGAGGCTGTACAATGATATCATGGTGGATGGTAGATGGGAGAAGATCTAGGACTGGAAAAGCCAGTGATTTGATTGAGGACAGCACTTTCAAGTGTTTAAGACAGTGTTTCCCAATCCCGTCCTTGTGGACCCACAGACTATCCACGTTTTTGCTCCTACCGGGAGCTGGGATGGAGCAAAAATGTGCACTGTCTCGCTGGGAGCTCGGAGGGAGCAAAAACAGATCGACTGTGGGTCTCCGAGGACCGGATTGGGAAACACTGGTTTAAGACAGTAATGACCGGAGATCAGTCGCTCGATGGTTTTCAGTTCGAGAGTGGGCTTTTTTTTTTTTTTTTTTTTTTTTTTTTTTTTTTTTAAAGCAGCGGGGTTACATGTGCTTGCTTAAATGTAGTTTGGAGTGACTGAGCTTTGAAGGAGGTTGTGTGTGAAAACTGGCTGCTGCTACCTGTCACCTCATGGAAGAGTGTAGCAAAGGCATCAGCCATCAGAGTGGTGGGTTGGGGAGAGTTGGAGGGTGGAGCTGGATGTTGTAAGTGAGCAGGTGGTTTAGAAAGTAGAGAGATGATAGAAGAGATTGGAACTCCACCAGATCCATGGGACATCTTGTTATCTGCCATTTCCTCTCGGCTATCCGCCGTTTTGTCGTCTAAGTCGTACTGGAGAGCCTGGGGTGAGAGTGTTGCAAGCGTGCAGGTCTGGGGGACAGGGCAGCCCGAGTACGAGTGTTCTCAGTGCATATCCCGGTCTCTGTCAGAGCCCGGACCTGAAGTACAGTCAGAACCAGACACGAGTCCCAATGTGTGCTGAAGAGTGCTCGATTATCCAGCTGCTACCCGCTGAGAAGGAGAGGACAAAAGGCTTGAGGTTCTGTAAGAGGAGCGGCAGGTGGAGTGTGAGCTACATCGGGAAAATAACATGATGGAGAGCCCGGCACCTCTCTGGACTCACAGCGCCTCTAGGGTCACGTGCATTAGTGCGCTGCTTCAGTGATTGCATCTCTGCATGGTGCTGAGCACGCCCTTAACTGGCAGGAGCGTGTACGGAAAGAGCAGAAACATTAGGGGCCATTTCAAGCGGATCTCACCAATCCGGCAAACAACCAGTATATACAGCCTTGATATTAACTCAGTATGTTGCGAGTAAAAAACAGGACACAGGAGGTCCCCAGCTTACACGTGGGTTAAATCGCAAAAGTTTGAGCTTTGGGTGTAATGTTACACCCCCCCCATCAAAATACAGTTGACTGCACCCAATGACGTTATTTTACACTATGTACATGTGTTTAAGTGATGGTATTATCTATTTTGCCAATACATATGGTTGGAACTTTTATCAAAGAATTTCAGCTTAAGCACGTCCTTCAAAGGTAAAACAGTAATGTCCCTTCTGGGGCTTTCTTTATTTCTTTATTGTTTGGTACTTCACAGTGTTTTCCTGGATGTGGGGGTGGTGGCCATTCAGTAAATTACGGGTTACGGTACGTAGTTAAATGTTCGTGTCTTGGGAGATTTGGAATTTTCTGATCTCATGAATTTAATGTATTTTGGTGTGTTTTTGTTCGTCATTCGCTTTGCTGTAACTCTCGAGTTTGACAGGCTAGGAGGTGCGTTTCCCGTGGGGTGAAGTCGCTCAGATGATGTCGTTAGTTATCGCCTTTTACTTCTCATTTGCATAAATTTTGAAGCAATTTCCAGGAGGGAAGCGGTACACTCTAAATAATTCACGTCACTGTGACACCCCCTTTCCGTCTTTTGTACAAATCCATTTTAACGAGTAAGTGCACATCAATCCCCAGGCTAGGGTGTGGAATGAATTGTAAGTGCACATCTTCCCCTTCGGTTCGCAAACAGCCTCCACTTTTTCCTTGATTCTTTTGCTTTTGCTGTTTTATTCCTCCTTTGATAGGAATCACAGACCCCCCCAATTTTGGTGACAGCCTGCCAATTTAAATTTGGAACAGTTAAGGTTCTTCTGGTTGTTCGTCTCTCCTTCCTCCGCCTATAGCGAAGTCCCCAAAGTCTTCCTGAGCAGTTTATTATGGTGTCTTTCTCACTGTTATATGTATTGTAAACAACATTATAACAAATTCAGTATTTGTGTGCTTGCATGTAAAATACAAGTGGATGACCCTTGTGAGCTGTGCTGAATGAAATCGGATGCGAATTTTATACTGTTTGTGTGAGGGGCTTTGACAATAACTTGTTTTTTGCATTAGGAGAGAACTGCCAGTGGTAAACCTTGTTAAACCATGCCAAATCTGGCAGCTGATCTCAAACACAAGTAATAGGTCTCTAAGATTTAGCCACAGAGGCTGATGTATTGCCTTGCAGTCTTTGTTCAACACAATGGACAGACAATGGGGATTTTTTTTTTTCGTCTTCATTTAGACCTCCTCACTCTGTGGGCAGAATCATCTAATAAGGCAAAGAGCGACACCCAGTGTCCAGGAGGACTCAAAGTAGAGTTCGTTCCCAGCTTTAACTAGCCAATGAGGTGGTCATTTACATTGATTTATTTAGAGAAGAGCTATAAACTAGCGAATGCAAAGCAATGCATAATTGAGGAAGTGGGGTCAGACACAATTAAGCTTAGGGGCCTTGCTCAAGGATCCAACAGTGAAATCATTCTTGACCATGGGATTTGAACCAACAACTTTCCAATCACTGGATCAAGATTCAAGATTCTTTATTTGTCACATGTAGTTATAGCTGCTACAACATACAGTGAAATGCTTTTTCTGGCAAAAAAGTGTCCCGGCTGTGCTATACATACGAAAAGAAACAAGTACCAAAAGATATAAATTTCACTGTGGGTGTGCCATAAAGTGGAGATATGCAAGTAATTTATAAGTTATGGCTATAAGTTATGGATCAGCAGACTAACCCACTGAGCCACACTCCACCCCCCTGGTCACACAGGAGGGTCATACTGGGTCATTAGTCAAAAATATGTTATTCTGCCTGTAGCTAACAGCTAACCTGAAATGGCGAGAGTGTACTGAACAACACTGGTTTGAAAATGTTTGTTTTCTTTTTTGCTCATTCATCTAGGGCCTGTTTACAGCTGATCAGTGATTGCCCGCCTCTCATCCAGGAAGAGTTGGACTTGATCAGAGCCCTCAGCCAGTTGGAGGACTTTGATGTGAAAATACTCCCCTTGCAAGGTATGCCGAGAGTTGACCTTGATTTGTTGGAGTTTCGAGCAAGGAACGGTGTTAATGTAGACAGAGGGGTTTTGGGATGTCAGGGAGCTGAATTCTCCTCTTCCTGTCATCCCACTTCAGAATGATGCATTTTACTAGTGAAAAGCTGAGTAGAGTATGCTGAGAGTTAGTCATCGTGTATGTCCGGCGGGGAACTGGAAGTAAAATTAATTGCCTCAATTTCCAGCCTTGAGGTATGGTTAATCTTCAGCCTGGCTTGTTCCTAGCATAGGGCAATCGAGAGGATTATAGTAGCTATTTGAGAATGTGCACTATCAAGTTCAGAGTCATCTGGAGATGAACACATCAGACAGAAGGTTCCTTGCCAGTTTCATCTTGGGGGTTTCTGCTTCCTCTCGTGACGGTGCACATGACTCCCTGCAGATGCCTGCATCTGAAATGGCTGTCTTCCATTACAGTTATATAGCCTGCAGGTTCACACTTGTGTTGTTACAGAGCTGGGGTCGCTACTGGAGTCGGGTTGAGAGTCTCTGCATGCTGCATTGGCAGTCCTGGCGTTTGCTTTGCACTGCCAGACAAGCTCCTTGTCAGTCTGCATGTTTACATGAAAACTCAATTCTTGCTAATACTGAAGCCCAGTATAACTGTCCAAGAATGACAGGAGGTTAGCGTTTGTCATTTCCACTATCGACTTGTGGCAGTCACGCTTACAAGTGCAGAGCGTGACTCTGCGTTTCAGTCCGTTCTGGGATTTTCTGCATTAATTCACCTTCATAGCAGAAGCCACGTTCTGGGTAGCCACCTTCTCGTTGAAATCCTTGGGCTCACTGGCTCATCCCCCTGGAACCAGCTTGGGGGAGCATGCATATTGACGGAATAATCTGGCATGGAGGTGCACGCAGCAATAACAGCATCTCTATCCAAGAACCTTACCTGTTTTTGCCAACCTTGTTAGCACCCTGTACTTGATTGACGTGCCTGTTCAGTGCTGATGGAAGCTCATATGGGATCCTAGGATGGCCTCACCGCCTGCCCTCCATGCCACCTAATGGGTTGATTGGCGCCGGTGTGAGTTATGAGCCACGTGTAAATGGCATTTGGCTGGCAGCAGCCGTCTGGAGGACCTTGAGCCTCAAAAAGCGCCAATCTTTTTATCCCTGATGGAACAGGGTGACCCTCCACTCCAAACCCGCCCCTGTAAACACAATAATGGATAAATTTGAAGTGTCCCACCAGCCTTCAACCTCCTAGGTGTTTAGGGAGAGGGCAGATGGGGCATGTCAGAAATCCCTACCCCTAGCCGCCGCCACTTTAGGATGATTCTGTAAATGTCCGATGCCAGAATACTGGCGGTGAGTATAGAAGTGTAATATACCCCCCCCATGACAAATCAGCAGTCGCTGGGTAACAGATGGCTTTGTGAGATTAGGTGTTTGAAACAATATAACAGATCTCGAGTCCCAAATGGTGATGGAGCGGGAGCTGCGGGTTGTTTAATACAGAGCATATTTTAATGTAGGAAACTGCAGACTCTACACTTTTTTTTGGGGGGGGTTGGTATCTGTGTTTGTTTATTTAGTTAAAACAATAGCTTTTGACGCGCCCCAATAATGACTGATTGCAGCTTAATTCGCTGCCGTGTCCCTGAGGTATTCCTGACAGTTTTCCAAGGAGGAGTTGCACACTGATACAGTATAAATATCATGATGGTACTGTGTGTAAACATGCCCGGGGGGGTTGGCGGCCTGCCCGGCCCGGGAAAGGGCGTGAGCGGCGCTTCTTCCCCCCCGTGGGGAACCTGACCGCCGCCCCTCCCTGTCCAGTCCGCCTGCGGTCCGACCGGCTGACTCTCATCCAGGAGTGCATCGCCCAGTGCCCCACGGCCTACAAACAAGCCTCGCTCCTGCTGGACCTGGCTGGCTTGGTGCGGGTGGCAGGTGAGACACGTGCACGTTCATTATTAATTATGCAGTATTAATTCTCCTGCTCTCTTGCTAAGCGTCTAGGGGTCCATTGGGGTCTGGGAACCCCCTAGTGGAATAAACCAGACCTTCCTGTTCATGTGAAAACAGCACTTTATCTGGAATGTATATCCTTTACTTTTTTTCTCTCTTAGAGCTAAAAAAAAATCTTTACTGGGGATTGTTAAAGCGCACACAGCCTAAAGCGAGACTTTTTCTTTACTTTTTTCCCCCCATTCTCTCCCTCTCTCTCTCCCTCGCTCTCTCTCTCCCAACCCTGTTGTGTGGCTATCTGGCTGTTGCAGCACTGGCCTCCAGAGGGGTGGGTGTTTAAACAGGCTTGAGTGAGTCTACCAGCAGATCGCCGCCATCAGCAGCCTCCTCTGCTAGACTCCCTCCATGCTTATTATGTAGCACATCGTTATTCAGTTATTCTGTTATTCAGTTGCTGGGCAGATGTTCTGCTCTTGAGTGAGACGTGCTGCCACACAATACACAAGAATGCTTTGTTGTCACGGCTGAAATTAACAAATTTGATCAAAGGTGCAGGAGCTCCCCCTATCTGTCACCCTGGGGACTTGAACCTGCAGCTTCCGACCCCTGCCACCTGCTACCCAGCTTCTCCATATGACTACATATGATGATTTTGTGCTGCAGAACCAGTTCTCGTTTATCATTTTTGATTTAGGTTTGTACTGGCTGGTAGATTTGACCAGTATTGCTACATATAACAAGTGAACAGGATAGGCTAATAAGGTTTTTTCTGCTTCCGGTATTTAGGTTATCTCATTTATGTGTTCTGGCTCTGCTAAAATGGTGTACATGCACATGTATTTCAATCTGTATGATTCATTCATTCAGTCAGTCAGTCACGCCTGTGTTATCTGCAGTGACAGATTCTCTGCAGACTCTAATGGCTGCTCTGATATTCTGTGTTCTCTGTGTCCTAAATGCCCTGCCTTTCATCTCATTGCCACGCCCTCTGGGCCCAAAGGAAAGTTTGTTCCCTTTCCTCCGTCGGCGTTTGTGTATATCAGTCCGTCCCTGCTTTCACACAAAAGACGGACCGGCCTTCCATAGCTCTTGGCCTGGTGCGTGGAGCCGCGGAGAAGGGAAGCCCGCAGCGTGGAGGGCCCCTCCGTCCCTGACTCGCCGGGCCTGTAGTCGCATTAGCTCTGTTATCACTGGTTAGCTGCTGTCAGGTTCCTAATGCCTCGTCCTGGTCTGTGTCTGTGCGGGCTTCATGATAGGATGAGGGGAGCCGGGTGCAGAGGAATCAACCGGCTCGAAGCCGCTGCATAATTATTTTTATGCTGTTATGTAATCTTGTTTTAAGACCTTTGTGAAAAGGTTTCTTTGGAAGGCATCTCATTTTTTCTTGTTGTTTCAGAGTTGCTGTTTTGATGCTAGTTATATATCTAAACCCTGTTTGTGTTTGAATTCCCTTATTTTGTGTCTCTGACACCCCTGCTGTACCTCCTCCAGATGCAGTGTAAATACAGTGCAACCTCAGCCACCCACTTCCAAGCAAGCAGACTCCCAGCAAAGCTGACTCTCCAAGCCCCACCCCCCCTCACACCCCCATCTGTGTCCTTGCCCTGTCCTGGTTGTCTCATGTGTCTCCCCCCCCCCAGGTGAGGATGACCCCAAACGCAGGGGCCAGGTGCTGACCCTGCTGGCGGAGCAGGCCCTTCAGTGCCACGACTACAAAGTCGCCTACATCCACTGCCAGGACCTCATGGCCACAGGTACCAAGGCAGCCAATCGGAGGCTTGTTGCCGGGCAGCCTGGCGGAAGACAGTGATGCAGGGCAAGGCGTTTAGCGCTTTATAATCTCACCTTTTTTTCAGGCCCCTACAAAGATCTGTGAAAGCTATCAAAAAAACTAAAAATTCCAGAAGTCTCCTATTTTGTACTTACGGTTAAGGTTAGGGCTGGGTAGGGGTTAAGGTCATCATGTCGGGATTAGAGTTTTCCCCGTAGAAATGAATGGATAGTCCCCACAAAGATGTAATTACAAACCTGTGTGTGTGTGCTGATCCCTGCCCCCCCCCACCCATTCTGACCCAGTTTTTGAATCCCTTTGTTGAATTCTTAATTATTATTAATGCATGTGAAAGGCATTCCTCCCCTCTGCCTCATTGTCGCTCCATTCCTCCAGGTCATGTTTTTACCTGTTGTGCGGCATCTCTGGCGTCTGCGCGCCTGAAAAATCCCGTCTTAATTACAGCTCTGATGAATCCAATTTGACCGTTTAGGAGCGAGTTGGGTGGGGTTATCCCTGCCTCCTGACATCGCCCGGAGTGGCCGCTGCGGTTGACTGGGAACCAAAGAGGCCCATCGCCCCCTGTTGGACCGGTCGTAATAAGCCTCTACGGCGGCCTTCCCTGACGCGGAAAATGGGGACACAGATTCCCCAGTTTATTTTGTAATCATGAGACATATTTAGTGGCATCTGAACAGCTTGTGCTCCCTGCCTCAGAGGCAGACGAGTGGTGAGGGGGCAGTAAACAATTTTAAACCAAAATGCAGACATGCACGCGTGGAATAAAGAGCCCGACGCTCAGAAATAGTTTGTCTGCCGTGGCAATCTGTATAGCCCGGAGCACTCCCGTCTGAATGGCGAGGCGCTACACCAACAGGCTAATGGCCTGTGAGCTCCGACACACGTGCCATGGCGAGATACCATTCATGCTCTCTGATTTCACTTAACTTTTCCTTACCCTCTTAAGCAAGGCCCTTAAACTATCCTGGACTGCTGGGGCCCGGGGTTCTTAAACTCGGGCATTAAATTGCAAAATGCTGCTCTAATTACCGCCTAGACATCCTGAAGAAGAAAAGGTTTATGCAATAAGGGCTTGCTCAATAAAGGTGCCTTTTAATTTGGAAGCGTAATCTCTATCTTTAAAAATCAGCAGCTTGTGGACTGAATCACAGAAAGCCCCCCCTCTCCCCAGAACTGCTCGTCCGTGATGTGCTAGGCCAGAGGCGATTGCTATCTCGTACAAGCTGAATTAAAATGCCATGTGCCACACACTCGCAAAAACAGTTAAACTCCATTTTCCATCCCCGTGTCTGTCAGAAACAGTTATCAGTGTTTGTGGTGCTCAGGCCGTAAAAGCCGTGTGCCATAATCGCTTAACGAGCGACTGTCTTTCATATTCAAATGCTGAAAGACACAGGTTGGCCAGACCAAACAGCATTAAAACTCATGGATTATTGGTCCCCTGTCTGTTAAAATAAGTCTAAAATTCAGCACGACGCCCTGCTTGCGTTTGCATAAGTGGAGGTTCTGTTCTTCCTTTGGTTCGCGTCCTGCGGTTAAATCGTCATGACGCTTTCAGTCATTAGTCTTTGATTCCTGTGTGTGTTAATGCATTCCCTGGTGAGAGGTCAGAGACGTGCCTTTGGAAGTTATAAGGCCAAGGGAACAGGAATGTGACTTGAATCGGATTTTGCGTCGGTCTGCTTTGACTGCTTTTGCTGAGTGAACCTGCCCTGTGACCCAAAAATCTTCTTCACACCTGTATGTGTGTGTCTGTGTGTCTCATGGAGAGCACAATGGGGAAAGGGTGGTTTTGGAGATTGTACTGGTCAGGTGATTATGATGTCACAATGCGGGGTCAGAGTGCGTACAGTTTCATACATATATACGATAATATTCAGTTTAATATTTGAAATATTCCAAACATAGTATGTTTGCACAAATTTACACATATCACCGACAACATCAGGAAACAAATTGTGAGCTAATGAATGTTGTAGAGGCAAAAAATCCTGATGAAATTTGCCGCTTATTTGGGTTTTCTGGCACTTATTATTTTTTATTAATTTTTTTTCTTTTCTAATGCCATACGTTTTTCCCAGCTGGGAGCTTGGGAACTTGCGGCATTAACGAAGCGTTTCTTATTGCATGTTTTTTTGTGCTTTATTTTTTTTTATCTTTTCAAAGAAACTTACTTTTATGGTCAGGTATTGTACATATTTCCTCCTTGTTCAAAGGTAGCTGGTGATGAAATCCCAAGTGAATAGCGGAAATTAGTGTTTGGCTTAGAAGCTATTATGCGTACCACCCCTCCCTCTGATGATTTTGACCCCCCTCCCCCCATAGGTTATGCCCCCGGATGGCACGTTTGCAGCCGGCTCGGCGAGTGCGAGGCCTACCGTGATCTGGCAGCGCGGCGTGAGCTCATGGCTTTCGCCCTCACGCACTGTCCCCCCGTGGAAATCCAGGCCCTGCTGGCGGCCTGCAGCTTCTTGCATACTCAGGTAAACCCTCCAGGGGGCGCTCTCTCCGCTCTCAGCTTAGCTGATCTATTAATCCAGGGTGACCCACGACCCGCATTATTTACCCTGTTATCTCTGGTTCCATAGGTCTGTAGATCAAAACAGTGCTGCAGTATTCTCTATCTATATTGTCCGGCTTTTCACTGAACCGATTTAAGAGTTTACCTTTGCTTCGGGGTGCCGCAAGGGGGACTTCAATGTACGACTGCTTGGTTCTTTAGCAGTGACACCCTAGCGGAGGTGTGTAAAACTCTGACCGTCGTTATACATGTACCAGCCTCTACTGCATTAAGATAAAACAATATAATCCAGCTCTCTGCTGTGCTACTTAAACTGCTAATGCCCTGTGTCAGTCTTTAAAATATCACCTGTTGTATTGGCTTGTCAGGGTCTCCCCCTTTACCCCCCTCCCCCTCCTTTCACACACACGGGTCAGCGCCATTCTTGGTTGGGGGCGTCGTTCGATGGTGCGGTAAAAGTTCACTTCCTGTATCTTCAGCTTCCAGCCTTTTTGGTCCCCCTGGGGGTTTAAAGGACGCCACCACCCTCAAGGAACAGCCTGTCCCCGAATCTGCCTGTAAGAAAGGATACTCTTGAATAGCTGAGCCAGAGCACTCAGCTTGTATTATGGAACATTTCATTACGGCGTCTCTGTGTGCCATAGTGATGGGTTACCGCTGTATGTTATCTCTGTAGGCCGTGTGGTCGGCCTATGCATGCGCTATAAACACGGTCTATGATGAGAGGCCTGAACATGCGGTGTCCTTGTGCATTACGGTTATTGGCTGCTGGGGAGCAGGAGAATGCATTAAAAATGAGCGTCTCTAGCCCTGGTGGCACCTGGGACTTCATAGCAGTCTGGCACCATCCTGGTGGTCCATCTAAATACTGATCGGTTTTGCCACGTTGTCAGGGTTCAGTCAGCCATTTGTGTATGCCACGGCAGGAGCCTGTCAGGTGACTTGGAAAACCAGGACAGTTAGGAGAGAAGCGCCTTACGGCAGGCATTCCTGCTTGGGAAGGCCATTACCTACTGGAGACTGGATCAGCTCGGTCTGGGTGACATATCAAACATTCGTCCTGGGTCTCCATGGTGTCTGCACGGGTAATGTACAGTTGACTGCCATGCTTCTCTGTTTCCGGTTTAAAAACATGGAGCAGGCTATATGCTGCCGTATGGTAGCCCAACATATATATACTTGTATGTTTGCTACTAGCCTGCACGGCTGCGGAGGTGCCCTCTATTGGCGGCAGCCGCTGAGCAGGATTCGGAACCTGAACAGTGCATCTCGGAGGTGCTACGACCCAGCGACGGTGTCCCTCGCAAAAGAACGCAAGGGGTCGCTGCATTTACGGCGGAGCGCAGAATCAGGCAGGCACCCATCGGGGTCTCGCGGAGTGTCACAGCACCCGGCGTACTGCAGCGGAGCTCACCGAGAGAACACCTCCTCCCCCTTTGTTATAGTGTGAATAAGAGTGTCAAAATGTGTGAGCTAGTCCCACGTGCGGGGAAAAAAACTGTACACTGAACGATAGTTATTTATAAATTGCGTTTAACTTTTTTTTTTCTTTGGTTTATTGATGCAATGAATGTTTTCTTTAGCTTAAGGATCGTAAAGGAGGCCTTTACTGCACTTGGCACTGTGTGTGTGCGCATATATAATATAAATAATGTGAAGTCAGGCTTCTCTCTCGTCCTGCTGTCCCTGAACACCGGCCTCTTGCATTGGGAGGTTAATATAATCGGCATGCGCTGCCGTCATCCGATCCACCACTTAATGAGAGCCGGCACCATCGGTCGCGGTTCCTCACTATCCCACGGCATTCTGCCTTCCATTCCGCCCGGCGCCACCACTTCCCGGAGACGGGGACACCTGTGCTCAATAGCGCCCTCCTGCAGCCTTTGGGGAGACTGGGCTCTGTCACGTCAAAGCCGCTTGCCGATTTGACAGCAGGTGTCAGGAGGTGCAGAGGTCCAGGCTATCTGTATCCTGTCAGGCCCACTTTCTTTCTGACGTCCCCCCCACCCCCCATGCATCCTCTGCATTGCTCACCGATTCAGCTCCCCGTCCGCCAGCGAATCGTCGTTACCGCTGCTGCCCGCCAGCTGCTAACAGCAGCTTCGTTACTCTGTCTCCGTCCGTCTGCTGACACCACCGCTCGCGGCTCGCTCTCCACGTCACATGACATGTAGGCCTCTGCCTGTCAGTCAGCTGTCACAGAATTCAGCTCTTCAAGATTTACATTTTTTTTTTTTAATATTGTTTTTAAATGTAGACTTTTGGAAATCCGCATTCCCCAGAATTGTGAGTACTTTTACCCCATGAATGTTAGTTCTTTGGGAATGTCTCTCTAAAATGGGTCTCCCCCCCGGCCCCCCCATTCACAGATCCTCTACCAGGCGGTGAATTACCAGATTGACCCACACGGCAATGGGCTGCACGGTCTTGGCTCAGCCCTGGAGCCACCCGGCGAACGTCAACAGGTATGTGGAGGCGGCCAGCGTCCGGCTCTCGGCCACTCGAGGTGGGTTACGACCAGCAGTCTCACCTGCTATGGTCGCGTCATGCGTAAATGTCAGTGTGCGGTTATTTATCTAGGCTTGTCACACTTGCTACAAGACTCTGTGACTTCACATTTTATATGTATGTAATAGGTATAAACGTCATGTTATATATATTTTATTCAAATCACATTTTCTTTCATTACTGTGACCATGTGAGATGGGATTAATCAAGAATTGGGTTAGTTATTTAATGGACGGGAATGAAGGTCAGGTTACCCCTGAGTCATCGCCACACCTGCCGTGAAACCAGCCCGTTTGCTAAGGGGCCCCGTGTGAGACCTGGGCCGGGCCCAGGTTCTGCCTTTTTTTCGTTTCATGTTTGTTTGCATGCTGGGGATCCCCCCTCCCCCCGTACGACGGCAGGTTTTCGCTTCACACAGAGCAGGAACGTTCTGCCCTCTGCTGTTGCCCACACAGACTGATTGGCCGCTTATTTATATTTTTATATATTCACTGAAAAGATTCCCGCTAAATTACAATTAATGGTGGATACTTATCGAAAGCCTGTAAAACCATTTGTCGCAGACAAAATGTTGTTATTGCAATTTGTTTTGTCTCCTAAGGGTAGATCCTGTTCAAACTGACACAGCAGTTTTCCTCTCCTATAATCATCTGAAACGCTGAAACTAATATGGCAAGAACATTTAAACTGATTCATTTCTGAACCAGACGAAATAGAGGGGAGAGATACAGCCCTTCGCTGCAAAGCAGCATGCTTCTGCAACGTTCCACGCTTCCGCTAGCACCGCAACGTACAGCGGGAGATGATTATATTGCTTTTTTTCTGTACTGAACGAATTCTCTTTCTGGAACCATGCTGCTGTGTTTGAAACAGCGACTGCATTCTGTGGGGGTGGCGTAATATCTGAGATGAGTACCGATACTGCAAATTTTAGCAAATCGTTAATGAATTTCTTATTCTTAACAGAATGGGTGAAAATAGCTTTAGAAAATGGAACATTTCTGCTCGGTGTGGCAAAAGCTCAGCTGCGTAATTTGTGCCTGTTCGCAGTGTTTATTAACTGGAAGCTTGCTGGTCCTCCTTTAACCTTTCACATTTTAACCCGAATGGGGTCTCAGCTTCCTGTGGATAAGTGCTTGTGTGTCGGGATGGCCATTCTGCGATGGGACTCCCTGTCGCGTTAACGAGCCACCCCTTGAAGGTAACGATTGGTGCGCGGGGGCGGGTCGTTGGTTCTCATAGGCCGACACGGGAGGTGCCAGCACGAGCCGCCACTCACAACTGCTGCACAGGAGCACCGCTAAGACCATGGAGGTCCTCTCAAACCCTGGCCTGACCACCAAAGCCGTGCTACAGGCTGTGGGGGACTCACAGTGGTGGAGAACGTCCATCAGCTACCTGCGGCCCCTGCATGTAAGCATGCCTTCAGCACTGCCATGTCTCTGATGTGTTCCAGTTGCTTTCACATGTTTTGCTTTCCTGAAAGTGAGAGCATTAGTACTTTCATCATGTGTGTCCATTTCATGCATGCTGCTGTTTGGTCAGAACAATTTCATACTCTGTACACAATATAGCCATGACCTGCTTTAGGCTGCGGCTTGTCACTATGGCAACAGTTTGTCACGATTGTAGTAAGACAGAATGCAGACTTTTACTACCATATATAACATCTATATAACGTCACCGGCCGTCCTGTTAGTATGCAGTGCTGCTCCTGCTGTTAAATCTATAGGCTTCTTGGCAGCAGTATTGGGAAGGGAGTTATATAGACATTAAATCTTATAGAGCAGTGTTTCCCAGTTCAGTCCTCCAGGAGCCCCAGACAGTCCATGTTTTTGCTACCTCCCAGCTCCCGGTAGGGAGGGAGCAAAAATGTGGACTGTCTGGCAGGGAGCTGGGAGGGAGCAAAAACATGGACCAGCTGTGGGTCCCTGAGGACCGGATTGAGAAACACTGTTATAAAGTACACACACACACACACTCACTCAACGACGCATGGGTCAGCAACACTAGCACTGGCAAGCCCGGAGGTCTGAACCAGCTTCAAGCATCACAAATCGCAGCCTCGTTTACGCCCCACGGCATGCCGTCACGTGACAGAGGTCCCAGGTGAGCCCTGTCTGCGAGCGGGCGTGTTCCTCTTAATGCTGTGCATGCCTAATTGGCTGCTGCTTTTGTTATTCCGTTGTTCATCGTTGTGGAAAATTGATTCCAGCCCAGCCTTTAGTGTTTCTTCTGTCATGGAAAAATAGAATTATAAAAGGGGATAAATTTTTTTTTAAATCCCTTAGAACTGATGCAATTGAGAGGAATGTGTGTGTTTATAAATATTTTAATGGCGCCTCACCTTTCCTCAGGGTCAAGGACCTGCCGACTCGGTGCTGAAGGCCTCGTATGCAGAAAATGGTGATTTGGAAGGACAGGGCTGTCACCCGTTCTACGAGTCGCTGTTTGAGAATCCCTACGTCGACAAAGTAAGTAACAAGAGTGTGTGGTTGCTTTTGGTTCACCTTGTTTGTATTTTTGAGAGTGGTAGCGATGTAAATTATTAAGCTAGGATTTACTCATAAGCTACTCCCCAATTAGGAGGCAATAATGTTTCAGTTTGATTTGAGGCATGAAATACCTGGCAGGTGCAATGCTGTTTAAATGGCAGCACGGCAAGGTCCACAATTATCATATATGTAATATATATATTCATCTGAGTAGTTTGTTAGTCACCTGCTCTGTCTAAGGGGCTCATTCAGTTCATGTCTATTCTGCTAATGAGACATTGACATGAGGTAATCCCCCCCCATTTCAGTGGCAGTGATGTCAGGGAGGCAGGATTTAATCTCACATGCTTCATATCTTAGTACAAGCCAATCAGAGTAAGTGCCAAAGAAGGCGGAGCCAACAGCATCCCTTTGAGTATTCCATGGGTTATACATTTCTGCCCAATAACATTCCTACTAACGAGTAACGTTACTCACATCACTATAATGTCAAAGTAAAGCTAAAAGTAACACTGTATTATTACAATGTATTACGTCTGCCTTCTGTAGGGATACAGATATACATTAAATGTTAGCGCTGCCCTTGGTGTTTGTAGAATGAGGACATGTACACGTCATACGATAACGTTTCCACGGAGGACTTTGCCGAGGTTTTGCTGCGCACCGGGAAGCTGGCCGAAACAAAGAGCGAAGGAGAAAACGTGTTTCCTGCCACGGAAGGTAATGCAGCCCTAATTATTACGTGTGAAGTGTTTTAAAAGAGAAGAGGATGTTGGGTACTTTCAGCAGGCTGACCAGGCAGTTACAAGTGAGTCATTAACGGGGTTTGGTTACATTTAAAAAAAAAACTGAAAAAACATATTATTAAATGCATTATTTCCAAAAGGATTGAGGCAGGAGTTATCGGTTCCATTTTCTCCACTTTTCTGGTGCTTCTATTAAGCAAATGCATCAAGTCTCCATCTGACATGCCAGATGGGCCTTTTAGTAAAGCAGTAATGAAAGATGGAGTATCAGAACGGCTGGACACTCAAGCGTAATGAAGAGAACAACAGGTGAGTCTCAGAGGAGACTGCCTTCCAAGGCCAATAATGATCCAGTAGATCAACAGGCGAGTCTCAGAGGAGACTGCATCCCGAAGGCCTATAATGATCCAGTAGATTAACATGTGAGTCTCGGAGGACACTGCCACTTAAAGGCTAATAATAACTGGCAGAATAACAGGTGAGTCTGAGAGGAGACTGCCTCCTAAAGGTCTATAATGATCTCATAGATCAACAGGTGAATCTCAGGAGACAGGCCCCCGAGAGCCAATAATGATCCAGTAGATTAGCAGGTGAGTCTCAGGAGACAGGCCCCCGAGAGCCAATAATGATCCAGTAGATTAGCAGGTGAGTCTCAGGAGACAGGCCCCGGAGAGCCAATAATGATCCAGTAGATCAGCAGGTTAGTGTTGGAGTAGGTTTTTTTTCGGTGGCAGATTACTTAGGCTATGCTGATCAAAGACGCCTCCTTCCTCATTCTAGATTATTATAAAACACACATGCACACACACACACACACACACACACACTTTTTCACTGAATATCACAGGAGTTTATCCAAATCCTCAGGATTAATGCATCAGCTGTGAGGCTTAATATCCATGGTATGGAAGCATGCAGATTTAATGTTCTGTACAAGGCAAGGTCATAAGGCCCCATGCACGGATAATGCCTCAAATGAGTATCAGAACCACAGAAGCTGTTAAACCATGCACTGCACAGTGCTGAGGGCCCCTTCTTCACCTCTTTTCCTCCATTTATTTCACGCGTCTTCTATTCATATATTTTCGTTACCCTAAACAGTGGTCTGTAGCTGCAATGAAGTGTTAAAGGGATCAGACACCTTATCATAGCGTTTTAGCACCCTTTGCCATACAGAAGGCCCAGCACCTGCTGAGAAGTGCCTGTACTATACTGTCCATGTTTTTGCTCCTTCCGAGCACCCTACCAGACAGTCCACGTTTTTGCTGGGAGTTGGGAGGGAGCAAAAACATGGTCCGTCTGTGAGGCCCCGAGGACCAGATTGGGAAACACCGTTGCAGAGCCACCGCCCCAGATTCGCCATAATGTCACCACATAAAGTCTATTCTGGTATTGCAGCACTTCGCTTTGTCACAGGTGGATAATTCCCCAGTCTGCACAGGCTTGAAAAGTAGAGTGAGCTTTTGTCCTCCTCAGTGGCGGATGGGGAGGCCGTACACGTGCGCCTGTTCACCTTTCAGCTTTGCCTGTATGTAGGACACGTTTCATTTCGTAATGGATGACTGTTCGCTTTCTAATCGGAAACGGGCCCATTCCGAGCTGGAGCCCTAGTAGCCGTCCGCTTTTCCCTTTCTTTTCAGCAAAGATAAACGCAGCGTCATCCAAATAGAGGTCCGTTCTCCTCAAGAAGCTGTCACTTGCCAAAGCCATTAATCTGCACCGTTGGGCCCCCCACTCATGCATTTTGTGGGCCTTTTATCATCCCCTGGTTTGTGGCAGGTTGTCCCCCCCCCCCCCCCCCGACATACACACATACACAGGCACCTCATCCCCTGCAATGGTGGCGGCCACACCCTTCCTCAGGCCTCACTGAGAGTCCAGCTGGGGAGGACAGCATGATTATGCATCCTGCAGTTCTCATCTCCTAATGATGTGCCCCGATGAAAGAGATGTTTTATGCAAATGAGGCCTTATATATCACTTCCGGCAGCCGGAGAGGCCTTACTGGCTACCTAAAATTAAATATGAGAGGGAATTCAACTCCTTTTTTTTATAAAATACAGGGCACATGCTAACAGTTTTTCACTTTACTCATTATACAGCCAATTTTTTTCACCAAAACCATTCAGGTTAATTACATTACTTGAGGGTACAATAGCAGGACTCCTCTTGAGACTTGGACCGGTAACCTTTCCGTTACTGCTATTATTTTATATATAAAAGCTCGCTCTCTGGTCCATATTTCACAGAAGCTTCAGAAATGGCTGCAAACGTCGTGCATTCAGAGCAAGCATCTGTCGCAACAGAGCAGGTCCCAATTTATATTAGAGGCAAACTGTATGTCTTGATGATGCATGAATGGACGGTCAATATGAACGTCTGGAAGAATGCTCTCATATTGATTGGTTAATGTGAGCCTGTGCCTTTCTGGCAACAGTAAATAATCTGGGGTATTGTGATACAAGGGAGATGGTACCTAGTCAAATATCAAGACCAGTAGAGGAAGATGGATCTACCTAACTGGAAAATCGATGTAAATCCCCAGCACACAATGCAAATCTTTGGGGGGGCTGGGAAGGCTTGAGTTTTATTTCATTCTGTACTTGACTTTTTAAGGCAGCCTCTAGAATTGAGATTTACCATCACATCAGAGGATTGATGATGGACAGTTGGGTGGCATGTAGGGCTTGTAGATGGATCCACGGAAGCCAAGGTCATCGCATCACTGACCCAGTCGCTCCTCAAAGCCTTCTCTTGATGCCCTTTCATGAGTTTCTCAAGCTGCCATTAGAAAGGAATTCGTATCTGATCGCGGTTTGCCCATATTGCCGCAGCAACCGCAACATGGCGGGAAATGCAGAGGTTCTGCCGTGCAGACCCTGGATCTCCCCAGAATCGTGCCAGTCGGCGGTGGAGTCTGTGTCTGACAAATTCCTTTTCGCTGGTTGGTATTGAAATGCGGGTGGAGTAAGGAAGGATGAGGTAACATCCTAGCTGATGTTTCCGGAGTATTTCAAGTTTTATGGGTCAGTTAGCTTGAAAAGTTCAGTCTGACAAGCCTTTCGATTAGAACGCGTCTAATACTGGATTTATGATGTATGTTGTCTGCTCGTGTCTTGTGTACTTTTTTTGTAACATTGCGAGTATGTTTGTAACATTTTTAACCAACTTAATGGACGTGTTTGTATTTTCAGTTCAAGGAAATCCATGCAGTGAAAGCAAAAAATATTTTTGGGGTGAGGGTTATTGATGAAACGGACCGCCAGCTCGGTGTTTTGATAACTGCACTGAGACTCGTTGAGATGCTGGAGGCACCGCAGACGTCTTGGCTCGCCCGATGCAGGCCATATGCCGCTGCTGCCTCCGCTGCTGCTTCGTGACGTCCACAACATCGTTTTTTTCCCCCCCTGCCTCAGTTCTCCTCCAGCTGGCCAGCGATGCTCTACCCAAGGACACGACGCTGGCGTTGGCCTACCTGCTCGCCCTGCCTCAGGTACGATCTCTCTCTCTCTCTCCTGAGGAGAAAAGCAGATCTGTAGGGTGTACAGTACTTGTTTTTGAGAAAAAGTTGAAGATCTTAGTAACCTTGTCTCATTTGCAATCAGGCTGACACATTTCAGACGAAGTAGTGCAAGCTTCATAATCTTTAAAACACTGTTTTTGACATTGAGAAACCTGTTTACTTCAAGTTCGCTACCTCCTACTGTAAACATTTATTTTAAAGTGGATAAGTATCCCCTTATAGGTCATTAACTGACCTCTAACACCCGTATCTCAAATGATGGCATAAAACTCAAATGGAAGGGAGAATGATTACAGCCAGAGCTTAAGAGAAATAAATGGTCAAGATAATGGATCCAGTGTTTTTGCTGAAGTTTTTAAGCTGGTGGATTTTTAGCACATTTCCTCAAACTAAGCACAGATGCCTAAGATTAACGTATGTCATTGTCTTTAGAAATATAACCAGACTCATAAGCTCTACAACCAGTGGGGACTGCACTGAATTTTTTTCTCTGCTGCATCTATAAAATGCCACCTTGAATGTTGTCCTCAGTAAAACCTCTTGATTTAAAAAAAAAAAAAAAAAAAGGCTTCTACCAAGTTCAGCCAAGTTGAACATATTTGTAGAAGGTTAATAAAGAATACTGTGCACTGCTGTGGGAAATAGCAAACACTCTGATCACATTTTTAAGAGTTCATTCAACTCTGAAGTTGAGGACACTGATACTGCCCTCTCGCCCCTGTGCCCAGAGTCCTCAGGCTGTGGCCTTCCTGCTGAACGTTAAAAAGGCAATTCACCCCAAAACAAAAAAAAGACATGTTACAGATATGCTGTAGGGCCTGAAGTTAGTGCCGGGGCATTTGTGCTCCTGACAGTGAGACCAAACCTTCTGGGCAGTGATACGGTTGATGTGTGAAGTTTGGTAGAAAGAAGCCGTTTAGCAAAAGCCTCAAACTGCTATAAGGTCCACGGATTATCTTGAGTAACCTGGTCGTGATTTCTGATGTGACATTACTGTTGGATTTTTCAAATGTATTTTTCTGGCACTTTAATTACCACAGAAAGAACGCCATTATATTTTCAAGAACACTGATAATTCATCTGCCAATATCTCTGAAACTAGGCACCTGTCACCACAACAATGTAGATCAGTGTTTCCCAACCCAGTCCTTAGGGACCACTAGCCAGTTTGTTTTTGCTCCCTCTCAGCTCCCTGCCAGACAGTCCCAGAGCTGGGAGGGAGCAAAATCATGGACTGTCTGGGGCTCCTGGAGGACCAGATTGAGAAACACTGATCTAGATAGATAAATAGCTCTACAGCATCTGAAACACATTTTTTTTTTCATTTGGGGTGATCTGCGCCTTTAAAACCCTTGTGTTTACTTCTGGGTCCTGAGGACCCAGTTCAGATATCATTTTTGACCCGATTTTGAGATTGGCCTTGGATGTTATGACTTTGTGCATTTTAGGGTAAAGTCATTGATTATACCACATAATGATGAACACAATTTTTTGAATTCCGTGGTCAATTTTAAGTGAACACCCGAGTTAAGCCTCCCTGCTTGCCGTCTTGGCTAGCGCGCACACACACACACAAACACACAAACCTGGGGACCGCTCATTCATTTTTATTGGCAAACCCTAATCTCAACAATGACAACCTTAACCCTACTCAGCCATAACCTTAGCCAAACAAAATACGAGACTTTTGACTTTTTTAGTTATTTGACTGCAGTGACAGATTTTTTTTTAATTTAATTTCCCCTTGTGGGGAACGAGAAAAATGGTCCCCACAATGTCAAAGTAATAGGTTTTTATCACTTTGTGGGGCATTTGATCCCCACACTAAAATATATACATAACCCACACACACATGCACATCGCATACACGTAGTGGTGTGGACACAGGATTCAAAATCATTGACTGAGCAGTGGCATCACCGGATCCAGGAAAAAAAAAAATGACATTACTGGGACCCCCATGACACGCAACCCCTCCCACCTGGGCTCTCTGCTGGGGCCCAGAATACCTACCCAGTTCTCCCCCCAAAATGGCAGACCTTGGCCTAACTGTTAACCACTAGTCAGAAACCTGACCCGCCTCGTGCCACAGCCTGACGGAGCTACTTATGTTTACACCGTGGGGTTCCTGTGTCGCACGCTCGCCGGGGGGTGGGGGCATCATGGCCTTTCTCCTTCCCATACCACTAAAGGGGAGAGTGATCATAGCTCTCGGTACCTGCCATCGGTGTAATTGCATCTCGCTGTTGCCGATGCCACTTGTCTCAAGACTAATTTATATTCTGATTTAGGTCCTGGACGCCAACAAGTGTTTTGAGAAGCTTCCTCCATCCGCACTATCGCTACAGCTGGCTGCATATTATTACGCCTTGCAAATATATTCACGACTGGCTCCCTGCTTCAAGGACAAGTGTCACGCGCTATACCGGGTGAGTGCCTGGCGTCCTGGGTAAATACCTTTTTAAAGGTCTCGTTTGGTATGCTAATGTCATTGAAGATGCCTCACACCCCCTGTCCTCTGTTCTGAGGTTGCCCTTTCAGAAGCGAATGATGGTCAAAGCACCGATTGGTTATACTTTTATCCACCCCAACCCCCACCCCAGCTGGTCATTTTGATGTGCATCTTTGCCTGGGGATTCATTAAGGCTGATGTTCAACTTTTTGGTGGGATCCGTTGGGAATGAAACAACATGGCGGTGCCGCTCAGCGCTCACTCCCTCACTGCAGGGTCTGTCATGCTCTAGACCCGCGCAAGCACCCATTTCCTCTCCTGGGAACCGAGGTTAGACGGACACATCTTATGGGAAAGATCGGTCTGTAATGTCGACGCGGGAAGCTAATAGGTTATGGTTGTTTTTCCAGCCTCTAATCATAACCTGGACTCATCATCGACTCCTCCAGGGTACTGCTGCAGGAACGTCAGTTAACTCTCTGGGGTCTAGGGGTAGGGAACACACTTTCACTGACTGGGGCATGATCACACATTTCTTTAAATATCATAATTTATTTGCCATCAATTAAGTTTATTTTTTATATGTTTGTTTTGGCATTACACTCATCTTAATGTATATTGTAAATGTGTCAGAATTATGTGAAGTTTGTAATTTGACATCAAAGTATAGACACTGCAAAATGCAGTTTGGAACACTTGCAGAAACATTATAAAAGTACATAGTAAGCAATGGTGGCAGTTTGTTTTGAACCCAGATATCTGATCACCAACGTCTTGGCTACATGAAGATGACTAAATGGTATAGTTGCAACACTCAGTTGGATAAATAAGAAAAAGCGAACTTATGTCACTATTTCTGGTCTCCTTACATTGCATATGTAGGAGCTCTCGTGTAAGCATGAGCCATTCACACCTGGCCACATCCCCCCCCCCTTTATGGTGCTGATAGGCATGTATCTGGATCCCGTTTTACCGTTGCGTTGTTCATCAAATTACCATGCGAATGCAATTTGAATACGCAATAATGCGGCTGTTTACAATGTGAATAGCGATCTTCAGGTGAGAGCGCTACTACACACCCCCGATGCAGGTAAAACAAAGTAAGGAACATGGTTTACTTATTTGCTGATTTGACCTATTTTTAAAAACTTTAATACCTCTGACGATGGACGTTTTGAAAAGAAGATTGTGGATTTAGTCAGCGTTTTTTTTTTTTTCCATGGTTCTACATGCAGATTTCAGCGAGATACAAACTGAAATAGACGCGAAAAATACGCTGCATCGCTGACGATGCACTCGACCCCAGAGGGTTAAATGTCCGTCTTTACATTTCAATCGACTTCCAAACAAAGTTCTTAGTAGGGATAAAATTTGTCTGGATGCTGTTTTTTAATGAAGTGAAGAAGGTTTTATCCCAAAGCCTCATTCTGAATTGCAGTGTTAAATAAATCCTGCTTGTTTATGACCCAGTGGCTGCTTCGCTTTGCAAAGGCTGAGCTGTTTCGTTTTGCTGAGCAGGAGGGAGTCTATAGGCCCGACTGGAACACGAGAACGTAGCGTCCGCAGAACAGAGGAGCAAAGCACCCGAAAGTTCCCCTGTCTCGCGCGCCCGTCTGCGGCTGCAGCCACCACCCAGCAGAACCACCGTTGCACGTTGTTTGCAGAATGTCGCAGGAAATCGTGAAAACAAGGAGGATCCTTGTCCCGGTGTCATCTTGGGATCCTCCAGAGCAGCTGTACCGTCAGCTTGCTGCACCGATGATTAATACAACTTCACCAGGATCTCTTTTCTTCTAGTGCAGTGTTTGGATGGAAAATATATATATTCGGTATGGAAGATCATATCTGTATGATTACTGTTCTTTTTTTTGTTTTGAAAACTCTAATGGCAGCATTTGATGTGAGGAGGTTTGGGAGGCATCGCCCCCGTCTGGCACCTCCAGGGCTGTGAACTGGCCACTGGGGCTCAGTGCTCATGCACACTTCCTCTCCCCTGCCCCCATTCATGTGACCTGCCGTCACACTCAGTGTTCTTCCCCTTCGTCCAAAGGAATCTGGGTGAGGTGTACTGGTGGGTGCATAGCGTACTGGCTTACCCATAGTGTGCATTTGCAGACACACATAGCTACAGCATACCGTGAGCGTTAGCACACATGTGGCTATAGTGAGGCTATTAGTGCACAAATAGTTACAGTGGGAATTAGTACACACATAGCCACAGAAGGCATTAACATGAATGCACACAGCAATAGTGATAATTATCATGCACACACACAGTTGCAGTGGGCATTAACACGCCACACGGGCCTACCGTGGGCATTAGCACGCTCACACAGGGTTGCAGTGGGCATTAACATGCGTGCACACACGGCTGCAGTGGGCATTGGTACACGCACACAGTTACAGTGGGAATTAGCACATGCACAAGGCTACTGTGGGCATTAGCACGCGCACAGAAGGCTACAGTAGGCATTAGCACGCGTGCACACACACTGCTACAGTAGGTATTAGCACGCACACTCACATGGCTACAGTGGGCATTAGCACACGCACACTCAGGTAGTGAGCATTAGCACACGCACACGGCTACTGTGGGCATTAACACGCGTGCACACACACTGCTGCAGTGGACATTATCGCGCACCTAGCTATAGTGGGCTTTAACACACACACACACACACATACACACAGCAATAGTGGGCATTAACACACACACACACCTGTTGTGGGCTAAAACAAACACTCACACACACCTACAGTGAACTGGAAACCGCACACACACACGCAACCCACCCTACCGTGGACTGGAGTCCGGCCCAGATCATTCCCTGCCTCTCATCCTGAACCTCCTCCCAGGATGCATTCTGGATCTATGCTCTGAGCCACTTGCTGGAAATTTGATTTATGACAGCTCTTGGCAGTAATTTACATGACACTCATCATAATATCATGTACTTTTTGTTGCAGTTCTTTTCTGAGTTTGTATGTATATAATTTTATTTAAAAAAACATTGAGATTTATTTTCATTCGTGCACCTTCCATTTTAAGTCCATATTTAAGCGGGAGGGCAGGTGATAAAGTAATTAAGGATCCTACAAGGCAGCTGAAACAGTTCCAGGGTAGCACAGAAAAGTGTTTATGCCACAGTGTTTGTGTGTGAATGTCGGTCATTACTGTCAGCCTCAGGGTGTAATTATCGGTGAGGTTGCGCCGTTCTGACTCTCTGCTGATGCATCTGGGGTCATCTGAACCGAGTCGCGGTGACCTTAGAAAGGGTGGGATCAGGTAGGCCTGGCCAGCTGCCGATTTACGTTTCGCTTCCCGGCTGCCGCCGGCATTTTATTCGGTTGAGTCACGATAAATCTGGCAGGGCGGACATCTGCGGCGCGCACACACCGGGGCACCAGCCTGCCCATGAGATGGTGTAGCTCCATCCTTTCTTACGCGGTTATGTGGCTTTGTGCCGCTGATGTTTGTACAGTGTCTCTTTTGGGTTCTTCTTTTCTTGTCATCCATTCCACCATGGTGGCGCATCCTGTTTATGCAAAAGATGGAGTTTGAGGTGTTACAGGGTGTAATGGAAATACATGATCCATGCGGTGAGGCTTTGTGAATCTTATCTCTTTGCAGAGTCGTGCAATGTGCTCGTGACAGTTGTCTCTTACAGCTGCTGCTGCAATTCACGCCCGTGGATGTTCTGATCCATTACATAACGAATACGCATACAGTTTGCATGGCATTTGCAAGCTAACATAATGTTTTCATCAAACTGAAGTGTATAATTCTGTCGCATGTAGGAGTGTAAATCTGATCATGTTTTCTGTGACAAACAGCCAACCCCCACCTCTGAAATTGTTCAATTACTTTTCTTTCACTTAATAGGACAGTTCATTTTTATATGCTAATTGGCGTAGTGGAGTTCAGCAAATTGACTTTATGGTTTTAGTTCTCGTCCTCCGTAAGTTTTATTATCCTTAGACCAAAATAAGAGACCCCCCTCATCCTCCTCCTTAACACCCCCGTAGAGGTAGGTGGCTTTGAAGACGCTGAGAGTGTTGATCTTTTGTGGAGCGAGCCTAGAGGAATCTGCGAATTTGTGTAGTTTTGCAAATTCGTGCCGTTTCATCCCCTCTGATCCGCGTGACATCCCCAGCTCCCCTGTGGCCTGGTGATGAACTGCTGACTCACAGTGTGATTGGCCACCTGTTGCCCTCCCTCCCAGAAGCAAACTCCCCTGTTGTGATGCCCTCCCCTGCTGGCTTTTCCACCCTTACTTGAGGCGCTTTGTCGGTTAGCATTCACCATCACATACATGAAATATTCTCCCGTTAGAGTCCTGTGCCTTCAGACATTCCCCCTATGTAGGTTATCAGTGACTTAATGTGCAGTAGGCTTAGTCTAATTGTTAATTACACTTAAAATAATAACATTTAAACATTTACGCTGAATGCTGTCGCAAATCAGAATGCATATTTTTACAAGAAGGATGACCCAATTCAATGAAATGGTTAACTTTGCTACCTGTGGGCCAGTTACTGAATTTAGCTCTTATTCAACAGTTTATGCAGGTGGGTATTTTATTATGTTAATAAACCAATGATTCAGATTAAGTGCTGTAGTCAGGGGCGCTATAGTAGGGACCCTCCGGGGATTCAGAGGAGTTTCCCACACACCTAGTCCTTGGTACCATTTAGAGACCCTCAAAGCAAGACCTAGTTGCCAGTTTGCGAAAGATCAGCAGTCCTCAGAGGAGGGCGCCATTAAGCGTTCAGCTGGCTTACCCATCACACAGGCTGTGGCACGATGGTGTTTTCTCAGGCCGGGGCTGCTGGAGCGCACCGGCGTGGGGGAGGCTCTGTACTCGTTCAGGGGCTGCAGCCTTCTGAGGCTGATCGCGTCACTGAGGCACGACAAGGCCGTCCCATGTTAAACGCTCCTTCAAATGCAGCCTAGAAGTACATTCTTCTTTCTCTGATGGGATCCTTCATGACCCAGCCTATCCCAAGATTCATTGTGAGGACCATCGAAGGACTGCGTCCTACGAAGGATACAGCCCCTAAAATGGGACACAGCAAGGGTGGGGGCCCCGCCCCTTGCATTCTGACCAATCAGAACCCAGATTTACTGTGTGGTTAGTTAGTCCCAGATACTGGAAAGCAGGCTCCTGTACTGGGGGCTGGGGGGTTCTGTCTTGGAGCATCTTCCCATCACCTTGTCACAAGTGCTTTGTGATGCTGCCTTGTTTCTGTTTTTAGCATGGTGCCCTGGAGTCCAGACCACAGCACACCTCCACTGGGTGCCTCGTCCAGGCTCCAGAGCCCCCATGGGGCTTTGGGGTGGTGGCGAGACGGCCCCCAGGGCCCCCATCTCGGGAGCTGTGGGGTGTGGGCGTGACTGGCTCCAGGGCCCCCGTCTCAGGATCTGTGGGACGTGGGTGAGACGGGCTCCTGGGCCCCTGTCTCTGGAGCTGTGGGGCGTGGGCGAGACTGGCTCCAGGGCCCCCATCTCGGGAGCTGTGGGGCGTGGGCGTGACTGGCTCCAGGGCCCCCGTCTCGGGAGCTGTGGGGCGTGGGCGAGACTGGCTCCAGGGCCCCCGTCTCGGGAGCTGTGGGGCGTGGGCGAGACTGGCTGCAGGGCCCCCGTCTCGTGAGCTGTGGGGCGTGGGCGAGACGGGCTCCAGGGCCCCCATCTTTGTAGCTGGGTTCAGACCGCCAGCCGCTTCACCTCGGCAAATTGGAGATGCTACCATGAACCTTATATCAGGCTGTGGGCCGAGGAGGTTGTTTTATTGACAGAGATCAAGATCACGGCGGGTTAGTCTGAGCACAGTCGCTGGCATCATTCCTCCCCCCCAGCCGTGTCAGAGAGCTTAGCTAATTCTGAAGATTATTGCAGGCTAAATCATAGAGCCAGATGCCAGACTGTGGTGCCTAATTTACAGTATTTTAAATTTTCATTTATGTATTTGAGTTTTCACACGGGACCTCTGTTTCCCTTACAGGCACTAAGATATTAATTCTTCTCGAACGACCTTAATTGGGGGGGTGGGGCTGTTTAGCATAATTGTATCCCTGATGTATTTGTGCCATGACATCTTCCACAGAGTAAAGAAGTTAAGGCTTTAACCTGGCCATTCGTCTAACTCCAGGCTCTCAGTCTCGCTAAGCTGCATATTGATCGCCGGCCCTCGCGGCTTAACGCCACGCCGGTCAGAAGATGTCCGAGCCTCTCCTCGACTGTTAAAAGCTTAATCATGGAGAAAACAGCCGCACAGGAAATTAAATTAAGTAATATAAACAAAACTGGAAAATTGCTGTGATTAATCAACATTAGTGTGTCCTTTCCTCTTGGAATCCATTGATTAGGGAGGGTGTATATATGTTTTTTATTTTTATTTTTATAATCCCAGGGGAAAAAACTATATTTTAGTTTTTTCCAGTGCCATGGACGTATAGTTGAATAGAGCACTGCATTTAACAAGCTGGATAACTTGCTGCTTTAAGTGCTCTGGTCAGCTGCTGTGGTGTTACTAATCTAGATATCGGAGGACCTGCTTATCTCGGTTTATTGTGCTGAAGGGGTCAGGTCCTCTAGCTAGTGTGGACGCGCACGGTCAATAACACCAGAGAAGGGCTATCAGTCAGGGCTAAGGATTCGTAGAGATTTCCCTCGCCTTTTATTTTCCTTCTCGTCGGCCAATCAGAGAAGCCCACCTGTCGCCTTTTAACGGCCTGGCTTATTTATTCGTTGCTTGCTGGCAATGCTGTTTTGCATTGTTTGTATCTAAAATTGCATCTGAAATGAGTGGAGCAGGAAAGCCCCTCTCTCAATGTCATTTCTTTAATCTTTGTGGCGGTCTGGGTGTCACGGTGGACGTGAGCGTCACATGACACATTTTGTGGACGCCTCCATCGGCATTCGGGAATGAATGAGCAGCTCCACGAAGTGCCTCGTCAACCCAGGGAGCGATGCTGAGGGGGAGGGTGATATTGGAGAGTTACTATTGGCTGGGATCTTAATGGAAATTTCTAGTTTTTGATATGAGCTGTTGTGATGGGGGGGGGGGGTCCGTATACCTGCCCTAGAACAAAAGCATGCACAGTCTTCCCAGGCTGCTCTTGCTTCCTGCTCGACTGGTGGCCCTCATTTGCTGCGTGTTGGGTCTACGTTAAAATGCATTTTTACAGGCGTGGTTAAAGGTGTGTACCGTCTGCAGTATCGAGCCGCTGAGTGACAGAGATTGAGAGCACCCGTTATTGCTTTGACATCAACTAAAGAATCCGGCATGGCCCACAACACTCAGTCAGCTGGTACCGGAACGGGTTCTCCCTACTTTGCTTGCATTACCTGGCCTGTTTCCATCACCAAATCGGAAATTGCCATCAGCTGCGACACACAGATGCAAGATCGGGAACCCCTGGTGTGGTCAGTCTTCATGCGTAACGTGTAGTATTCATCAGACAGCCTTATCCTGATTGGTTGTCTAAGACATGATATTGCATCTGGAATCCATGTAGCGATCTTGGGTTGCTCTTGCAGGGTTTCTGTGGGTCCTTAAAAAGGCTGAAGTCTAAAATCCAATAATCTGAATTTTAAGCCTTAAAATGACTTACGATTTTGAAATACGATTGTGAAATACGATTTTGACAGTACGTAAAATTGATTGGTTGCATTAAGTCTTCCTTTCAAATGTGTGGTTGGGAAATTTTGTATTGATCATACTGTAACAAAACTACAGAACGAAAACAACACAGATCCAATAATCCGTAACCACTAATTGCAAACTGTAGCCTGGTCAAAATTAGAGCATTCTCAGTTAGTGTGTCAAAGTGTGGTGGGTGGGGTATTGTGGCCTCTCCCCACATCCAAAACAATAGTTGAATGTTCATGTTGATGTCAATAAGTGAATTAATTTACAAGTAATTTTGGGACTCATACTTTTTTTGCCAATATGGATGTGAATTGGGACTTAAATTGCAATTTTAGTGGTCTTTAAAAAGTCTTTAAAAGTCTTAAATTTAACTTTAACTTAAATTAAATCTGCAGAAACACTGTCTTGTGTCAAAAACACCTATAGATTGTAGGTGAATCAATGTGGGTGAATCGCGAGCCACACGTTTGTTCCCGTAAATAAAAGCAGCATCAGCAGACCCTGCCCCCTTACAGGCTGACCCTGCCCACATACAGGCTGAACCCAGGGAGCTGATCCAGCTGGTGACCAAGCATGTGAACGACCATGACACAGTGGCCTGGCCCGAGGAACTGGAGAAGCTGATTGGCCAGCTGCACCTGTACAACGAGCGGCTGACAGACTTTACCCAAGCGCAGATCCTGCAGGGCCTGGGCCGAGGTGTGGATGTGCAGAGATTCTCCGCCGACAGCAAGTATAAGAAGGAGACCATCCTGGGCCTGGCCGAGTAAGTCTCTGACTCTCTGTCCTCCCCCAAATCGCTCTTACATGAGCGCCATGTATGGATACCTTTCCATTGTGGTCCTGGTTTGGGATGTTGCCATGGCAAAGGGGTCAGGAATCAGAAAGGAACTTTCTGTTCAATGTAATATTGCTCTGCTTTAGGACCCTGGAAGAAAATGTATACAGGATATCCCTGTCCCTCGCCCAACGGTACAACATCCCACTCTGGGAGGTCTACATGACCCATCTGGAGTTCCTCTTCACAGACAGCGGGTAAGTACTGTTTGATTATTAATTAAAGACCCATTAATGCTACTTAAAAGTGAACTGGTAAATCCCTCAAGGGTGGGTGGATGGAGAGCTGATTTAATGGGATGGCCAATTAACAGAATCATAATAGTTAAATATCACGGTCTATTTCCTTGTGAACGCTCGGATAAACAGGATGTTCATTTGCATGGTTATTAGCCAGGAGAGTTGCAAAAGGTGCCTATTTGCCAGGCCTTTGGTGGGTAACGCTCATTGTGTTTACAGAATCCCCAACCTGCACCACCACCATATCCCAGTCCTAAGTACGTTTGGGTCCATGGGGGTTTTGGGGATTTTCACAGGGAGCAGGGCGCTGTTAAGTGGCATTATATTAAGGCAGCAGTGGAGCAACCCCCTCAGTGTCTGGGCGGGGGGCTGCAGTCACACCCCCGCATTCCTCTCTCTCTGTTCCACCGGTCTTTATACAGGATTTACTTGTCTGCTGTGGCATGACTAAAGTCTAAGTTGAGAGGGAGCTTGTTACACAACAAGACCAGTTACTTACTTGGAGAAAGGGCACATTCCTTCCAGCAGGTGGCGTGGCGGTGAAGAGATCAGGTAAAAGATGCTGGTTCAAATCCCAGCAGAAGACTTGCTACTATATACTTACATGTATGTGTTTATGTGCCATCAGATGAAGTAAGGAAGCAAGAGGAATGGTTTTAAAACATGTATATAAATGAGTAAACAAGTGGATTTGAACCAGGTCTGAAGTTTCTCGAGTCTGCTAACTGCTGCCCTTTATGTTCCTCTGGCCGTCTCCGTGCTCAGCACCCCTCCCACACACACAGACACGGCGCCCCCGGTCTGTCAGAGAGAAATCCCGTGTACGGCCGTCTGAATGCTGAACTCTGTTTCCTCGATGAGCGTGTCGAGGCTAATGCTCCACAGCACGAAGAAATCGGATGCCCTGCTCACTGTGTCTAATTCCTGTTCATTCTAGAAGTGGTATAAATAGAACGTATCCGATTTCAGTATATTTCGTAGTACATTTAAACTCTGTCGCTACTCAGGTTTCCCTAGTTTTTTTTTTTTTTTGCTTTTTACTATTCCACTTTAATCAGTTTGTTTTCCTGTTTTCCCTTCGCCATATAAACTCGCAATTAAATCTTTGCGTGCCTCAATTCAGAATTCTGCTTTTATTTAATCACTATGTTAATCAGACAGCACATGTTCGACCAGAGGGATTTAACAACGTGGCAAAGAAGATTAATTATTATCATTTATTTTTTTCAAATTATGCTTGTCTCCGCCGTGTTACGCAAGCGCTTGGTATATTTCGATAATAAATAGCAGTATAATCACATCGTGGCTGGAAATTTCTCCTATCATTTCATCACATGCAAATGTGTTTTTGTAGGAGAGATTAAAGCCTTTTTTTCGAATAAAAGATTCGATTGGCTGCTGAGGTCCGTAATACGAGAGAGCGATATTGGGGTGCGATCACGTGTTAAGCGTAATGAAGATGGGGGTTTATCACATGGCATATTGCACGTCCCTAAGCTAGCCTCCCCCCGCTTGTTCCAGTAACACGAGAAGCGATAAGAGGCTGTTTCTGAGGTTTCTCCATCACGTGCCCCCCCCCAGCATCGATATGGCCTTTTTGTAACACTCATCGTTTCCCCACAGACCTGGATGGTCATGTGACTGTCTGGTTGTGTGTCAGGTTAAGGACTCTCTTTGCTAGATAATGACCTATCCAGGAGCACATCTAATGACCCCCCACTGCCAACACAGTTGGCGCCTGCTAAGTAGCTCTTTCCTTAGGTAACAGGATCATACCACGTATGCACTTTTCAGCATGGGGGGGGGGGGGGTGATTAACTGGCTGTGTTCTAGTCATTTTTTTCTATTCATAATATATGAATTCATTATATGTATATACACACACCCAATCTGATCATTTTTTCCTGAGGGTACAAGAAGAATACATCTGCGAATTCCATTGAAATTTACGGTTGAAATTCTTTAACCACTGGTACCTATTGTTCATTTGGCCTTTTAGTGAGCTGCTGGTAGAATCAGGATTCTTGCCCAGTACATTGAAAGCCACGTTTTTTCCCCCAGCAGACAGACGGCGAAAGTCTTCTTGGCAGCTTTAAAGGTACTAGTTGTAATTTATTGATAACGCAACTCTATAAAACATTTCCCCACATCAAAATTCAAAGGACAAGGGCCACTTGAATATTTATTGAGTTGTGGAAAGCTGTTTATCTTTGCGGGGGGGGGGGAGAGAAAAGGCATTCAATTAGGAAAAGGTGCAGATGTAGTTGAATTCCAAGTTATGAAGTTGGAGTAAAATATGTAAGTAGATCCAGGGCAAATAGACCTCAGCAAAATCTATATCTCTGATTTACAGTAGGCTTGTAAATGTCTCCTGTATATCAACGTGAATGTGCGGTTATTCCCATTTTTTTTCTTCCTCTGTTCCTAGCCGCTCTTGGTATCAGTGGTCTTCAATTCCCTCATAATATACATCTGGATGTTGACTAAAACTTGCGTACAATCCTACCTTTCTTTCATGTGTTTGTATCAAAAAGATTATGCTTTCATTCTCATCTCCTCAATGACAGGGTGCAGTGTTCTCCTTTTTCTGTGCAATTTGTACGGTTTCTGCGTAGTCTTAACTACAGACGCCACTGACAGCTTTTTCGACTTCATCTCCCTGTCATGCAGTCTGTCGACGAAGGACATCGAGAATCGGAACAAAGCACTGGGTCTCTTTGAGGTGCTGAAGAATGATCCGGAAGCTTTCCACAGCCATATGAGCAAGTACGTGTACCCCAGCATCGAAGGCACGGACCTGGGCCGCATGCTTTACTACTACAGCCTGCTCGAGGCCTGTGGCATCCCCCATACAACTGGAGCAGCTGTACAACCAGCGGATCACGTCAAGCTGTTGAAGAAGCTGAAGGCGGTGGCTGTAGGTGTGTAGCCTGTGATTTGCTTCTCCATTTGTGTGCTTGTCTCTGGTGACTCATCCGATTGAGGTTTATCTGTTTGGCCCATTGGTGAAATCACTCTGCCGACCCTGGGATTCGAACCAGTCACCATCTGCTCACAGGCACAGTGTCCTGACCTGCTGAGTCACAACCTGCCCTAACAAAAGTATAAAACGTTTATCCATTCATCCGGGTTTCATAAGCACTCATCCGGGAAGCAGAGGACACCAGGCATGGACACACCCTGCATGGAATGCTAGACCGTTGCCGGGCACATGCCTGCACACAGTGTGGATGATTTAGGCCAGTGGTTCCCAACCCAGTCCTCAGGGACCCCAGACAGTCCACATTTTTGCTCCCTCCCTGGAGGGACTGGGTTGGGTTGGGAAACACTGATTTAGGCATTCCAGTTTTCCCTAATCACGTGCTTTTAGACTGCAGGAGGAAACTCACATAGGCACATGGGACATGGGCAAACTCCATACACGCAGAGCAGGGGGTGGGAATCGAACCCACAGCATTAGAGGTGCATGTATACTACACTGTATATTCAATTAATTTTTATATAGCTCCTTTCACAGCAGAGTCACCCACAAGGTACTTTACATGGGTGTGTTATAAAACACGTCCCTGTTTTTAATTATTATGTAGTAATGATGTGGTAAAGGGAAGACAGATAAGTCAAAGAAAGCTAGAAACCAACGGAGGGGCAGAACCAAAAACTCCCAAGCAGGGAGAATAAAAAACCTCTGGGGGGGGGTCCAAGGTCAACTGGCTCTGCACCCCTCCGCTGGGCATGCTAACATTATTGAAGAAAGAGTGGACTTGACAGCAAGGTATAGACTGTGGTCCAGGTCAAAGCCAAAGTCTATCAATGAGTCAGGTCTCCACACTGGTCTAGGGTAGATTGTAGGCTGTACTCATGATCTCATATGCGCATAAAACGGACTCCCCCACTGCAGGTTTTTATAACATAAGGATCGTATACAACAAGGCTGTATGTTAGCTTTTCAGACAGACCGTCGCCAGTGGCACCTTTTGCCAACACGCCTTTCCTTTGATGTCCCACGTGCCCCAGCTGCGCCCTAAGCATGTTGTCGTGACAGGGACCCAACCTCAGACACTTAGGATACATTTTTCATATTCACCATGAGTCAGCCTGGCAATTTCCCCTCCCGACACAAAATGTGTTTCTCTGTTGAGATCACAGGGCCTGAAAACTTTGAAATATGAAACCATTTTTTAATACCATATGTCTGCCGGCTTCTTGTTTGTTTTTGATGTCTTTGTACTTGTCCTTTAAGAGATTTTAGTGTCAGTAAATTTTGTTCTCTGATGTTTAATGCAATGCAGTGCACGATGGGGGAATGGCGGAAATCAGGTGGTGGCATTCTAGACAGGAAAATGGCTACTGAAACATATTTAAATCAGTGTTGTCATGAGTCCGAAGTCTGATAAATCTATTTCTCCACAGTGAGCTTTGAATGGCTGTTTGCAGAAGCAGATTTCACCCTTTAGTGTCTGAGTTATAGTATGGAGGTTTGTGTTTTCTTTTAAGGCTTGATGCAGGCTCTGAACAATCACATCAGGTGACTAAATCAGTCATATTTAATTGGATTCTCAGGGTTGGACTACAGGAAAATGACGGACGAGGACTCGGACCCTCTGGATGCACTGGAGCCGGTGCTGAGTAGCCAGAACGTCCTGTCCATCTCCAAGCTGACAGCGAGGATGCCCCTTAGAGAGGGGGTCGCACTGTACCCCAGCCGGGTCCACGCCACATGGCTGCGTAAGCTCTTTTGGAACGGGGACCCCCAGGTCCTGCGGAAGCCTCCGCAGACAGATTCGGATTTCCTTCATGCCTACGATGCCTGCGCCAAGTATTTTGAGCGGCTGCTCCCCGCGGACGCCGTGGCCTTCGTTGACGCCGTGACCTTCTCTCCGGAGGCGGTGGAGCGGGTGAGTTGCCCCGGAGCATGTGTGATAGACTGTGCCACGACCCTGCCGTCCGCCAGAAATCCCACCTCCGGGATGCGGTGCCTGCTCCACCTCCGAGGCGTCCACCACCGCTCTCCTCCTCACGGCACCCTGGAAGATGTGATGTTTCGGAGCTCCGCCGAGTGAAGCCCCACGCCGTTTCGAGGCCCGCCACAGAACCCGCCGTTGCTAGGATACGTTTCCTTTTGTGTTCGCCTTAGCCGCTCCGTCACGTACAGGGGCTGCTCCATGTGCCAGCAGAGGCCCAACATTTCCAATGGGGGAGTCTGCGGAAGGGGAGGGGGCCTGTGGTGTCCTTGGGAAGGATGCTTGACCTTAGCCAGGAGATGAATCAGAATATCTGCTTGTGTAGATGGAGATAAGAAGCATGATGGGGTACTTATAGATCTTTTTATATATATATATATATATATATATATATATAGAGAGAGAGATCAAAGTGTCTGTCAGAAAGATAATTGAAATGCTACAGCACACCTCCTGTCTGTGTGCCTCTGTCTCCTGTCTCTCTGCCCGCTCCTCTCAGTGTGCCTCTGTCTCCTGTCTCTCTGCCCGCTCCTCTCCGTGTGCCTCTGTCTCCCTGCCCGCTCCAGTCTGTGTGCCTCTGTCTCCTGTCTCTCTGCCCGCTCCTGTCTCTCTGCC
>JAODLD010000115.1:447035-457595 GCA_026781065.1 Mormyrops boulengeri
CAGCGAGTTATAAACGGAAATAGACGCGAACAGTGCGATACATCGTCGACGATGCAGCCGGGCTCAGAGGGTTAACTGCAGAAGCCTGTATGTCATCAAACAGGTGAGGAACATCATTTCTGCTTTGCTTTAGTTTGGATGTCAGGTCATGTGATGTGATGTGGCCAAACCAGGCACACAGATATACAGTATCAGTCCTCCTCAACTCTCATCACCGGCTGATATTTATTATGCAAAGTTCAAGGTGTTTCAGTTACAGGACATGGCTAACGGTGGGAAGACACACGGCCAACATGTGGCATTAACATGTCCACCCACTATATCTCTCTCCAATTTAATGTCCAGGAGCGACTGCAGAAGTACTGCTATATGTACGACCTGTCCAGGTCAGAGGAGAAGAAGATCCGCGAGCTGGCAGTCACCATGGTGATGGATGGACAGCCACTGGACCGCATGCGACAGCTGCTCGGCGTGGCAGTGGGGCCTTCGGACGTCGCCCCCGGCCGGGTAGTCCAAGATGCCATCGAGAGAGCTGTGTCGGTGCTGAGGTATGCGGCCTGCCCCCCCCCCCCCCCAAACTGCTCGCCACATAGAGGGCGCCCTCTTGGCCTCGCATTAACCCCTGTCAGGCGTGATCTGCCGATGCCTGACCGAGGGGCACCGACCCCAGCCTCAGCCTCACACACCGGCCACGTCTGCACCTCACTAATCATAAAATGATTTCATGGGTCGAGGGTGGAAGCCTGCCTTCCCTGGTGCCACGCCTGCTATACGGTGGTACCCCCAGGGTAAGCACTCATACTACTAATTCAACATGTCCGTTACTTTTGTTTTTATTTCACAACAATTTTCACAATGAAAATTTGTGTCGCACTGTAACACAAAAGAATGACCAATTTTTTATAATTTCTTTTTCTTCCTAATGCGGCACTCAGAGAAGCAGTCCATATTACATGTTTGACACCTAGGACCAGGAAAAGCAGCTGATAAAATCCACAGCAACCGTGTATTTGTGCTACCGCATTATATTATTGTTTATTTATTTCTTTGTGGAGTGTAGTTGTGACAGTCGCTGCCGCATTGGATAAGCATGACGAATTTCTGTCAGGCAGTACGCTGACCTCTCTTGGGGTCCTCTGCTGCTTGTGTACCCAGCGGCATGTGCCACAGGTGTGCTGGTGCGGCCAGAAAGTAATGGCTCTGCAGCAGGCTGGGGCATTTATTTTCTGCGGAGAGCCAGTCTGAGCTTCACCATCAGCAGGGGCCGTTTTTAATGATTATTTCATGTCACATGAAAGGTACAATATAGGACTTGTTTAATTGTTGCTTCTTTTTTAAAAATGCATGCAGAAATCAATAGAACCAGTGGATTTTTAATGTTCAACTTAACTTGCTATCTTTACAAACCAAGCACGCCTCTCTTTGTTTAGACCTACATTCAAAATCAATTTTGATTTTATTTTATTATTTTTTTGCAAAGCCTTCTTTCTGGGTGACTGTATGGAAGGATTTTTTTCCTTCTCATTTTAATGATCGAGTGGGCCAGTAAAATATCTGGCCTGTGTTACTGGCTTTTTCCCAATTCACCTTTATGGATATATCCTGCCACTCCCAGGATCACCTGGGCTGCATCCATCACACATGTTGGACACTTTGGGCGTTGGAGCTGAAACATGGCTCTGAGAACCTGAATCTTCATCGTGGCAGAGGATGACCGCCTTCCCTGCAGCCTCTTCTTTCTGAATGTTTTCTTGACCCGATGGCAAGTTCTTGATACGCACACGCGCATTGCAGTTCCTCCGTCAGGCTAGCAGGACTTGCCAGACGAATATATGGCGTAACATTAAACAAGCCTTCGACATCTAATTTCCTGTGGTTTCTGTCTCTGCTCATTTATTTAAGAGTGTCATGAATTTTCCACGGAGGCCATTTCAGTTTAATCACAAGAACCAGTTAGAAATTTCGTGAGATTATTTGCAGAAGTATAGCAGTGCATACTTAGCATTTATGTGTGTGTGGGATCATTGGGTGAATGAATCGATATCACGCCAGCATGTGAAGCGCCTGTTTGAATGCGGTGATCTGTGCCGAAGAGCCTAATAACATCACAGACCGCCTCTCCTCTTCCGTCACACCCAGATTCTTATGTTAATCGGATTCATTCAGAGAAGCCGCTTCATTAAAAGCCATCTTTCATATCTGCACATACTGTATGAGGTTTTCTGTCTAGCAGTTTTGTTCCCACTCTAAGTAAAATGTCTGTTTTGTGGTTAAATAAAGCCTCATGCTGCCATAACGAGTCAGTTTTCACCAGAAGACCATAGAAAGGCAGAGGTAGGTGCTGTCGGATATATAGGGGAGGTTGCCCTTCGTTTACTGGAGTTTTCCCATGAACTGGGCCTGATCGGCTCCCAGGTGTGGACACGTTCTTCTTTGGAGATGCAGTAATGCGTTCTTGCAGGGGTTTCAGATGATTCTTCTCTGTCAAGTTAGTGTTCCTGCCCTACCACTCGCTTCAGGTTATTCCCTCACAGAAAGACCTCGCCGTCCTCCAGAGTATAACTTGTCTTTTTGACCTGCACCCAGCAGCGGAAGCCAAGGGGCCCAGGCAGATATGATGCATGCCACCTAAGTCATGCTGGCTAATGAAAACTGGGGATTCATTATCAGAATAATTAACATGAATACTATAGGATTTAACACTCTTAGCTGCCCTCCGTCACCGTAATGCAGCTCAGTAACACTAAGCTAATCCTGAGCTGTGGGTTAGGGATCTGTGCCCATGTCCAGAAGGCTTGAATGAATGTATGGTGTCAGAATCACGCCATTATTACTGTGGTGTTAGTGTCTTGGAAGACAACATAATGAGTTATTGCCATCTCTCAGCTCTCGCCTTCAGTATGTTTTAAGCTTAATGGGTACGGCCTGTTTGATAATGATTAGCAGCCGTATCATAAGAAAAAAAGCTAAGTCCTTTTTGCAATTTCATACCACAGAGTTCCATGCTGTACTGAACTATATTACACAGCCTCAGTATTATATTACAAAAACTACAAAACAGTGTTCTGTACTGTCCTTGATTACCGTACTACAGAGCTCCATGTAGTAAATTATACTGCAAGAACTTCTGAATGCTGTGTTGTACTGTACTGTTCTCTATTGCACTGCCCTGCACTATACTATACACCTCAGGGGTAGCGTGTGGCTCCGTGGGCTAAGCCTGTGTTTGTGATCAGAAGGTTGCTGGTTCAAGCCCAGCCTCAGCACATCCATGGGTCCTTGAGCAAGGCCCTTAACCCCCAGCTCCCTGGGTGATGCAGCTGGTGGCTGCCACGTAAAAGAGAATTTCCTCACAGGGATTGATAAAGTATCTACTATTATTATACTACAGAGCTCTGAGAGTACTGAACTATACTACACAACCTGGTTATCATACTACCGAGCTCCTTGTACTGAACTATAATACACAGCCTCAGTGTTATACTACATGAGCTGTAGACTGCTTTGCTGTACTGAACTATACTACACATTCTGAATATTATACTTCAGCACATTACAGAGCTCCATACCATATTGCAATAAACTGAAACAGTGAATATTATACTATACGTAATGCATGCTATAATAATGTGTGGGGATATTGATGTACCACATAAGGCTCCCATATCGCACTTCAATGTACTGCACTGCTATGTTGAAGCCCTGTTAATGCGTCCTGATGCGCTGCCATGCACACAACGCACCAGCACCCTGACGGTATTCATTGGAATGTCTTTACGGTTGGTAGGCATTCAGTGCTATCGCTTTCTCTTCTTTGCACAGAGGAGAGGATGCAGCTCTGATAGATGGCCAGGACCCCATGGAGGTCCTCAGGGGGATTGTTACATCTGTACGTGCTGATGTCCAATCAGGGTAAGTCTATCATTGTCTGTGCACACTGATGTCCAATCAGGGTAAGTCTATCATTGTCTGTGCACGCTGATGTCCAATCAGGGTAAGTCTGTCACTGTATGTGAATTAGGGCTGCCACTAACGACTATTTTTCTGTGGATTAATCTGTAGACTATTATACCAATTGGTCGATTAATCTAAACTATTAATTTTTCCTCCTGAAAATCAAATTTACCATTTAAGTTCATTTTATTTTGACAACAACAAACTGTATATCTTTCATATAATTTTAGAAAATGGACACCGGCTTTCCGGCAGTATACGGACATTATTTTCGCCCACAATTCTATTAGCAGATTAGTAGTATGTCTAAAATATTAATGAGATGCGTATTGTGATGCCCAAAAGTTAGTAATCTGTATAAATTCGGTGTATCTTTATGCTTATTAAATTCGGTTAGCGGAGCACTTCTGTTCTGGTATATCATAGAAGCAATAAGCACTGAAGTGGCGGTCAAGAAAGGGGCAGCTAAGCAACCAGAACATCTTTTAAAAGATAATTCTTTTGAAGGAGATATTGTGGATAAACAAGGTAAAAAGACACTGGTGGTGCGGTGGTACTTTTTGATTAAAGTTTTTTTTTTTTTTTTTTACTGCAGAAACAGAGTTATTATCTTTTATTTGGTGTCCGTTTTCATTTCAGTTTTAGTTTAGGATAATAACACTGGTCCCAACAAGCCCAGGGCGCACAAACACATTGGCACCGTCAGTCTACGCAGAAGAAGCCCAGATTTTAGACTAAACCTTTTCTCTAATGCTTATTCATTGGAGATTCTAAGGTAGCAGGCAGACACCTTTATGGCTTTAATAATGAGTATATTTAGCAGCTACAAGGACACAACATATTAAAAAGCTCTCTGTACTAATGTTAATTTAATAAACATGAATTGACAACATGGTGGTTTTACCTATTCTGGCGGCCCATCGTCCAGAATAGCGCCTGTGTGTTTTCACTTTGCAGAGTGTAAAACCTCCTTTTTCTTTAGTGATAATTTGAACTACTCCCATAATTACATAGTGAAATTAAAGGAAAACAATTGTCATAATGAAGTGAAGTGTTTTAGAAATCATAAAGGTAATTTTGTTAAAAGAATAATAATAAAACGATGTGTCGACTTATCATGGCAGCCCTAATGTACATCAGGGTAAGCCGGTCATTGTCTGTGCACGCTGATGTCTAATTAGGGTTAGCCTACCATTGTATATGCACACTGATGTCCAGTCAGGGTAAGCCTATCATTCTATATGCATGCTGATGTCCAATCACGGTGAGCGTGGCATTGTCTGTGCACACTGATGTCCAATCAGGTTGAGCGTGACATTGTCTGTACAGACAGATGTCCAATCAGGTTGGGCATGGCATTGTCTGTGCATGCTGATGTCCAATCAGGTTGGGCATGGCATTGTCTGTGCATGCTGATGTCCAATCAGGTTGAGCGTGGCATTGTCTGTACAGACAGATGTCCAGTCAGGTTGGGCATGGCATTGTCTGTGCATGCTGATGTCCAATCAGGTTGAGCGTGGCATTGTCTGTGCATGCTGATGTCCAATCAGGTTGAGCGTGGCATTGTCTGTGCACGCTGATGTCCAATCAGGTTGAGCGTGACATTGTCTGTGCACGCTGATGTCCAATCAGGTTGAGCGTGACATTGTCTGTACAGACAGATGTCCAATCAGGTTGAGCGTGGCATTGTCTGTGCACGCTGATGTCCAATCAGGTTGAGCGTGACATTGTCTGTGCACGCTGATGTCCAATCAGGTTGAGCGTGGCATTGTCTGTGCACGCTGATGTGCAGTTGATGCCTTGATGGCTTTGCCCTCCTGGAGGCCCCCTGCTCGTGTCAATGTGCTCCCTATTTTCTTTGCCACTGTATATTGATTTGAGTCCCCACCCCCACCCACTACCTTCTTTTAGTCTGTATTGATGTGGCCCCCCAACACCCATAATCACTGTGCCCCCCACCTTCTCCCCTCTGCTGAGTATTGACTCATCCTCCATCCCCCAGCGGCGGCCTGGTCTCCTCGGACAACCTCCTAGGCTGGCTGCGGCCCTTCTGCGCAGACGCCTCCGTGTCAGCCCGGCCGCGCATCCAGGTGCTTCAGGTGCTGGAGCGGGAATTCCCCCTGAGCGAGCAGGATGCTCAGCTGCTGCTGCTTTTCCGGAGCCAGGCCGTGCTGAAGTCCTGCTGGCCCGACAAACAGGTATGACCCTGCCCCCCGCCTTCACCCCAGCAGACGCCCAGCTCCACACGCCTTGTCAGTGCCCACCAGCTTTCAGGTCAAGTGGCATCTAAGCTTAGTCCCTTAACTGCCTCGCCACCTATTCTATTCTGCTGGTGCGTACTTTGAAAGGAAAAGGCCTTGTTGTATAGTGCAGTGTTTCCCCACCCAGTCCTCGGGGAACCCCGGACAGTCCACGTTTTTGCTTCATCTCCGCTCCCAGTGCACCTGTACCAGGTATTCGGTGTTCCTGATTGGTTGGGATGGGAGCTGGGAGGGAGCAAAAACATGGACTGTCCGGGGTTGCCCGTGGACTGGGTTCAGAAACATTGGTTTTAGTGTGTGTTATTTTTTTCTTGGCCCGCCCCCCTTTTGTAAACTGCCCTTCTTTGCCACAGATTAGATACTTTTCTTCTAAACTGGCCACGACGGCTCTGACAACTTGACGGCTTTTGCATGATGCACTGGAGTGGTTGCCAGTCTGCTCCTCCCAGTTGAATGGGGATATAGATGGAGTTTTGAGCCTCAGATTGCTTGTAAAACCGGAGCTCACCCATTCCCGTTTCAGTGTCTGTAAAAGCTGTACGTTTAACGGCAGGAGGCAGAGATCAGGATGCATCGAGACTCCCTCCTCACATCACATGGCATCCGTCATCGCGGTGACCCTCCTGGCGGCCCGCGCGACACCCAGTCGGGCTGCAGAGATCGTACTGTGTCTCGCACTTCGTGTAGTGATTTCACCAGCCCTCACACTCACATCCTGTCCAGCTCAGTGCAGCCTCCCCTGGGTTCCCCGGTGTCACCCAGGCAAGAACGGCCATGGACGGAGGGTCCCCGAGCTGATCATTAAAGAAAGCGTGATTTCTGCCTCACCTACCAGCCATGACATCTGGCTGGCGGTAGGGTGTGAGCTCTGGGCTATGTGCATTTCTATTCCTACCGCAGCCATCAACGGGAAATTCATCTGCTTCAAATCTGCCCAGACAATGTATATTTATCTATACAAACCTACAGGACTAATTAAACAGTCTGCCCCCCGTGTTTTACTTTGTGTTCCTTAACCGCTCTGCCCCTGCTGTTTCCTAATGATACCATGAGAAGGTGGCATAATGTAGCCGCTCGCCTCCATGCTAGTGCTATGTTAGCGTTACGTTAGCTGCAGCAGCGCTGGCCATTGGTGACTCAGCGCTCAAACGGTCCACACCGCTGGTGATGAGCAGGCGTCGAAGCTAAAATGGAAACGGACCGAATGCGGCCCATTCTGTGCAGAATCCGTCGAGCTCGATGCCGTCTGAATCATCCTTGTGAGCGGTTAATTAGCACATTGTGAAGATCCGTCTTTCCCTCTTCGTGCCTTGCGTGATCAGGCCACATTACTGCCATTGTTATGGAGTTGGGTGCTGGGTTGGCGCTGGTGTTGCCTTGGCCTCTCTCCTGCACCCCGTGGGCTGGGTTCTGTTCCCCAGCTCTCTGCATGTGGCGGCCGTGTGTCTCTCCTCGCCTGTGTGACTTTCCTGCAGGTACTCCAGCTTCCGCCCACAGTCCAAAAACATGCTGCTTAGGTGACTTTGCAATTCAAAGATGCCTGCAGTGTGGGTGCGTGTGGGCGCGTGGAACTCCAGCCGGGGTCTTCCCTGTCCTCCCACCCTCTGCTTCTTGGGATTGGCTCCAGGCTCGCGGTGACTCTGTACTGAATGAACAGCGTGGATGGATGTTCTCCATTTGGAATCTCCCCTCCAAAGTAATTTGCTTTGAATTTTTCCCCCCCCCCGTGTACCTCTTCGTGAGCAGATTCAAGACAGTCGCTGTAAGGTCCGACAGCAATGCCCAGCGCAGGGGTTAGAAGCTGGAACCCTGTGATCATCGGTTCTTTCCTGTAACCACTAGAGCACCTGCTGGGGTGTGTGCCGCAGATAACATCAGTCGGACGAGGGCTCGGTCCATCTGTCTCTGAAGTACGAGTGCTGGCATTTGAGTCGGCATCACTTGCAGGGGACTAATTAGTTTGCCCCAGAAAACCAGATGGTATTCTCTCCATTCTTCGCGTTTGATAGTTATGGCGTTGCTTAGCAATTTGGCATCAGTGCATGGAATAGTATGACTGTCTCTAAGGCCCCTTACGAGGCCTGTTTACCAGCCTCACACACCCTGTGACTGACTGTGTAATAGACACACTGATAGGCAAATACAGCATCCTTAATCTCGACTGGGACGTTGGAGACGCTAAGATGTCTATCAGTGGCCAGCAGGATGGCTCCGTGGCCCTAAATTAACATCTGTTAATCAGATCCTTTTATCCAAAGCGACTTTCAGTACAAGAAAGGGTTAAATAATGTGTGGTTCCTGGGATTTGAACCTGTGACCTTTATGTTGTTAGCACAATGCTCCGCTTGTTGAGCTGTAGGAGCAAACGGTGCCTGGCGATGTCACCTTTCCTTCCTACTCTCGCATGTGTTCTGTGTTCACTGCAGCACGCATCTGCCGAAAGAGACAGTTTGTGGTGAGGGTGCAAAAAATGTTTAAAAGTGTGAATTTACACTGTAAATGAGAAAGTGTGACCCGGACCATTCTCTGGGGGAGGGGGGCTGGGACATGGAGGATAATGCGATGCAGCATTTTTACAGCGAAAAACATGAATCCTGGCTGTCAGGTGAAATTAAAGACTTGGTAAATTACGATCCTGCATATCTGTGGTAGCGGTAATAGCAGTTGTAAGATAAGCACCTCCGTTAGCTAAAACGGTAATGATAGAGTAATAATACGTTCAGTGCAAATATGAAATGTAATTTTATAATCACTTCATGCGACTGTGGTGACCTTTTCACCTAAATATCGCCTGTGCAAAATGAGTGTCACTTCACACTGTCAAAACGCAATTTCACACTGCAGGCATGTTCTTTATTGTCTTGTTTCTTGATTCTCTTGACCTACAAACACACCTTTGTTGTCCGGTAAATGTTTTTGAAGTTCTGAATGTTTTTCTCTACGTAGAATAGGGTTGCTGACAATGTTTTTTTGAGTGTCTGTCTGTGCGCGTGCATGTGTGTGTGCGCGTGTCACATGGCCACAAACCCTGACCGCAGTGTGGGTGCATCAGTACCACGGTAACCGCAGTGCTGCGAGTCGCTGCAGTGGGCCGGCCCTTAGGTGTGCACCGCAGCTGTGCAGAGACCAGGGGAGGGGGCAGCTGGCCAATTCCTGATCGTGGACCTGAACTGTACTGTACTGACGCTTTCATGAAGTCACCATGGGAATTCCTTACATATTACTGGTGGGGGGGGCTGGCCACGGTGGAGGGAAGCGTGTAAACGTGGCTTTTGGCTCCACCCCCTTTGCGCTGCCATGGCCCTCAGGGGTCTCGCCACGTGCTCCTTACTCTCCCCACTCGGTCCTCACTTGGGCATCCCCTCCTTAACGAGCATGTAATTGCCTCTGAACGCAGTGGGATGGCCGGTCCTCGCCACGGGGTCTGTGATGAATCAGCCGTCAATGCCCCCCCCCCGCCCTCGACTAGACGTAATCCACGGCCTTCCTTCGGCATCCGGTCGATCAGAGGCGCTTTTAATGAAGACATCCATCCAATGGGCCGGGCTCGGTTATAGAAGGGGCCGTGCATTGCATATGCCCGTTTGTGTGTGTGTTTCATGCTGCAAATGGAGACGTGTCGGGCGACTCTGCAGGCAGGAGATTTCTCTTAAGTTCAGGGTCAGTTCAGTGATGAGGGTGCGGCGGGGAAACGGCCGTCCTGAAGCTGGTCTCGCTCATGTTTGATCAGTGGGTAACTGAGTGAGTCCGGATTTAAAAAAAAATAAATGAATTTCCAGCCTGCCACGTCTTTGTCTCTCAGTGAAAGACCCACCCCCTGGCTTTGAATTTCCGCATTAAACGTCACCCTCCAATCAATGTGCAGCGATGCATCTTCAGAGGGCCAGGACCAATGGTATTCCCAGTCATGCGGGGCGACAGCATTCAGATACCCTCCCTCTCAGGAGCTGCTCTACTCCAGCAGTGTCAAGCGTTATTTGTTACTGGTAAACAAGATATATGAGGGGGTAACATGGGAGTGTGAGGCCCTCCCACCGCCAACCTCCTGCAAGTTTCTGTGGCCAGGATTTGTGTTGAAGCTGCACTCGGGGTCCTGGATAATCTTCTAAGTCAGGCTTTGCATACATCAAAGTGGCCTTAATATTTAATTATGCTCTAGGTGATATAAGCAGCTCTCCCACAAATCAATGCGGTGCCGGGAAGAGGGCCAGCTGCTGGTGAATTAGCAGGCCATCTCCGCATGCGCAGGCACGCTACATGCTCGCCCATCCCTCTGGGGGGGGGGGGGGGGGGGGGGGGGGGGGGGGGGGGGGGGGGGGGGGGGGGGGGGGGGGGGGGGGGGGGG
>JAODLD010000115.1:465815-489780 GCA_026781065.1 Mormyrops boulengeri
GCGAACTGGACCCGTTACCAGGTAAAGTCAATGCTTTCAGTTATTATCCTGTTCTTTGTTTACAACTTACCTCCCCCCTGCCCCCCCCCCCCCACCGTCCAGCACAACAGTTCCACCACCAGGAGGCCCACCCTCCACTGTAGACCAAATCGCGGCTGGTCAGAGACCTCTCAGCCATCCATGGGTTCAATGTTCCTGGGGCATTACCGATATAAGTATATATGGAACTAATTAAGGCAAATCTGGGACAGACTGGAGAGATTGCTGCTGTCGACACACGCTTGCACACAGTCAAACATGTGGATCGATTCCCTCTTCCCTGCACACACATGAAATTTTACTCTAGCATTGTAACACTGTGAGGGCCATGAGTTCTCAGTCTCTCAATTTCCACTTTCAACTTTCAATTTACGCCTGTGCCATATTTTCAAAGCCTAAAGCAAGCCCCTCCCCAAGCCTAAAGTAAGCCCCCCTGATTATTACCAGGTTTAAATATAACCAGCTTGTCCTTTCCTTGGTAGAAAGCGTATTTCAAATGCACGTCTCCTGAACGACCTTAACCTCACCTTAGTTTTCCACGTATAACATATATGTTTCTTTATTTTATTTCATGCTATAATAAAGAGAGGGAGAAAAAATCATTTGTGGTCTTAATTTGGAGCTTAGGCTGCAGACAGACGTTCACTCCTGACATCTAGTGGTAATTGTTAGATTAAAAAAATCCTACTTTTGAACCAACTACTGCGGTAGTTTCGCGAAAATCAATTGTGAAACGTCTGGTATACTCACTTTGACCAGCGGTGGAAATGTACTTACAACAGACGGGCATGAGCAGAAATGTTTTAACGGGATAATTTCCTTAACCGAGGCTACTCAGGTTTCCTTTCCCGTGCTTCTCAAATGTGGCTCTTGAAAGTAAATTGTCTGTAGCTCATTGTGAACGACATTCATCATACTGTCATTGTTAAAACCAGCGTAAGTGCAACATTTTTTCTCCATAATGGTTCACATGTCTTATACAACTATTGTGAAGTTTACTTGTATATTGAACCATTTCGTATTATATGCAGGGTTTGCCTACTTTGGTCAGCTGGCTGGCGCGAGATTTTCTGGGTAGTCTAAGAGTCTGTGTAAGAGTTTAATTACCTGTAAATAGTACGTAGGGTTTGCAAACTACCCCAACGCTTTTGCTAATTTTAGGTTTATAATGGAATAATATATATTTGCCGTAAGAACGTGAGTGTCACGCCAGATGCGTAAGACCTGAAAACTCTCACACATGTAAGAACCGATGTTATTAACATTATTAACTCACGCACCTTACGGGCTACAGTAAAATGTGGCGGCCTGAATTATTAATAATGATAAATACTAAAACAGAGAGACCGGATTTCAGATTACAATAACTAGCACGGTAGCAAAATAAAAAATTCAGGAGTAAAAAAAAAGAAAAATGATTAATTTAATGGTCTAATACAATTATTAACATTTATTAATCATCGTCATCAGGGCAAAGAAAATACATATCCAGTATAAACGAGTTATTCCACAATATTTAAATCAGTACTTGCTTCCGCACAGAGGACAAGATTGCTTCACGTACATCTCTCGTTAGGCAACCAAATTTAAAATATCAGCATTATTTAACAAGAAAAAAATTATTTCTGCTGGACAATGAAAAACAGATACGAACATATGCAAAGGCGAATGCAAATCAGCGGATGCAAACTTGGACACGGCATTTTAAATAATACGTAGTTAAACACATACATGCAAAGTTGTCACTCGCCAAGAAACACAACTGGGTCCGTTCCACACGCCTTCGAAACTGTAATCTCTACACTGTATACATGAGTAGGGGGCACCCCGCTTTACTGAACGTTACGATTTAAGCTATGGGAACGCTATTAATATAAAAACGATCAAACGGCATGCTAGGGCAGCGGGTAAGACTGGCCCATCCCGATGCCCCCCCACCAAGCCCTGAACCCTCAGAGACATCACCTGCAAAGTGATCGAGTGTGAGAAGCTGCAAGGACTGAAAATGGTATAAACAGGAATTCGGCCGCACATTGCGACACCATCTTGACAACCACAAAACATGTTCTTTACTGTTGTGGGTTTGGGACTTTTAAGTTTAAGATTTGCACTTTCTTCCTGGCCAAGGCACTTAAGGGACCGTCCGCCTCATTTGAATTTGTTCCAGGCCCATATATTTTCAGAACAAAGGGTAACAATTGGTACCTTTGCTTGTCACTGGGGCTGTTCCCTCAAGGGTCTGCCAATTGCACCCTATAGCTGTAGGAAATTGTGCCTTTTAAGGTAAATAAATGGACTCTGAGGAACATTTCTGAACTATTGATGGTATATTAATGCTGTTTGTACCTTTCGGATGTTCCTCAGAGTCCATTTCTGTGTGTTAAAAGGTACAATTACAAGGGTACAGCTTCAGTGACAAGCAAAGATACAAATGCCTGTGAATGTCTGCTAGAGAGTCCTCATGCACTTGACTATTTGACAGTGGGAAAGCCCTAAGCCTTCGAGGACTTAGCAAGAACGCACCTCAAAGTCTGTGAATCCGTGAGTGTGGACTTTGGGATTGAGCCACTGTCACTTTACACGTCAAAGATAATTGATGCATAGTTGATGTGCTAATTGAAAAAATACAATGTGAATCAGATCTAAAGAACCTTAAGCTGATTGACGAGCTATGCAAAAAAACATGTATTCAAAGCATTCGATTATCCTATCAATGGATTTTTTTTCCTCAAACAAAGGTCGGTTTTGTAATGTCTGTTTCACTGGCTACAGATATTCAAAATCAGTGAAAAGCCAGATATAACCCTGAAAAAATCTGAAAGTCACAGAAAAATGCCAACATACACTAAATTAACAAATTAATGAAACACGTTTATATATCCCCACAGTTATGACCAGGAATTTTAAATTTGGTTGTCATGAATAGGGTCTTCAGGATCAGTCTGGGTGACCAATGGAGCCAGTCTTCCACACCAATCATGTTTAACCAGAAGCAGCGGTCACACCTGAAAGGGGACAGGCATGGAAAAATCATTATCACTCATCGTGATGCCTTTTTATTGCCCAAGGTATTTGAATGTCACTTTAAAGCAGGTTGTCACACACAAACACAGACCAGCGGCAAAACGCATGTAAATGCAGGAAGGGGAAACAGGAGGAGATTAATATCCTTATGCTGCTACCCCAAGGGTTCCCGCTATGTGTAACTCATCTCTGGATAGAATAGTGTGCAATAATGCATTTAATGGTTATACAAAAAGAGCAGGACCAGAAATTCACCATTTGCATCCTGGTTTTCATTTTAGCTTTTAACTGCTGACCTAACCAGCTTCGTTTGATTCCATATTATTTTTTCCACTCTCTGTCTTTAATATTGTACTGCAGGGAATAATCCAAAAGAACAATGAAATTCAGCAACAATACCACCACAACACTTTGCATACAAATGTAAATTCTACCCAGACTAAGACTTAATCATTCATATCATGCATATGCAGCTGCTGGAACTACTAATACAACAAATTTCTCATTGGATCTTGGAGTGATTGGTGATTGGTTGGTTTCCAGGTTGCGTTGCCTACTCACCGCTGATTTGACTTGGTGTTCTGCACATCACATGCAGTGACTATCACCTGGAGAAAGGCTCACACCTGGTTGGAACAGCTGTCCCAGGACATTTGGCTAAGGAACAAGGAGAAGCAGGATTCTGGCTCTCAGATCTTGTCCCGTGACACAACTCAACGAGAGCTCTTGGAGGAACTCAAGCCAAAGGTGAGTCCCATCACACACATCACTGTCTCTGGTGGACATCAGCCCTGTAGTCCCTGTCCCTTTCCCACTTAGATTCCCCTTCTTCTGTCACTGTCTTGTATCCTTCGGTTTTCTCCACACTCACACTCTCTCTGTGTCATTGAATCCCCTTCAGAATCCAGAATGGGGCTGCTGGTGAAACTGGTGGTTCTGTACTGGGTGCTCAGACTCGACCTTTGTGAAAATGACCCTGCGTGGTTCCAAAACATCTCCACATCCATATTTAACTCATCTGGAGACTTCCTCTTTGGGGGACTCTTTCCCATCAATGACCTCACGAGCAACTTGAGCCAAAACGAAAACTCTAGCGATGTACAGTGTGACAGGTAACAACAGCTGAGCTGATCCTCTTAATATGTGTCGGAGACAAATATTCCATATTGTTTTACACCCATCAAACATTCTGTAATGCTAAAAGCAGGAGAGGCAACTATGAAGTAAAAGGCAAAATTCCATTAGATCTAAACAGCTAAATTCAATGAAACAGTAAAACTATCATAAAATTCAGGTTCAAAAATACCCGTTTTTGCAGTCAACTATTGGATACCATGGTCCTTTGAGATTTTTTCAGATAAACTTAAGGAATTGCTCTAGTAGAAGTGTCCCCAAAGAACTCTTAACACCTGCTGTGTATGTTTTGTGAGGTTTCTTTGATGTTCTATTGTGGGTACAATGATAGACAATGTTCTTCTTGGCACAACAGCCTAAATGTGATTGGACTGGGTCTTTCACTGGTCATGAAGTATACAGTGGATGAGATCAATGCCACACCAGACTTGCTCCCCAACATCAAGCTGGGCTTTGAAACCTTCGACACCTGCAGCCAGTCATTTATCATTGTGAAGCCCAGCATGTTCTTCCTGAGTGAGGGATACTCAGGACAGGTCAGAGTGATGTGTAACTACACAGACTACAGCACACGTGTGCTGGCTGTCATTGGACCCCAAAAATCTGAGATGGTCGGTACCGTCGGAAAGATCTTTGGTTTCTTCATGATGCCACAGGTGAGCGCATTCACAAGACCAAAGGTGATTTTTTTTTAATGAATGCTATTGATCTAGTATAAATTGATCATTAAATGGAGTGTAATGGAGGTTAATGGAGACTTCGACAAACTAATCTCGTAAGAGATCACTGAAGGGTCTAGAACTGGACGTTTTCATTACATACAGATCAGCTATGGTGCCACCTGTGACACATTCAGCGACAAGCAGCAGTATCCATCATTCTTGCGTACAGTCCCCAGTAACCAGCGTCAAGCCCAGGCCATTGTGGACCTACTGAAGGAGTTCGGCTGGAACTGGGTAGCTGTGCTGGGTAGCGGAGAAGATTATGGCAAGGAGGGGAAGCTTGTAGTCTCCACGTTGGCAGCACAGTACTCCATCTGCGTTGCCTACGAGGCCATCATCCCTGTGTACAGCGACCCTGTACCCACGATCTCAGAAATACTAGATAACATCAAGATGGCCACGGTAGGCGTGGTGGTCCTCTTCACCCTCCCCAGTTCTGCACGGATATTCTTCTCTGAGGTGAGTTGTGTTCACATTTTTACAGCATGACGCGTCGTGGCTAAGTCAACGGAATCAGCATCCCACTCTCCACATACATAAACTTTCACGAAGTTTTGGATGATGATAAACACAATTTTTTAACAAAATTCCCATCGCCGCCTTCTTGTGTTTCTTGACAAGGTTCAATATAGCAGTCTAATTAAGACTGCGCTTAGACTTTTCAGCACAGTGATCTGTAAAGACACTCCTGCAATAAAAGGTTGGGTAACAGTTTACTTAAGGCCATGTTTTTAGTCATTTATAAACATATTCATAACAAATAATAATGCATTCATAAAGCATTGTAAACATGGATATAAATCATTATAAAAGGCACAATAAATTATAACCATATTCATAAAGCATGCATTATGAATGTTCTATGAAGCTCTCATTTATAATGCACTATAGATACCTTTATAATGCCTTATAATGGTCAGTATAAGCATTAAGGATGCTTTATTCTACATTATAAAGGTATCTATGGTGCATTATAAATGAGAGCTTCATAAGGAATTCATAATGCATAATAAACATGGCTATAATGTGTTATGCCTTTTGATAATTATTTATAGCCATATTTATAATGCTTTATGAAACCATTACAATGCATTATGAATGTTTATAAATTACTACAAACTTGGCCTTAGGTAAAGTGTTACCAAAGGGGTACCATCACTGCTAACATTCCTAGACATGGCAGACCTTTTTGGAGTATGTTAGCAAAGAAATTATGTAAAAGCACTGCTAAGAATACAAAATGATCATGCGTGTTACCAGTGTAGCCCAACTGCGCCACTCTGTCCCCCGAACAGGTGATAAAGAGGAACATGGTAGCTGTCTGGGTAGCTAGTTCAGCCTGGTCTCTCGACAACTTAGTGTATGAGCTCCCAAACATCAACCGCATAGGCACGGTGCTAGGCTTCACTGAGAACACCCAGATGTTGACCTCACTGACCAGCTACGTCAGGGTGCTCCTCACACGGCTGGGAACAGAGAGGGCCAATGAGCTAAGGATGGAGAGCGACGAGTCAGGATACTCCCACCTGGAGAACCCCTGTCCCGACTGCTGGAACCTGTCCCAGGACAACATCAGCATAGTGACGCAGCCAGTAGTGCAGAGAAAAGCCTTCAGCGTGTACCTCGCTGTCTATAGCGCAGCCCATGCACTCCATCAAGTGCTTGGCTGCAATACCACCAGCTGCCAGAAGGGGGCAGACAGCAAGGTCTATCCCTGGCAGGTAGGAAAACACCAAATACAACCATCTGTAGTCATGAGAAGCCTCTGCAATTTTTGAAAAAAAAATCAAGAGTAAAAATGCAGACAAGTCTCCTGCCTCTTTCTCCACAGCTGTTGAAGGTGCTGAGAAATATGTCCTTCACAATAAAAGGCCAGCAGTTTCAGTTTGACAGCAATGGAAACCCTAACATTGGCTATGATGTTTTGACATGGGTCTGGACGAAGGGCAACGTAACCTTTAAAGACATTGGAACCTACTACAATAGCTTGAAGATCAACGCAGCCCTCATCACATGGCACACCAACGGCGCTAAGGTAACAGCATCTCAAGCCATGACCATAGACATGCAATGAAATGCTACTTGTCACAGTACTGTGTGATATTGCCAATATTTTTCAATGAGACCAGAACAAGTTTCTGTTATTTAAATTATGCAATGATCATTAGAGTATTGAGATATCATTCCTCTCGATTTACCTCATGGAACAGGTACCTAAGTCCACTTGTTCTGCAAATTGTGAGCCTGGTCAGATTCGCCATGTCAAGGGCTCCTATTCTTGCTGCTATGATTGCATTGACTGCGGGGAAGGCACCTTTCAGAATAACACCGGTACGTTAATCACACATTCTTGAGTCACAGCATGACCTGCTTCTAAATGCCCATACCTGTGGGTAATTCTTCAAACTGACATCCAGGCACAGTTGCAGATACATTTGGAAATGTTGTCTTATGTACACAGCTGCACTTGAAGGCAGCAAACACACCCCCGACCAACCTCATCAGTTTCTGGTGAATTTGCAGAGCTGTACTCTTCAAAATGTGCATTTCTTTCTGCCTGACAGTGGACCTCCAATGCACTGAATGTCTCAATGGCCAGTGGTCTTTACCACGCAGCACCAACTGCACATCGCCCACATACTACTTCCTGTCCTGGAACAGCTACCAGGCCCTGGGACTGGTGCTGCTGGCCATCTTGATGCTGACTTGCCATGGGGTCACAGGCTTACTCTTCATGTATCACCATGGCAGCCCGCTGGTGCGTGCTGCGGGGGGACCCCTGAGTGCTCTGACCCTGATCGGCTCGATGGGAAGTTGCGCCAGCATAATTCTGTTTCTAGGCCAGCCGGGAGACTTGACGTGCCGCTTGCAGCAGCCTGTCCATGTCATCTTCTCCACAGTGACCTTGTCCACCATCCTGGCCATCACCCTTCAGGTGACTATGACTTTCTGAATGTAAAATGCACATGAATAGTCCAGAAGTTTATGAAAACATTCTAGAGTTCAGTGCTGTCACAGCGTTCCTCTTCCAGATTATCTGTGTGATGGAGTTTCCAGAGGAAGCTCCTTCCTACCTGGAGATACTACGTGGTGTTGGCAGTGGCATGGTGGTCTTGGCATGTTGTGGGGTGCAGGTCGGCCTGTGCGGGTGGTTCATCCAGGCGAGTCAGACCTTGTCCATCTACCTTTATAGCATTAATGTGAATTTCCTGACGAGTTTCCTGCGTTGTCCAATGAAGCCCATGCTGGGTCCAGGCCTGATGATTGGGTTCAACTGCCTGCTGGCCTTGGTATGCTTCATGAGCACCTTCATGGTCAAGAAGCCTCCCAAGCAATACAACTTGGCCCGTGACATCACCTTCTCTACTCTGTTTTACTGTGTGGTGTGGGTGGTATTCATCCCAATCTACACCGGCCTAGATGACAAGACCAAGTCTCTCGCTCAGATGACCGCCATCCTTTTCAGCAATGTGGGCATAGGGGTTGCCTACTTCATGCCCAAGTGTCACCTGCTGCTAATCAAGCCAGACCTCAACACAGAAGACTACTTCCGTACCTATCTAGAAGCCTCTCCATTTCCCCCTGAAAAAGACCAAGATAAACCACAGTAGCTGATGCTACAGCAATTTCTATATAAAGCCAGCTAGAGCATCCTAAATATAATGATGAACTAATAAATCTAATTGTTAACTGAAATATTTACTCTTCTTCACGTTTGAGCAATACATGAAGTGGAATTATATTAACAAACACTTGTGCCCTCTTGGAGTACTTCTGCTAGGCAAACCTCTCCTGGACAATACTGCTACTAGAATGCAAGACTTTTATAGAGGTAATTATTGTACCCCTTTTCCAACCGATATACTTCAATAATTTTGATTCTCGGATCTGTAGGAAGTTCTTTTGATTAAAACATGGTGTAGTGCTCCTTGAGATCCTTTATCCAGCTCCACATTGCTACAATGGTTCTATTTAAGTGACATGTAGATGCAACAGGGATGGCGTTAGTCAAGCTTGGGTGTGTCACATTTAATTTAACTCATTATTATTTAGATTTTGTGCATTAGTTGACTGTGTGACTAAGGGGGGCAATTACTTTGAATCAAATGTTCATTTAAAACCAGTGGTCTTTTTCCAAACTAGCTCTTACAGGCTCTCACTACCCACATGGAGGGTCCACCACATCAACTGCCATTCCAAACCGATTAAGAGTGAAAGGCAGGCCATTGAGCCCTGCAACACAGAGCTGACACTGATGCTGACTTACTGACCATGTGCAATACCTTTTGTGTTCATGGTGGAAGACGTTCCATACAAATAGAAGTTCCATGCGACTATGTAACATTTACTCATCAACAACTTTAATTAAACTAAAATTAGACATTTAATATTGTTACACAGACATTAACAGCTTAAAGTTTGCATTGTATTTCAAATCAAATATACCTTTCCCTAGTTTAGAAAACAATAGTTGTGTTTGGTTGATCATAACATTATATTGCTTGTGTGAGTTTCACATAAAAATGTTCTGAGGGCAGAATGGAAAATGATTGGTTCAGAGAGACAGCCAAGCAGATTGAAAAAATACTAGGTAAATTTGTTGTTACAGAATGAACATACAACTGTCTCAAATACTGCAGTGAGGTATCTAATAAGCCACTGTTTGCACTAGGAGCTAAGAAAGCCTCCCACTGGGTCTGAAACAGACCAGGGACAGGAAACACCCTCCACCTGGCCATTTTATCTTGACATGCATGAGACAATAAGGTGTAAGTCATCTGTATCTCCTCCTGTCCTCATTGCCTCATGTATGTCAAGCCCCACCAACCTCACAGGTCCCTCTACCAACACCATCCCAGCCCCATCCCATCCTAGCACCATCCCAGCCCCATCTCATGCTAGCACCATCCCAGCCCCATCCCATCCAGGACCATCCCATCCTGCAGCGTCCCACTCCCAACCTGCTCACCTCACATGTTATTCAGGGTCACACTCACCATCCCCTCGTCTCCATTCCCCCCCCGTGCCATCTCTGCCCCAGCCACACGTGTCCTCATGTCAACCGGGTACTAAATGTGCCCCCCCAAGACGCACAGCGCGTTGCAGCACTCTACCTCTGTTAATGCAGCCACAGCACTTTATTTCGTATATTTTTTTTTGTTGGATCGCCTTGCTGCCGTCAGAGTAAAAAGAAATGTCACTCGACTTTGTTTCCTCTTCCTGGCAATTATGTTGCTGTTTGCCTGGTAATTCTGTCAGCCGGAGTGATCCACCGGCCCCCTCCTCGCCCCCCCGCCAGGGGTGTGATCACTGCCGGAGAGGTTGCGTCACTCCAAGCCATGTGTTTGTATACTTCCTGCAATTAGATTCCCCCGAATGATGCATCGCAGTGCCCTCTGTTTCCCTCATTATGGAGTCGCATCTTCAGCCGGCCTCTGACTTGACCATTGGCCACAGGCAGGGGGCGCCCTGGTAGGGGAGTTCCAGTCCATCACACGCAGAAAGAGTGGGTAATTTAGAGGCACCTGTTCGCCTCATTGCGTGTTTTTGGGCTTCGGGAGAAAACTGGAGTGGCCAGAAGGATCCCGAGCGACACGGGAAGGGCGTGCGAATGCCTCGCACACCGATCCGGGGCGGGAATCTTTCCTCTGCCCTGGAGGTGTGAGGTCACAGTGTCACCCACTGAGCCTCCAGCTACACTGACTCCCTCTTGCACCTCATAAATTGTGGATTTCCATTAAATGTTTACCGACGTTGTACACTCAGAACACATCTTACTCAATAATAATGAAAAGTGGAATTTAAATGTCTGTATTGCAGGTGTGGGTGTTCTTTGTCTTCCCTAAACAGGAAGAGCCGGTGTCTGCAATAGGCAGGATAATAATAATAATAATAATAATAATAATAAGCGTTTGTTTCTTATTCTCATGTAATTTGGGTCTAACTACAGCACACACCCATCTGAAGGGCCTATTCTTTGACTGTGTGGCTGTCGGTTTGTACTCGCAGCTTGTGGGCATTTTATGGCATTGAAGTGTCTGGCTGAGCCCCACCCATTCCCCCAGTGTGTGGCCAATTGTCCTTTCGCCTTTTCTTATTGGCTGAGAGAAAACGGCCGTCGCTGTAGTTTGCTGTTGGCACGAGTGGCAGGAATGGGGTTTATTCATCAGCTCAGAAAGCGGAGTATGTGTGGTCTGTCTTTAGGGCTGCTCTCTCAGGTCAGCATCACGCCGCTGACCGCCTTTGTCCGGATGGACACGGTTGGCTGATTGGGCCATAATGTTACTCTGTCTCAGGGTGGCCAAGAGAGGTTGTAAGCCTGTCATGTTAAAAGTGACATTGACGGCGCTGTTTGGGGACGTCTAATTAGTTCTGCAGAGCTTCCTGGGTTTTGGGAAAATTTGCTCATCGCATACGTCCGAAAATGGTCATTATATCTGGGAGACGACATTTTTCAAATCGGACCCAAAAACAGTCACATGCGATATAATGATAACTGACTATTGAAGGACGTTGGTTTACTATTTTCTGTTCCGCAGCTCCAGTTTGACTAAAAACTCAGAGCAAAATGAGAATGCTGAAGACAGCCTTGTACAAAAAAACAGTGACTTGAATGTTAAGTGATGAACACAGCGCTCCAGGAGGCTGTGTGTCACGAACAGCGCCCAAGAAAGAGAGACCCTTTTAATCAGACAATAAACAAGTGTAACTGTTTTTCCCCAAAATTTGTTCGCTGTTAACTTAATAAACTGCAGATGTTTGTAACTGTAACATTGAACTTGGTAAATATATATAAAAAGTTTTGTAAGCATTTTGACTTGTTTTTTTCTTTTTTTTTTCATTTGTTTCTTTGCTTGTTTAAAACTCTTCTTGTAATCCTGATATGACATTATCACACCAATGAGCCTGCAAACTCACCGATTCAGATAATTTTTTTCTGAACTGTTTAATCGTAGGGCGGCGGTAGAGAATTTAATTGCATTTTGGACAAAGGCTGCCTTTGAACAGGGACCATTCCAGACGTATTCGCCGATATTCCAAGCGGTCCAACAGTGTCCGGCTGCTTTCCAGGAATGGCGCCACCGGGGAAAACGTATGCTGGCACTTTGTAAAAATGAAGCCTGGCTACTGGTGCATTTTTGGTTGCGTTCCTTCATTTTTTCCCACAAAGTCTCCCTCGGTGTTTGAATTTTCTGTAAGGAACAGGCTTTGTTTTGGATGCTACAGGCCAGATTTATCGGGCTTTCGCCCTCTTTTTACAATTCATTTTAAGTTTCCTTTTTGACAAATGGGAAGATAAATGCCTGTACCAAGGCATGACCGTCTCTCCAGTGTTTTTGTTGTGTTGTGCATTTCTGTGTGGATATTTGCATAATTCAGCATTTTGTGCCCCTTGTTTTTGTTAACTAAAATTTTTTTTTTCTTTTTTAATTATGATGTTACAAAAATGTTTTTCTGAAGTGTGTTTCACTTGCTGGATAAAACCAGTTTAAACCATTATTTCTACTCTTTGGTTCTACATAGAGCTATTCTGAGGGGTACGAGTATAATTCCTTAAGCACTGGCCCCCTGCTGTCTCTGTGAGTAAATCATGCATTTAACACTATCCTGTCCCTATGCTTCACTTAAGGTTGAATTTGTTCCGTTTAAAATGCGATGCTGTGATGAGGAAGAATGTATTGTGTAGGAATGTGTTTTCTGGGGAACATAAAGCTTCAGTTAATAGTCCCCAGTGGTTGTCCTGTTGATCCCCACATATTCTGTGCTCGCCACGTTGATGTTGTACTTCCTGGAGCTGAGACCCCAGGAGGACATCAGCTGACCACTGCTTAGCCAATCTGACAGCTTGCGAGGGCGGGACTTACAAGGAAGCGACCAGTGAGGATGTCGGTGCTTCAAGTCACACAACCAATCCTGGCAAAGTTGTGCAAAAATGTTTGATTGTTAGGATGCTTTATTTGCATGCCTGAAGGTTCGTTCTGTGTGGCTCACTGCCTTGGCATCCAGCAGGGGGCCTCACTTTTCATGAGAATTTTTGGTGAATTTTTGATGAGGGGAGGGGACATCCATTCACTTTCCTCCTGTCCAGTGAGCCCTGTCAGATGGGTCCCTGATTTCCCTCTGGACCAAACATGCCAAGACTCCAATATTACTCTCCAGACTCAAAGCCTTTTGTTTTCTGCATTGTCTCCAGAACTGGTGACTTTTGTTTCCCTTCCTCCCCGTCATTTTCATTGTGTGTCTCCGTCCAAAAGGTTGTGTGTTTGAATCCCGTGAATAGCAAAATAATCAGGGCAAGGCCTTGGGTGTGTGTGTGGCACAGCAATCTAAGCCTTTGTGCCTGTGATGGAAAGTCGCCGGTTCGAGCCTTGACAGAATAGTCTCTTGTCCATGGGCCCTTGAGACTGGCCCTTAACCTCCAGATCCAGCAGTGTGCACACTGGCTGACCCTGCACTGTGACCTCCAAGCTTGCTCTCACCTGTATATCTGTCTCTGTGTCTCATGGAGAGCAAGATGGGGTAGACAAAAAGAGAATTTCCACATGAGGACTAATAAAGTATCTTTATTCAGTTTACTTTGGACAAAAGCATCTGTTGAGTAAATATACACGTAAGGTCCCTGTCCCCCTCCGCCAGTCCCCATGTCACGCTGCTCTGTTTGACATCACACTCACAGCGAGTCTCACAAACACCTTTCCACCCATAATCCCTTTCAGACATTCAGATACTTCTGCCGTCTACAATGCAAACCGTACATTCTTAGTAAGGTTGTAGCCATTTCTCTCTCTCTGTCCCGCAGCTGGAGATGGATGATGTGGAGAGTGAGGAGAAGCGGCGGGCGCTCTTCGAGGAACTGCTGGCCGTCAGCAGCAGGTGGGAGGAGATGCACCACCTGGCTCTGCTTCTCCAGGCTTGGCCTCCCGTCACAAGTGACGCCCCGTAAGTGTTCTGCCTATTTCATTGGTTTCTTCGTTAGCTGGGGGAGTTCCTTCCTGATTACTAAGGCAGCGGTGCTGTCCCAGAACATACCGGTGTGAAATAACACACATATAGGTGGCACGCGGCTTGGCATTGAAGGTCTAGCGCATGGCTAACATCCTCAAAATGAATCCAGCCGGAATGCATGTTGTTAAATCTCGAAGAGCACCTGGATTCCAACAGACTGTACTTCTAAAATGAAAATCAGCTCTGGACTTTTCTGGCATGCGCTTGAGTGCCGATTACTTGTGAAGAGCACTTCTGAATTCAGATTCTATTGTTTATTTTGTGGATCAGCCCCCATGTGTTGACCGCTCTCATAACAACTCCTTCACATGGCAGGGGGGCTCCGTAGCAGAATGTTACCCCCGGGTGGGTCTAAAAAGCACCTTATTTTAAACCACCGAACCACTCCACAGTTTTGGAATGCTGAGGAAAATGCTAGAAGATTTAAAAGTAAAATGAGTGCAATAAGAGGAACAATAGTCTGCCACACTTTCATTTCTGCTACTTTGAAGCTCAGTACTTCTTGCCAAATACATTCCAGCTTGAATTGTGGGATGGGAGCAGTTTGACGTTATCTAAAGGAGAAGGGTTTGATTCTAATCAGCTATATTTGGAAATAGGAAGGCATGTGATCCTGTTTTAAAGGGCTTTTAGACCATTGGCTGCCTGGTGCCGCCGTTCTGTCTGATCCTCTGTAACAATGGTGGTTAAGAGTGGCCAAAGAGAGGATGTTCTGGTATATAGCAGTTAATTGGGCACCCTTGATATACGGCCGTTTCATGTCTCACGATTCTTTTCTTTCCAGCCTTAGTTGAAATCTGCTAAAATCACATCTCCTGATATCGTGCTGCCTTTATCCATTCCTGTTTGATTTTATGGCCTCTTGAGCTGTGTTTTCCAAAAACACATCTCCCTGTAGCGTCCCAGCCTCTCATTCACGGGGTTTTATTTAGCTGTCAGGTGGTGTCTTTTTCCAAATCACCTGGAGTCACCTAGATACGCTCGTTCCATTGGCTGGGGCACCCAGAAGCCCCATACACAGGTCACGCGGGGAAGGTGTGTTTTGCGTAAAAATAGCTGGTCTCGTCGAGGGTGCCGTCATTTTTGATTTGCCGCTGGCTGCTCTGGGGACCCGTCAGCCACCGTCTCGGTGGTTCCCGGAGAGCGCACCGGCCGTGATTCACAGGGCGTCTGCTTCTGCTGCGGTGTTTGTCAGGGGTGTCTTGCCTGCTCCTGCCTCTGTTTACACGTCAGAGTCTTTTCTCAGAAGTTCCTGATTCTTCATAAAGGTTGCTCTGTGTACTAGAGACTTTCCGGAGAGCCCAGCATTCCCATTGGGTTTTTTGTAATGGGAGATGGTGTTTCGGCAGTCGTGGTGTGGAGTGAAGGAGGATTGATAGGCAAATGGGTGTCCGCACCCCCTCCCGCCCGATCTTCTGCTCCTTCATCCTTCTTCCCACTTCCCTTTCTTCCCCGTCTGATTCAGCCCTGCTCTGTCACTTCTTCCATTCACTTCCAGACTGGGAAAAATATCTCTGGTAATTTATATAGTCATACATATAAATGCTTCAGGATACATTTCCTGCCTTGACTGATAAGAGAATTTGCAGTTCCTGCCTGACACAGAATATGTGATTTATTTAAAATTATTCAAAATAAAGTCATTTAGATTTTATGTAGTGTTAGTTTAGCGTTAGGACTAGCTGTTTTATTACCGTTCTCGTTTACACAGGATTTTCTCCCTTTTCTCAATATGTTATTTTAAAATTTAAGTTCTTCAGGACACTTTCTCATCCTATTCACACAGTAATGACCTCTACACACACGCACACACACGGGCACATTCGTGGGAGTAACTTTCACGTTTATAGAACTAATGCGATGTGACACCACCCAAAAAGATGCCTTTTTTGTTTCTTAGAAAAAAAATTAAGATACATAAACAAATAGGCCTATTTTTCCTGAATATTCTGAAAATGTCGGCCAACAAAGGTGTTAATCGCAGTGTCCGTCCTGCACTGATCCGGCACGTCCGTCTTTCTCAGTGCCCGCTCTGCAGAGGACCCCTGGGTGAAGCTGGCTGCCACCATGGTGTCGCTGGGCAACGGCGGCACGGAGCATGGCCTTGGCAACGAGCTGCTGAGCATGTGCCGCTCCCTGCGTGGGACCAAGCACCAGCTGCCCCCGGAGGTAGGGCAAGGGCGGAGGCCGGGGACTCACGGGGTGCACTGAGGCCCTCAGAACCGTCCGCCGCTGACGTACAGACACCGCGGCTGCATCGTAGGGAGGCACGCGGGGTCAGGGGTCAGGGGCTGGAGGGCAACATCACTTTGTCATTTCAGAAATATGATGTTTAGTTGATAAGACCCAGGCTGCATTTATGATTGGATGGGTGAAAGAGGGGTCATAATTCATACAGCAGGGCCGACCTTACAGTATCATTAGCCAATGATATGTTTTGGTATAGGTGAGTCTCAGGGGAGGGGGGCCCACTGGGGACCAATCGACTTTCAGCTGGGGCCAGTGCAGCCATGGCACAGGGCACCGGGTGCGAGCCCTAACTGTAGGGCAGCAATGGCAAAAGTCATACATTCCTTAGGGATTAAATGAGTCTCTAAGGCAGGGCTATTCAAATCACGGCCCTCAAGGTACGAGCCCTGCTGATTTTCCAGCCTTCCTTTACCTGTGAGCCAGGTGTGAAGCTTGTGGCCAATCAGAATCAGTAATTATTAAACTAACTACCTGGGAGGACTGAAAACAAGGTCCAGATTTGAAGAACCCTGCTCTAAGGCTTTAGATGCTTTCACACTCGAAGACACCGACATGCCCTCCTTGGGGTCCTAGCTGGCTCCTCACAAGTGCCCTCCCCCCCCCATGGGTCATGCCAGCATGGGGGGGGGGGGGGTCACAGGCCAGTCCCAGCAGATTGGCCAGGTGTGGGACAAACACGCTGCTACACAGCCAGTCCTGAATCCCGATTAAAGGGGGTCCATTCAGGATTCAGGTCGGGTCAGACAAGCGTGTCTTGGGGGGGTGCAACTGTCACAAACATTGACCCGGCTACATTACCTTATATTACATTATTTATTTGAATTATTTATTAGTACAAGCATTTGGTTCGCCACCCGTGACTTTGAGAGCAGGTGGGGGTAAGCTGACTTGTTTCTTCATTGCTGTTTCACGTCGACACCAGGGAGCTGGATGTAAACTCCCGTATCATGGCCACCCAACGGCATCAGCTCAGTGTCCCCCATCATGGGGGTTTGGGTCCCCTGGGCTGCTCACTCTCCCATTCATCTTGGCTGACTGTCTCCCATCTCCCTCCCCCCCCAGTGCATACGCAGGATATCAGCCCTGATCCAGGATCGTCCCGGCTGCCTCCTCCCGGCCCTGAAGCTGTTGACGGAGAATCGTGACGCACAGCTGCAGAAGCTGGCGCTGGAGCAGGTAGCTGCCATCACCGAGGTGAGCGGGCCTGCATCAATCAGACACGCGGCTTATCGGCACACTTTTATCTCGCACCTGACTCTGAGGGAGGATCCTCCGTCGAATCTCTTATCGGCGGGCCGCTTCGAGGATCCCAGCCAGCGTGACGCAAGCGTCAGGAGCCTCATCCTCCTTGTCGCCACGGAACGACTTTGAACGTAGCCGACGCAAAGATCCCGCCCCGATTAAACTAATGTATCGCGCGAGGAAATCAGAGCTCAGTGAGGTGTGTTGGTACGAGCCACATGAGTTTAGATCATTTCCCGTGTCTATTCACACGTCCAGGGTGTCCCGCTGACGGACGCCTGGGTTTTATTTTTGAATTCATTATATTTTTGGCAGATGCTTTTATCCGAAGCGACGTGCATGTTTGAGAAAGCAGGGTCAGACAGTCCTTGGAGCTTGGGGGTTAAGGGTCTCGCTCAGAAGCCCAACAGCGAAATCATTCTGCCATCCGCGGGATTTGAACCAGCGGCCTACCACCCAAGGGTTTGTTTTGTGTATAGTTTGGTTCTGTTTTTAATCACAGAGCTTTGCTATTAAATGAAAGGAAGAATGTTGAAATCAGAGGTTTAACCTGTCAGAGAGCATTCCTTTAAATTGCTCGTCATAGTGGATTGATTCATTTGTTTCAATTTGCTTTAAGTTGTGGTGTTTTTACCATCAGTACTGAACAGGGACAGTTGGAACAGACCATTAACATCACTGCTCTTTACATCATTTCTCTGTCTCTGGAACATTTGACATGTCTTTGTTGTTTGGATTTTAGACTATACATTTTAAAAAGTACCTTTCTTGGAAATTGACATAATGTTTTATTCTTGCCACTGCAGAAAGTGAGAATGGGTTGCATTTAACACGATGTCCCCTCAGACATCAGCCATGACTCAACTGGCACGTGTCAAAATGTCAGTACCACAGGGGTGGGTGGCAGGGGGGATCGAGCCGTGCTGATAGGCTGTCAGCCTGCGACCGCATAGGGGCTCCTTCGTGATCGTCATAGCCTCACTCTGTTAATTAGATAGCATTAGAACAAGAATTCATCAATAAGATATACTCTGTGTCGTTCAAACCTTCATTTCTTTTTTCCTTTATGACACTCATGACTAGGAGATGATTGTTTACGGACTGGCAGGACTGAATCACCCAGACACATTTTTCATCAAATGGGGGAACAATTATCTAAAAATACGCACTGTCTCTAGTATTAGCTAGCCTATTGTATTGTTCACACACATTTTGTTCGCTATTTGTGGGCACAGTTTTACAAAAAAACTTTGGCTAATCTTTAAATGGCAGGGTTTTTTTTATGTTGAATCATTTGTTTGAAGCCGCTAAATTATATGCAGAAGAACATTTTCGCTGACGGGAGTGAAAATACCGCAGTCTCACATTTGATCTCCTGGGGGTCGAGGCTAAAATAAGTATTACCTAACAGATGGAGTGATATGAAACTGGTCTCACCCTGATGTGACCCGTCCCAGTAGACCTCATGACTGGCTAAGTTTTAAGTCATTTTTCTCTGTAGCTGAGAGAATGTTACAAAGTGCTTAATGCCCCTAGCCTGCCGTGGTTACACTTTATCGGGCTTAAGTGGCTCGGGATCCATCCCTTCAGCTGCAATCTGTTCTGTTTTTGGCAGCCCGCGTGATGCTTGTGTCTTCACCTGCTGCGTGCGTGTACTTGGTGAACAGTCGACTCGCAGGAATCGAGGACATCAAGCCAAGCAACGCAAGGGCTTTTGCATCAGTGAGGGTTCTGCATATATGTGTGTGTGCTGAAGGAGCCATGTGGCAGAAGGCCGCTACAAAGGTCCTATATTTGGTGACTTAAATCCCTGTAATGTAATCTTGGTCTGTTTACCACATTGCTTTTGTTCCAATGCTTTTGCATTTAAAGTGCATTTGTTTTTTTAGCAGGTGCTTTTATTCAAAGTGACTTAAAAGTGAGGTAATGGGGGCAGCCAATCCCTGGAGCATTTGGGGGGTAAGGGTCTGACTTCAAGGGCCCACTGGTGACATCACTCTGCCGGCCACGGGATTTTCATAGCCATCAGTATTGCAGTGCTGAAGTTAATTTGAAGAAATTTTGTAGGTGAAACTTGCACAAAAAATATGGGATAAAAACATTAAGGTGTTTTATAACAGGGATGCACTTTGCTGTTGGGTTGAGATTTAGTAAAGCTGCAGCCGTTTGACGGGAAAAGGTGATTAAGATCTGGTTGGACCCGATATTTCCCACTTAGCGCAGCTGCAACGGGGTGCCACAGTTCTTCAACCCGCTGGTGAGATGCGTTCAGCTGTGGCTGCCTCCCAGAAACCCGGCATCTCCCCTCTGTGCCGAAACCGAGTGGTTTGCCGTAGCGCTGTCGGTCGTCCGGGTGTCGTAGCGATAGTGGCGCCGGGGTGGAATGCTGCTGCTTTTAGCGTTCCTGAGAGCTTTACGATTTAAATGATAAAGGAAAGAGGCCCATGAATAATTTATCGCCTCCTGTATGCACCGATTTCAGTCATGTGCTCCTGAATTCATGGACGGCTTCATCATGAATAGTTAATCACACTCCTTCCATTCCCACTGCCGTTCACAAAATATTAAACAGTATTAACTAGCACTGATACTTTCTGTTGTGCGAAGAATGTTTGACTCGTTCCCTTTAGATTGTTTGTTAATTCAGTCTAAATCTTGCCATCACGAGGGTGAACTTGGACTGAATTTTTAGTTCTGGTGTCCAGGGTTTGGACTGAACAGAAAGAGTGAATTAGACTGTCTGCCATGAAATCTCACATTACACTGTGTACAGAGCATTTTAATAAAATGCATTATTCATAAACATTTCTAACTCCTCTGTTTACAGTATTGTAGAATTACTTTCCCTATGTGCTATATAAATGAATAAAATGAGAAATAATAAACAGTAATAAAGTATGAACAATTCATTATAAAATATTACTTAATGTAGGAAGTATAGAAAGGAAGGAATTAGCATTCCTGATAACAGGTTAGCTAAATTACCCATGCACTATAAGCTTAAGGGAAAAAAGTATTGGTGAGTTGAAGCATATAGGCTAGTATTTTAACCTCGGGTTACTTAGCTGGTGGCTCCCTCAGAGTTTTCTCTTCAGCTGTTTAAGGGTGAGAAGCCAGCAATGAGGTGTGCTGTCCGGCCAGAATAGGAGGCATCCTAGCCTGATGTTGGTGCAGCTCTCCAGAGGTCAAGCCTTCTGTCAATCACATCAATCCACCATCACTAATACTCAGCGTAGTCGTATGTCACGCCCCAGTTATGCTGGTTGGCACTCTCAAGATGTCTTCGAAAGCCTTATTCCGTGCAGATCTCGTGGCGGATGGGCTGCCTCGGAAGTTGCCACGAGCGGAAGTCTGTTTGGGCTTCGCCGCCGAGCATCGACATCCCCAATTAGGATGTTTACCCATTCTGCCTAAGTGCAGATCGGCGCTAATTACTCGCCACTGACGAATGTCACACTAATTCATCTTACCGCTGTGCGCTTAAAGGGCAGCTCCATCCAGCAGTTTAAATGTGGATTCGTCACCTGGGATTTTCTGTGTTTCTTAAGGAAATGATGCTTCATGAACTGTGACCGAGGGGGTGAACAGAGTCGTCTGAAAAGCACTGCAGTCTGATGGCTTAAGAGCTGGTGCTCAGTGTGATTTAAAGTTGGTACAATGGCTCCTTTATCGTCATACATTGAAGGAAAGTCTCTCTCTAATTTATTTTGGTATCTGCTCATCCTTTTTTGGTGTTATGAAAAAGTTGACCGCCTAGAAAATTCTATAAGTCATCATCTGGAAACGAGATAAGAAATAGGTGTTACTGACTTAACTTCTGACTTCAAGCAGTTAAAATTAATTTCATTGTCATAATTTTTAAAAAGCATATATACATGTGTGAATATTTCTGAATATGGTTGGGCAGAAAGCAGTCACATGCAGTGTAATGGGAAATAACTTTGTGTGATTTTCAATGCCTCCGGATGCACTGAAAGTTTTGTCATTCCTCATCTTTTACGCAGTCGTGCCGCTTTTCACGGCTCTTGGTTCTGTGAGGTTCAGGTAGCAGCTCGACTGTCAGCCTCCTGCCTGTGTGAATGTGCGCCATAAACCTGCGTTTGCGTAATGGATGTAGCCTCAGCATGTGTACGGATCTCTGCGTATGGATAAGAAACCCAAATGAAATTTTATGTTTTCGGTTTTATTTGTCTCTTGCGATCTGAGGCCTCTGGGTGTTCGGAGGGAGCGTTTAATTTCGCCTGTCCGGCTTCCCTTCACGGTTGGCTGCACAGAGCTTTATTTTCTCCAGTGTTCTCTCTTCGCCCGGCCTACCTCTGGTATGTTGTCAACAAAATTGGGGCACTTTACAGGAGCTCGGGGTGGGGGCGGCCGGTTCCTGGGACCGGGATGGCGGGAAACGTGGACTCTGTGCCGCCGGGCCTCGGCGTGTTCCCCGAAAGGCGAGACCAGGGGGAGGAGCGCTCCTGAAATATGACCTGATTTCACAGCGGCGCCGTGACGGCGGGGGCCCCTTTTATTTGTCGTGAAAATGGAATCGCCGTCCTTCCCGCCAGTTTCCCTGCCCCTCGTCCCACGTTCCCTATTGATGCGGCGCTCAGAATAACGAGAGCTAGTTATTCGCTCCCTGTTAACTTTTGTTTTATTCATGTACACAAAAAAAAACAAAACAAACCATCATATTGATAGTGTACGAATGCGCCCTGTAAGTTCGGTGACAAGACGCTCCCGCTTTATGTGGAATTACCCAAGAACGCTGTGTAGCTGTTCAGCGTGCTTGGCTGAAATCCAGAATGGGGGGGGCGGCGCTGGAATATGACATTCGCATGCACTCCGGAATAAGTGGCATCTAAGGCGTTGTGGCGTGGCTTAAACGCCGCTTTCAGCCGGGGCTGCTCTCATTCTTTATTGATGCCTTTCATTCCGGGGCCATGACAGCAAGTCACCGTGGGCCGCCTTTGTGTGGGTCCCTGTGTGTTTAAGGCACTTTCCGAAAGCACGGCTCATGTTTCAAAACTCTGTTCTCCTTTGGCGTTTTCAACTGTTGGCAGGCAGTCGGGGTTTATTTGATTACTGTGTGTCATCCGTACATTCTTCTAACCCCTGTTCCTGGTTCCTGATCAGGGTCACTGGGGGGGTAGGGAGCCTATCCCAGGCTGCACAGGGCCCAAGGCTGTAGTACACCCTGGACGGGATGCCAGTCCATCATAAGACACACACTTGCACAAACTCACACACTTTGTTTTTAGAAACAGCAGTTCCATTAATGCACATGTTTTTAGAGCATGGGAGGAATGTCGAATACCCAGAGGAATCCTGTGTGATCTCCACTTCCTGAGCCAGGGGTAAGTAAAGCCTGGGGCAGGTGATGTTCTAGCATAAATGAAAATCCAGCTTTCAAATTAAGACGTACAGGATATGTATGGGGAGGGAAGAAATGTTGTGAGTTTTCTTAATTTAGTGTTAATAGCTGATGAAAGGCCTCTCTTCTCCTGCCATGATCCCCACCAACACACCGTAGACCCGGCCAGATTAAATGGAAAACCCAGGTGACCGTAAGTGTGCGTATCTGCGCGCTGATGTGAGGAGCACAAAGCTTCGTGAAGCCAGATACAGAATGCGATGTATCCATTAAGCCGCAGAGGAGTCTGCATTTTTTCCTAAGTCATTTTTGAGGCATCTGAATTGTTCTTACGTTTCCATTTTTTCCACATCCTCTCACTAATCCTCGAAGGGGAGATGCGTCGCATCACTGAAATGTTGACAAAGCAGATGCTAATGGCTGCCTCAAGCAGCTCTTCACGTTGTGTTTCCAGTTGATTCTGTCCGTCAGTCACACGGCCCAAATCTAGCACAGCAAACACGTGTTGTAGAGGTTACGGGATCGGAGGCAAAAACAGCGGCTAGCAGGATTAAACCCTAGTAATATGACCGCTGTTCTGAGTCACGGGCCATGTGTAGCGCAGGCTCAGTGATTGTTTCGCTAACCCCATGATGCCTGTACCTGTTGTCGGCATGATACAGACCCTCACTGTCCACTGAACCGTTTGAGTAATAGTTTACAGTGCAATATATATGTATCGTATGCAGGAGTGGATGTAAAAGCGATGTTAGTGTCCATTTCGGCATATGGCATTTATCTTGGAACTTGTCCACTTGTGAAGTTTCTTTCTTTAAAATTCAGTGCGGTGTGCATTCAGGGTGGCGCGCTAGCTTCAGCTTGTCCGAAGGCGCGCAGTTAGGTGAGCTGCCGTCTCTAAATCGACCATAATGCGTGAGGCTGTGTGTCAGGCTGTGTCCTGCGATGGACTGGCATCCCATCAGGGGTGTCCCCTCCCTCGTGCCCTGTATTTCCTGGGACAGGATCCAGGCTCACAGCAATCATGTAGCATTCATGCAAAATAGATGGATATAAATACTGAGGACTGCGATGGGCTGGCACCCCATCCTGGGCTATTCCCCGTCTTGTGAACAGGATAGGCTATAGTCCGGGGGGCCGCCGCCCCCCCCCCCCGCCCGGGGCCGCCCCGCCGCGGGAGCGGGCGGCG
>JAODLD010000115.1:491353-519404 GCA_026781065.1 Mormyrops boulengeri
TATGGCAGGCTGTGGCTCAGCACAGACAGACACACAGGGAGCCTCATATGGCAGGCTGTGGCTCAGCACAGACAGACTCACAGGGAGCCTCATATGGCAGGCTGTGGCTCAGCACAGACAGACACACAGGGAGCCTCATATGGCAGGCTGTGGTTCAGGACAGACAGACTCACAGGGAGCCTCATATGGCAGGCTGTGGCTCAGCACAGACAGACACACAGGGAGCCTCATATGACAGGCTGTGGCTCAGCACAGACCTACAGAGAGCCTCATATAGCAGACTGTGGCTCAGCACAGACAGACTTACAGGGAGCTTTGCCCCCTGGTGATGGGGCGTCTCATATAGCAGGCTGAGGCTCAGACCCTCAGTGTCCCTCTTAGCCTCTTACACTGATCACTTTGCCATTTTGGAAGCATATTTTATGTTTTATTTTCCTCCCCAGGATGAGCGTCTTGATCATTAAACAGTAAATATTTCTGTAGCGCTGTGCTTCTGTGGTACCGCAGAAATACGATCCTCAGTGTCCCACTGTGGACAGACTGGAATCTCTCGGCTTCCCAGTCTGAGCCTGTGACGTACCTCTGACTATATGCAAGTAAAAACAGTTGGGTGTGTAGCTGAAGCGTAACTCTGAGGAGCTCCAGAAATTACAGAAGCTAGATTCCAGAATGTGTCGAGTCACTGTGTGCTGGCAACGGCCCCTTTATGGATGCAGACAAGATTGTAAAGTCCTAACACAGGCTCAAGGCTTCAAAAATGTCATTTGACTTCCGCCGAGGATTTTTCCACTGGCCGGGAAAACGGGGAGCTTGTCGTTTGGGCCTGCGTGGGATCGCTGACCACAGAGCTGCCAGCACGCGCTGTTTGTGTTCGTGTTCGTGTTCGTGAGGGTGAAATTTGCTTCTTCCAAATGGCTCAGTATCTCGCATTCCGCATCTGCATTGGATGCCCCGCAGTCATTTCTGGCCTCGATAACACACCATTCTTGACGATAAGGGCTTGAGAAGAAAGGGCTTGTGGGAAGAAAATAGCCCTCATCAGGACATGGAAAGAGATTAAAAGCTCTGGAGACCCTTCACACTGAGTGATCCACTCACTGAAGATTTCAGCTTGAAGGCAATGCTAAATTCAAACTCGGCCGTGTCCGACACTAAGCCCGAAATCTGTCTTAATGAATATGCACATTCTGCCTGCTTGCTTTTGAGCATGCAGTCTTGTTTAACATGAATCCAGGTCTCTCCGACTGTTTATAGAGGAGCTTGTGTACGTATCTGTTGGTGTACTGAACGAGCCGCTGAGCTTCTGTTGACTTCAGTTGGCTCTGATGTACGTCTGAGACACTACACTTCCTGAGTCCCCAAAATAGCTCCACTGCTGTGCCAAGACACTCGCAGGAAATCGCCAGGGCAGCCGCGTGACGCGGTTTCGCAGACAACGTGCAGGACCTTCAAACCCTCAGGTCCTACATCATCTTATAAGTCCTTATCCCGTTTGCCTTTAGATATACCTGTTAATGTGCCCCGTCCACCGCTCCTGCCATCCCTGGAGTCATTGCTCTTTTTCATACAACCTTGAACACAAGTTAAATTGTACACCTTCCCGAGTACATTACAACTGATAATGCCTGATAACACCGCGGGATGCATCTCGCTAACAGCAGGGGTTCATGAAACTGGTAAAATGGCAGTTAGACCACTGACCCTGTGAAAAGAGCTGCAAGGCAATTTTCTCACCGTGTTTTCTTCAGAGATTTAAATGCGGCGGCACGCGTGCTGTGGCGTTTTGCTCTGCTCTGTGCTGTATACAGGATCTGCCTTGTCAGCAAGTCCCTCTGCGGTCATCAGAGGAAAGCTGCTCAAATCCAGCAATGTGATTAGTCCCAGTAAAGTAAACACATGTAAATAAAAGAGTTCTGTTCAGCATTTAATTCAGCCATCAGATGCTGTTAATTGCTTACTACGGCCTTGCTGTTAAGGATCACTGTAGCAATGCAAGCATTAACACTCGGCATACAAAGACCTTTAAATCTGGTGAACAACATGAGTACAATTTAATGGTCTGCAGAAGAACAAGGTAGATGGATCTTCAGCGATGAAAAGACCGTGTTATGGGGACAATGTTTCATATGTGGATGTACCTGTTGAAGTTTCCATCCTCCTTCCAGCTGCTTGTTCTGGTCAGACATGGGGTTTAACACACTGAGGTTTAATTCTTGGGTAAACCTCAGTCTCTCCTTAATTCTCCAGTTTAACACACTTTAGGCCTAACATTAACGCATCCTTGTGTGATTCTCCGTCCTGCCCATGAATTGCTTTATTTTCACAGCTATATTAGCCACGTTATTGATGAATCACTATAGAAGGACAGTTCTACCAGTTCCCTACACCCCCCACTTGATGGAAACGCGTCACTTGAATGTTCTATATGCCGCCATGCTGAGCTGGGCCCCCTCTCACTCCCCTTCCTGCGTCATCTGAGGCCATGTCAGAGCCTCCCGGAAAACCGACTTCCAACAGATGATCCGTGGTCACAGCCTACAGGTTCTGGCTCAGTGAGATTCTCACTTTTTATTGCAGATTTCCTGATCACAGGCAGGCACCCTGTATAATTGCAGTTTGAATTTGTTATTTTATTTGTTGATTACTGGTAGAAGCCCTCATTTCGGGTCGGACAGCAGCACTCTCCAGACATACCAACCTATACAAGGCACCTGGTCTGTTTCCGTTTTGATTTCCCCCCAAAAGGAATCATTGCGTTTAATCCACCAAAGCAGACTGACCATGAAAACATGAAGGGAGAGAGTGACCAGGGATGTTTGCGCTGATTCCTTCAGCCGCGTCTGACATTATAGAGTGATATCTTCCATGCCTTCTCTCCTCCATTAAGCCCCACAAGAGCCTAACCTCAACTTAACCCGTCCATCCTGACTTCTGTTGATGTCACATACTGTAGTTCAGCTCACTGCCATAACTAAAACGCTTCTCGCACCATTTTTCTGTGAGTTCGAATCACCTTTCCTGTTAATTAAACCCAGAGGGAATACAATTAAGGGGCAGAATCATTAATTCAGCCTCGTCTGTAGAGACACGTGCAATGAACTTCGGTATGTGTCAATATACCCATTTGTATGACTTGGGTAATTCCACTGATGTAAACTTATCTTTCTTGAAAGAGCAATCATCACCATAGCACAATATTTATGTGCAACGGAACACCATGAACACGTAGAGGGATGTGTTATTACTCTGACTCGTGATTTGATGTGGTGTGTAACTACGGTAACGGGAAGAACAAGGCCTGTTGTCCCAGCTTGAGACACTTAAAAGCTCCAAAACATACTCCAGATGGGGAATATAACCCCAAGGAGATGCAGTCATCTAGACCAGCTTACTGCAGTATATCCCAGTAAGAGCCTGCAGAGTGCGATAGGCTCCAGGGGGAAAATGTCACAGTGTCACAGCGACCTCAGGGCCACAGCGATGAGTTGGAGATTGATAGCATGAAGCTGGCAGCTCTGGACCTCAGTGGTTAGGTTCCGTTCCAGTGTTTGCAGCTTGCACGATCCCCATGGCATCCAGACCTAAGCTGTCTGGATGAATCGTGAATGCAAAGGATCACTAGTACATACAGTATATGCACCTTTCTCAAGTCCTTGTGCAAGACGGCCCTGTGCATGAGGCTCTTGTTTCGACTATTGGTTTGCATTTAATATCTAACCATACAGGTGGGATAAAGATTCTGCATCACAAGCTTCAGAAATAATGTTAGATTTTAACAGTTTCCTGCTGAGCGAATAAACAATGTCATGGGTTATTTCACGATGCTGCCTAGCTATCTTCGGCACTCGAAAGGGTCCCGACATTTCAGACGGACTCATTATGGGATGCTTAATGGCCAGTGTGCCCAGCAGGGAAAGCACACTCCACAGTTCTGCTTGTCAACAGGCAGCCCCCAATTCCAGGTTTTCAGGGAATTTTTCCTGATTAGGTATGCGAGTCAAGCAGCTTGAACCATTTTATCTGAAAATCAAAAAAAAAATGAAATAAAAAACTGTTGGCTCATGAAAAAGGCTTTCCTGCATTTTTATTCCATGGAAGGCACAGCATGACTGTGCAGAACCACCCTTGGGAGGTGCCAGGGGGGTGTAAGTCTCTACCCACCATGGGGCAGAACCCATCACAGCCTGGTGCCCCTGCCCTCCCTCTACAAGGCTTCCTGTTCTTAAATTCATCTCAACATGAATTCATCTAAGGACAGCAATACAGTCATGACTGTGCCCCTGTTTATCCAGAATAACTATATTTCACACTAATTACCACAGTAATCAGAATAAATGTATCATCTCTCCTCCTGTTGGGTTGATCCTTTTTCGCTAAGTTAAATCATTTTTTCCACTATAGGTCATTGGTGAAGCTTCTACTGTAACTTCGACTTGTCAGATGCTAATTAGGAGTATAATTGTCTTCGGTGTCCACAAAGAAGTGGGGAAGGGATTGTTTATCACCTGTTAGAAAGACCAACCTTTTTGGGGCTGTATCTGACTAAAACACAACCCTTGTGTTAGTTTAAAGCTGCCTTGATATTGATGGGAATGGAAGCGATTCTGCTCTTCACATTGCAATTATCCTTTACTCCAAGCAGTTGTGCAAGGTGCTGATAACCGTCCTTTTTTTTCTTCCCCGGCATGTTTTTGAAAATTGTACTTGCATCCTCTGAAATTTGATTGGCTCCCTCTGGTTATACAGATGGCCGATGGCTTTGGGTGGCAGTTAATACCCACTTTCCATGCTTTCGTTTCAAGTAAATGGTCTAAGATGGCACGGTCTCTCTCTTCATGTCTTAATTTCCTCGTATTTCCCTCCCCCAGTGTCACCGTGCGAAAACCCAGTGAACAGGTGTCTCAGTGTGAGGTGGGGCACTCTTCCAGCCCTAATCGGAGTTGTTAACAGCACTTGGGTATTGAGCTGAAGCAGTTAATATGCAGCCGTTGAAGGTTTGGGCATTGAAGGTCATTCTCCGTAAAAGTACTGGCTAAGCTTAACTCCGTGTTATATATTTATGTGAGACAGCAGGTGGCGCAGTGGTTAAAGAATTAAACTAGGTACTATAATAAGAAAAGGAAACAAAATAACACGAAGGTTACTGTGCATACGTTGAACCTGCAGCTTACAGCCAAGTCTGTGTGCCATTTCACCTGTTTCCTCTTGTCAACTCTTCAGTCTGGCGTGGGAGTCACCTGACCTTTGACTCCTGGACTGAGCCCTGCTTGACCTGTATCCCTACAAACTGCAAAGTCTTTTTCTTTGATGACGAAGAAAGTTTAATTTCCCGAGGAGCCCTGTTGTTGATGGTCCTAGAAGTTTTATCTTAACGTAAATGCAGAAATAAATGTCACATAGAAATATAACAAGTCTTCTATATTTAGAACAACATAATCACCCACAACATACTTGACAATACAAGAGCTAGCTTTCTGATTTAACGAGACAGGTTTTAAAATTTTAAGTAGTCACAAAGGCACACGCGTGATGGTGGTTTTCTTTCATAGCCATACCATGTTCTTTTTAAGTTTTTGGATAAAACTTTACTTGAGGGGCCACAAGTACATTTACTCAGTTCCTACTTCATTACTAGTTCCTTCAGTACTTCACAAAGGTTTGTAGAATTAACAGATATAGTAACTGCCTGAGATAAAAAGATGCGTCAAGATTCCTTAATGATGAACATGAGATCAGTTTGTAACAAAGACAGTTTATGGTTAATTAACACGTAAGTAAGAGCATAATATTATATTATTTGTGCCCTGTCAAGTAAAGTGTTACTATTTTTGAATAATATGCTTAAAAGGTCAAGGTTAACAAAACATTTTACTCTATCTTCACACCACACAGTATAAGACGTGTGATTAGTGAGTAATTATGTAAGTACTGCTTACATGTTGCACATTCATTAAAGCTTCAACTACAAAAAAAAAATCTAGATTAAAAGCATTTATTGAAAATAATTAACATTCATATCTCAGCATCGCTGGGTTCCCGCCCTGTTAAAGTCTTCCCTGATTGCCCGTTGAAAAGATCTGAGAAATTTACAGAACACAGAAATGTAACTCTCTGCTGATGTCCAGCGAAGGAGTCCGGAGACGGTGGGATGTCCCAGAAAAGAAGGGAAGGAAGGAAGGACCAGATCTCCTTTTATACAGAAATGCATAAAACTCAATCTGGTGATGAACAAGATCATTTAGTTGGAGGCACAATATATGGCCAGCAGTATGTGGATGTAGATTCTCTGACATCTCATTGCAAAACTAATTGTATTAATATAAAGTTGGTTGTAGTTGGTTGCTATAACAGCATCAACTCTTTAGGGAAGGTTTTCTCTTGGATGTTGGAACATTGCTGGTGCGATTTGCTGCCGTTGATGTTGGGTGTTGATGTTGGGTGATCAGGTCCCTTTCTGCGAACTTGTCTGGCTACCACTCTGCAGCTGAAGTTGTGCCTACTTCACAATCATTCCATTCGCCCTTGACCAATGCAGCCTTACCAGGGTACAAATATTGTGGAACGGACTTGTTGGAAAGATGGCGTCCCTTGATCATGTCACTTTGAGAGTCGCATACCTAGTCGGTAGTACCGCCCCTTCTCCTGCCGGTGTTTGAGATTGCGTGGGTGGAGGGCCAAGTATATATCTGTGTCAGCAATGGGTGTGGCTGAATTACCCAATTCCTCTGAGTCTGCATACTTTTGGCTATATGCTGTACATATTGCTCACTTTTAATTTCCTCATATTCCTTTTGTTGTTTTATTACATATTTTATTGGCCACATGCAACAGGTGCCTTGGAATGTTGCTCTTTCAGCCACACTAGTAGCAATAAATAATAGACAATGGACACTTTGACATTACAATACTCATTAAATCGATTCACATATTACATTCTCTTACACCCATTCCCATAACTACTTGCGCAGTGCAGGACAGTCTCTCCCAGGACCCCGCCCCTCCCCCAGGGTGGGCTACTAGCTCTCCATGCTTCCGGACAGCAGGAGCAGACCCGCGCAGAGGACAAACGGCGCCAGCATGGCATCCTGGAGCTTTGCGACTTCTGTGCTAACCACTGAGTCACAGTGCCACCCATTGCGGCTACATCGTTTTTTAATTTTCGGAATTTATAATCAAATCAGCGGAGATACGCAGATAGAATAAATATTATTCGAAAATAGCAATGCTAATTATAATCAAGTCCTACACTGACAGTGTTACATAGTCCTCGTTAGAGGTTTGTAGGTCGGAGTCGGGGTTTAATTAGATGACACACATTAGCGGTTGCTAGCCGCTGTGTTGCTGGCTATTTAGGCTATCAGCAGGGGGATTAAGCTACGCGTCAGCAGAGCATGTGACGTCTGAGGGCCAGACTGACGCCGCTACTTCTTCTGGTTTCACCTCTTTGATGTACGTGTACTGGCTCGTTTCCACTCTGCTCCGAAAACGGCGGCTCCCCTGCTCCAGCCCGCTAGCTGTCTGCCTCCACCCCCCTACAGAGGATTCTTAAAACCCGTCGCACTCGTTCTGGGTGTCACGTCTGAGCTTTTCCTCCCGCCCTCGCCATCCCAAATCCAGGTCTCCGCCGTTGTCCTTTCCAGTTCTGCTGCTCAAGTTCACGTCATCTGAAGACAGGTTTTCCCTTCCACACATCCCTGCCTCCTTGGTGGTGTCAGTTATCGTGATCCCATCGTGAGTGTGTTTCCTACTTTCTCAAACCAGGCAACTGCGACAGCAGAGCAAACTGGTCATCTCTGATATGTTATTTTGCATTTTGTTGGGAAACGTCTCGGTTCGTTGTGGTCCATGGTTACCACGTGTTTCCTGCATCATGCGCATCGCTAAGGGCTAATGTCCAACAGAGCGGTTCAACAATGACCCCCATTACATTTTTGGTAGTAACAGCTGGAATCCTTACCTGGACCTGAGAGCGGTAGGCGGTTCCAAAGTCGCAGCCTGCATTTCTATTGGGTGAGTTTTTAGATAATCAGGTTTCGCTGGATTTCTCACAAGTTGCTATGGCTACAAGTCTGTTCACTTGAAAAACACCGGGCCCGGAAGAAAGTAAAGGGGTCCTTGCAGCTGTAATTAGACTTACCGTTTGCTGTGGAGTCGTCGAGGTTTCTCAGGTTTAGCGGCTGCAGGAAGGACGGCGGCGGCGCACATTACCTCACTGTCATCTTCCCCTCCTGATATCTGCAAACGTGTCATTAGTGGAAACACATATTTGAAAATGAGTGCAAGTATTGACCCCCTCACTTCAAACCATCGGCACGGGGGAGGGGGGGAGAGAGAGAGCAAAGACTGAGTAAGTCGTACAGTAATTAAATGTGAAAATCAAAGTGGAACATCTTAGGCGGTCAAGGCAGCCAGTTGGTTTTTGTCAGGATTCAAAGAGGAAGCAGTTGAGGAGCAATATATGTGATTGTCCAGCCTTTATGGTCATACTACAAAAAAATTGCATCCAGAAAACAGCAACAGCCACATATACTCTGTAATAATGTCACTTAGCACCCCATACTGAGGTCATAAAGCACTGATATCGACTACAGGTGTTGTCACTTAAAGGGGTATTGCACCCCCAAAATGATACTATTTCGTTCATGACCAGACAGCAGCCTGCTAATGAACATTTTGCAGAGGACACTGCATCAACTTTATGTTTTTTTTCTGAAAATGCCTCCCCCATAAAGCCTGCCGACGTGGTTATTAGGTGTTATCTGGAGTGTTAATATGGCAAGCATGAGAAACTGTGTGAAAGTAGGAAACGGCAATGAGAATCTACTTTAACTGGAGTGTTTTTAAATACTGTATTTTTTGGAAGTAATTTCACTATGTTTTTATTTTCATGCTTTTGAAATAATTCAGATAAGCCATGTAGTAATGGAATTTGCAGAATAATTTGATTTTGATTATTTTGCAATAGTAATATTTTTTTTCTTCAAAGCGGTTACTGGTTTTAATTAGTAATCATGGGACCACTTCATCTGAGTTTCCATGGAGATTTTAACTTTGCCGTAGGTGGTGCTTTGTTGAGCTTCCACTAGATGATACATTTCCACTTTCTTTGGGTATCGTGCGCTGTGGGCCTTCCAACCAGAACAGCCGCACAAGGTTAAACTGGATCCTCGCACAGCCATTTGCATGACACATCCATCCATCTTCCATGCCTCTTATCCAGTATAAGGACATGGTGAGCCATGGGAGCCAATCCCACGATGCCATGCCATCGCTGGGCGCAATCACACCCTATGGGTGAGCGAGAGATGCCAGCTTAACCAAACACATGGTTTTGGACTATTGGAGGAATCTCCACACACGCAGATCCGGGGACTGGAATTCAAATCCCTAATCCTGGAGGCATGAGGCTACAAGGCTATCTACTCCCCTATGACACATCCATCGTGGTTTATTTTGAGATATTTAACCGATTTAAGTGATTTATACAGCTTACCTTCCTCGCTCTTTCCCCATTTTCACAGGAGGGTATTTTCATAGCAGCCAAGCTTACGGTGGGACTCGAAACAGGGATCCTCTGGTTGTAAATCCATCGTTTTCCCCGGCTGCGCTAGCGCAGAAGGCTTTCTCAGTGTTACACCATTCATCTGGAATTTATTCATAGTTTTTATTGCGTTATAGATCTTCTGGAGCTCATCACTTCCAAAGAAAGGAGCATGTGGCTGACATGTTCACAGAGGAATCCCGAGTGTTTAGTTCTTGTAAGTGCAATGAGGAGGAATCATCCTGCCTGCTTTAAACATCCCTCCAGGGGGCGCCGGAAATGGAGTTTCCCTTTCCAGATGCATTAAAAGCGTCCCGCAAAGCTGTGCCTACTTTGTGGGGCTGGACAGACACTGAAGGATCCTTGGAAATCCAAGCTACAATACGGAGATGCAAACCTGCTGGCCTGAGTTCCTAACTTGCTAGACAGCCAATGCCTCCTTCAGTACAGCCGTGTCCGAATTCGGGGGCTGCACCCTTCTAAGGCTACAGTCGAAGGTCGAATGCGTCACCGGGCCGTTTCGTAGGCTCCTTCAGATGCGGCCTGGAAATGCGTTGTCGGTTTTGTGAGTCACAAAGGATCCACCCGATGAATCCTTCGCAGCCCAACACATCCCAAGATTCCCTGCACAGAGGCAAGTGGGTGTGTCCTGGCTAGACAATAGACGCTTCGTGACTCAAGGAAATGGGCGGGAACAGCTGGTGACAGCCAGACCGTCCCATTTGGCAACGCTTTCCATTCCACTTTCGAAGAACGCAGCCTACGAAGGCTACACCTTCCTAGACCGCACCCTTCGAAGGATACAGCCACTGAATTAGGACACATTTTATGTGTAAATGTTTAAGGAGACCAAAATCCAGATAAGAGAAAATCCGGCGAAAGTATTTTTACTTTTATTTATTTAGCAGATGTTTTTGTTCAAAGGGACATGTAAACGAGGAATGGTTGGGGTCCGATAACAGGACCAGCCAGCATCCAGGGGCGGTTTGGGCTCAAGGACCCAGCAGAGATACAGTTACTTTTGGGACTGAAAGCTTTCCGCTTTCACATGCCTCTGTAGCATTTATTAAATACAGCTAACTGCATTCCCTCACATAGAGGAACCTATATATTCTCCGAGCCAAGGCCGCGTTGATTGAATTTGAAAGGTATTTTAATGAGCTTTAATATACCTGTTTCGACTAACAGCAGGATAAAAGCTTCAAACAGGCCTCTTGAAATTCTGTAAATATCATGTGTCTGCACATTAATTAACTTGCTTTGAGTCGACGCTCACCTCTGCTTCAAAAAGCATTAAGTGATAGTAAACCAATCACATTCCCGATAATCTTAATAACATAAAAGCTTCCTCTCGCGGTCACGCGGGATTTTATGTGTCTTATTATACAGCAGAACGCATCTTAAACAGGTCTATGACAGATAATGGACACATTCGAAGAGCTCCGCGGTACAGGCGGTCAACTTAAGGGGACGGATCTCATTCATAACCAGGGGACTGTTTGTACTCTGTTTATACTACATGTTGGTAAAGATGACACATTATTCATTTGCATGCAGGTTCTGGCATCGGTTAGGAAGGCTGGAGGGTCAAATTTGTAGCCTGTGGAACTCGGGTCAAACCCCTGGAAACGAACGGGTGACACAACAACAAAACAAGGTATAGCTGTAAATATCCCGAGGTGTAAATAGGCTCAGCAGAATTGAAACTGAATTCATAATTAATTTGAAATATGAATGATTCATGAGTTATCCGTAAATAGGGACAACTCTCGGGCGGTCCTTTAATGTTCTGTAAGACGTCAATTTCAGTGAGCATCATCTTCCTACCATACACGTGAGTTTTCTCATTCTCTTTTAAATGATATTTATATGCTTTACTCTTGGGGGTGGGGGGGCACGGTGGCCTTACATTTCAAGGGCTTTGGATTCAGATCCCATCCCCACTCCTTGTGTGTGTGCATGCGTATGTGATAGACATAGTTGATGTCTGTGGTGTTTACATGTACTTCCTGTGTTTGTGTGGATTGTCCTCTGGATCTTCCAGTTCGCTCTCACACTCTAAAGGCACATGAAACGGTGTCTGTGAAGCGGCCACAGTGCGCGAAGCACCCCAAGACGTTTCAGCTCACATTTATCCTCCTCTGATGCAGCTTCGTATCTTTATCGTCATACACGGCTCGATGGCAAAAAATCCCACCACCAAGTAAAAAAAAAACACTTAGTACTGTCTTCATAGCAGCTGCATTTATCATAAGTGTTCTTTGTTATATAATTAGGCATTTAGCCCAGTGTATCTCTCTAGGAACATGACTGATATTTGGCAAAAGCTTTCCTTCATGTATATGCATATGCATGTGTGTGTGTGTGTGTGTGTGAGACGTGTGTCTACAGAAGCTTCCTTCACTATGTGGTTCGGTCTTTAATGAAAGTGCATTACTGTCCCCTACGATGGACTGACATGCCTCCCAGGGTGCACCATGCCTTGTTCCCCATGCTGCCCCTGACAGGCTGCAGGTCTCTCCACAACCCTGACCAGGATATCCGTGCAGGTGAACAGATAGGTACGTCAAGTATTATTTTCTTTGTTCTTCTAATAGCCAGTTACTCCATTTGGTCAATCACTTCAATTTATCATAAGCATCGCCATCAACACAGGACCATCTACTGTACATAACAATCAAGTATTGCAATGTATATACCAGTAGATTCCGGTATACATTCCAGTGTATATTCCAGTGAATGTTGCAACATATTTTGCAGTGTACAGTATATTCCTGTATATATTCTAGTACACTGTATATTCCACTATATATAGGACAAAAACAGTACATGACTGGAAGTCGTGCGATATGTCATAATTAGTCAGTGTTTAAAATAGTTTTAAAATACATCACTTTTGCTTTTAATTAATCTGGCTTTCCAGTCACAGATTTGACAGAAAGTGAAGCATTCGTCATGGCATGTGTGATAACACCCTCTGATACTCATTGTTTAAAACGTTACCAGCTGGATAAGCGGATCGCAAAGCAAGAACTCACGCCTACCATGGGCAGATCACCAAGTAAATGTCTACTATCACGTTTATTTGTGTCCTTTAACAGATACACATTTCTAATCCACTCGACTTTGGATGAAAATGGTGAAATTACTTCTAATTTTCTGAAATGACATTGACTTCATTTTGTAATGAATCAACGCAAAAACCACAATATGATGAAAGTGCATCACTGAAACGTTTTAATTTTCAGATTCTTAAATTTCTTCTTAACTGATTCAGTCTCTTTGAGCTTAACATTGTTTTCGGTCAGATCGTCTGCCTTTGAAACTAAAAGATCGTATTTAGATATGATGCTGTTTTTGGGCATTTTGAAGAAAGTCTCTCTCGCATTGTCGGGCTCATAAAATGCCGCCTTTTAATAATCCCAGTTACATTTAACAGTTAAATCATCCTTGTGATTAAAAAAAAAAAAGTGTGACAGGAATCCATGTGGCTGAAGGTGTTATAGGCCGACAATAAGTATCTCAGGCCCGGTAGCCGCTGCCAGTCCAGTGACAACCAATGAAAATATACTACCAGGGAGTGTTGTGACAGTCAATATGAGAGAAAGGGGTATTGTGATAACCAATAAATTGTAGGCAAAGGAAATTATTGCAATGGGGCCTTGCAGTCAAGAATTGAACCAAAGCGACTCACAACAGTCTGGGTTATGTAGCATAGAGCAGCTTGTGACTACCGGACTCATAGCCACCATTTCAGGAAGCTCTGATGTTATGTAAAATTCCATAAATCTGCAGTTTGCATCACTGGGAAAAGTTCCTGAATCATTCTGGAGTCATTTTAATTTATTCTTATTAAACACAGTGTATGCTTATGGTGAGATAGTGGGAAGGTTTGGGAGCTGCATGGAATTGTAATGATTTTCCATCTCATGGGAAGAGTGGTCAGCATAATCTCTGTGCATGAGCTATGGGGGGGGTCAGAAAGGCACAGTCTGCTGGTAGAATCAGGAGGAACTATCTCCAGATGAAGGGCACTCGTGCAGTCACACAGACTGAGGCCGAGTTAGAGGAACCTGTTTGCCTGAACAATGTGTCTTTGATCTGAGGGATGAAAGCCACAGAATGTGGAGGTCACGCATGAAGCGTGTGCGCACGCCGACAGGATGCGAGCGTCGAACCCAAACGCCGGCAGGCGTGAGACGACCACCCCGCCCCTTAAGCCACAGCCGCTCCCCGCTTCCTCAGTGGCGCGTCGAACTTAAAGAGGACAGCTAAAAATAAAAAAAAATACGAAACGACAGTGATGGAAATAAGTAAACACGAGAAGGAGAACGGACTGAGAAATTATGACTTGAATGTGAACGATTAACCAACAAAAATGAGACGTAGGGGCTGAACGAGGCGGCAAGAAACACAGGAAGGAGCTTGTGGGAAGGCAGGCAGGGGGTTTCTGGAGTGGGAGGAGAAGAAAGAAAGAAACCTGTGGCTGGGGTGAATGTGCTGAAAGAAAAGGCAGCGCCCTGTGGCTCTGGATAACGGCCTGGAGATCCCACTGACACGAGCCACAATGGAAACCGCGGAGAATGTAGCGGACCAGCGCAGGGAGAAGGCGGCGGCGAGCCGCGACTGTGCAGCCCTGGGGAAGCCGCAGGAGCAAAGTGCTGTCTTTTACGTCACACTGCTGTGTGGCGGTGCGTCCGCAGGTACAGCTGCAGAGAACATTTCAAGCTGGGCTTTGTGGCGGCCCAGTCCGCGGCGGCGAATCTTGGCCGACCTCTCTATGTGCACCTCCTAGGGACCCATTACTCCGTGCAAGTCGCTAGCTGGCTAAAAAGAGGTGGGTCACAGCTTCAGGTCTGGGCAGCTCGAAAACAGCTACCGTTCCGTCTCTGCAGAGTTTGTGTGCTCTTCTCTTACTCCACATATTTTGCACGACTGAAGGTATGAGTGTGAAAGTATGAGTGAAAAATGTCTCAGTCCTTGTGGTTCCTGTTAAAAGCTTTGAATGCCCTGGAATAAGGAGAAGTAGATGACCAGCATCCAGGCTGATTAGACTCAACACATTTTTCAGGTGGATGTCAAAATTAGCTGATCCCTTTGCTCCATGGCTGTGTGACCACCCTTAGTGTTAATCACCCTTCTCTTCGGTTTCACGTTGGACATCCTTAGCCGCCCCACCAACGGGATGTCCCAAAATGAGAGCTTTGGGTCAGCCAAAGTCATGGACATTAGTAGAGCACATAGCCTGCAAGTTATTCATAGGGATTCAGACTTTGTTCTTTGTCGATGCTTTGCTCCTTTTCTTTAAACTTAAGCTCTACAATACAGTCTTTCACACTGTGGCCTTTCCATTAAGACATGTCAACAGGCTTTTTTCTGATCTACATGTGGAATTTACTTTGCCTGAGTCATATGGTCATATTAGTAATAGGGAACAATTAAGGAGGTATCTGCTAAAGTCTAATTTGCATGACAAAATATCCTTAATTCTCTGGTAGCTTTTGTCACCTCTCTAAACTCTGGAAAGAATGCCAAACAACCTTCACATCACATGACAGTGATCACATGACGGTGATCACATTGTAATGAATTCTTGACTCACCAACTCGCGTGAAGGTTTAAAAGGGTCCTCCTTCTTGGATGCTTGGTCCAAAAAGCTTGACGGGAAGTAGTCCGGGGGCTTAACGCCAGCTGGCTCCCAGCGTGCCAGACTCGAGTTCATGCTGGTTTTCATTTTTGCTGAGCTCTCCATTGATTAGCCTTGATTGCTTGTTACCCATATAAATCTACCTATTAGTGGAACACTTCACGTTCCTCTTCACACTTTTTATATCAATTTTTGGTTACGTGACAGAGGCCTAATATACAAAAATTGAAAAATCCACAGTGTCTCAGTGGCAATTATTGTTAAAACAGTTCCTGTTTTTCCCTGTTTTTACTGAAATGTAAACAAACACAAGAACACATTTTTAAATGGCATAAACTTGTTTTAATTGAGCTATTAACAGCTATTATTTTAAGATAGGATAATAATCATGTTTCTTAAAGTATGGAAATACACAGGATTCCATAGAACAGTCTAGATTATTTATTTGTTAGGCCCAGTTGTTGTTGTTTTGTCATAGGTTTGGTTTAACATGTATGAGAACCTATTGAATAACACAAACAAGTGTAACTGATTTGAAACTGAAAATGAATTGAATCATTGGGTGCGTTCGACTTCATGCAGCCGCTTACAGCGCTGGCTTAAAGCAATGCATCCTGGTCACCATGTCACATGGTACAAAAGCCTCACAAGAGTAAGACGACTTAAGACAGATCGCGCAGCACCTCTCAGCCGGCTGCACAAAATGGAACCGCCTCCGTGACGACACAACTTTGCCCTTATTGGCTGAAGAATTTAGTCACACGCATGACGTTTGTATCCCAGGAAGTTCCGATGCGTTATCTGCTATTTCTCCCGAAAAGCACGTAAACCAGTGAGAACTGGCGTTCAGTTAATTTACCTTGTAAAATGAAGTTTAAATAAATGACATAAATGCTCTACTAGTACACATGAGTTAGTTGTTCATTTATTATTAGTTACTGTAATGTCGCGATATTATTTGTTATATCGTCCATTCTGTGAAGAAGACATTCAAGTAAGAATTGCATTGTACTCTGTACATGGCAAAAAAAACTTTGAATCCTTGAAATACATGTATTTGACCTGGCAGCTATCTTTTTACACAGGGCCACTGTACACAATAGTTTATTTTTTTCCACTGCTAACAGTTTGGATCAGGAGTTGTTTATTGTAAAAGAAGTAATGTAATGTATATTTGTATAGATTATCTACACCCTTCTGGCAGTGCGGCTTTCCATTTAGTATTCTGTTCTTATGTGTATGCTTATTAGAACAAAAAGACGAAAAGAACAGTTTTCTGTGTGAAAGTGTACCTCCAGCACATTGCATGTGTGACTATATGTGAACTATATATTATGACAATATCTGATACGCAATATCTATTAAACGTCATGTTATTGAGTGAATCAGCAGTGTGTAAAGGTTTGTCAAAACAATCTGGCAGTGAGGGTGATGCTCATATGCTCATTTTGAACAAATAAAGAAATAATACCTTTTTGGATGGTGTTTGTTTTGTTGTTTTTCAGATAAAGAGTTCTTGGCAAGTCTAGCAACTCAGGTTAGACTGCAATGTCGCAAGGTAAAGTTCCGTTTTGTATTTGTTTTATTAAAACATTTCATTAGACAATGTGAGACCAGTTAAAATGATTATAGTTATAACAACCACATCATCTACTCTGCCTCCTGTTTTAATTCTGCCAGCACCATCTGCGTCCCCAAGACCCACTGCTGCAACCCCACCTGGGCCCCTGAACCAGCAGCACACTCAGCGGGCCCCAGCGGGACCCAGGAAGAGGACTCAAACCAGGACATTTCAGAGTCACAACCAGGTATAGTACCTATTAGACAAATCACAATTAAATTTTGTACTGTGAAATGACAGTGCAATCTTTTCCTCTCAGAAATTAAACACCGGCTCACACTTCTTCTGCTTGCAACACTAAAAAATAACATTGCACCCTTTACAACACAAATAAGCCAGCTTTTTATATTAGAGTCCATAAAGACATGTTACAAAGGGACCACAAATTCTCAGTGGAGCAGATAAAAAAGAAAGTTTGTAACATGTTGGCGACCTACAAAAGAGTCGAAGACAGATGTCAGACCACTGGAGAGGCAAGAATCAACTGGGACTATTACACAGTAAGTAGAATAATGTTTACCAGTCTTGATATTAATGTTAACATTATGCCATTTTAACTGCACACTACTAATTAGGTCATGTATTATGAGTTTTCCAACAATCACTACAGATGTTCTACCTAATGTCACTTTGCTGGACTTAAACCTGTCTTTTGTTTCCACAGATTATGGATGAAATATTTGGCCGGTCAGGAGTTGGGAGTGCCCCAGAGGGCACAATAACCTCCACGCCCCTCTCTACCCCTCAGCCTTCAGCACCAGAGCCTGATCCTGTTGTTTTACCCAAAACAGCTACAGACGGGGCAACACGTAGGAAACCAGCGAGCCAAGCTGGATCATTCTTTGCATCCTATGAGGCCCATGCTGAGCGGAGAACTGCTGTGCTGGAGTCCCATGTGCACCCAGATTTGGAGAGGTTCAGAAAACTGAAGGAGAGAAGGAGGAGAAGCTGTGAGAAGAAAGTTCTCACAAGTCTTGGCCAAATTACAAAGAGCTTGCAGGAGATTGCTAAAGGCCAACAAGAAGTTGTTAAACTCTTGTAGAATGTACAACACACATAAGATAAGTAAATAAACAAAACTGTGAGGCACGTATCATCATTCTCTTTGGGTATGCCAATCTCATGACATTAAAGACAGCAGTTGGTTAGTCAGTGTAGACTAACCTAATAATGTAGATATGTAGATTAATACAATGTATGGTCCTAGTATACGTACATCACATTTATCAGAATAGCAGCATGACTTATCGTGTGTGTTATCGTGTTTAAGAACATGTGTAAACAGCTGACAGGTCAGAATGTTTCACAGCTAAAGAATGACAATAGAAACAGAAACAGTACAGAACAATGATGATTCTTCATATCGCAGGCATGACAAAGTGACAAATGCAATGTGCAAGAGATATTTAAAGGTGGTGTGTGATTTCTAGTACTTTCGGTCTATGTGCAAACTGGACATTACAGTGAAGTGGCTGTCCATGTGTATAAGTTTTGCATAGCAGTTTAAGAGGTGAATAAGGCAGTGTGGCAGATCCCAGGGGGGCGTACGGTGTTGAGGAGCCTGACAGCCTGGGGATAAAAACTGTCCTCCAGCCTGGCAGACCTGGCTCTGATGCTGCAGAATCTCCTCTCCTCAGGAGTGAACAGTCCATGTGAGGAGTCCTGCACAATGCTGCATGCCTTGCGAACACTGCGCTTGTGAAATGTGTGCTGTAGTGAAGGAAGAGGCACCCTGATAGTGTTCTCTGCTGTTTTCACTACCCTCTGCAGGCGCTTGTGATCGAATGTGTTGCAGTTGACGTACCAGGTACTGATGCAGCTGGTCAGAATAACGTCGATGGTGCCTCTGGAACATGGTGAGGATAGAAGGGAGGAGCCTCGTCCGTTTCAGCCGCCGCAGGAAGTGTAATCTCTGCCAGGCTTTCTTGGTTAGGGAGGAGATCCTCAGTTATCTGCACACCGAGGAACTTGGCACTCCTTACGATCTCCACAGCTGACCCGTTGATGCTGAGTGTAGTATGGACAGGACAAGTCTCTCTAAAATCCATGATTATCACTTTTGTCTTTTCAACACTGAGAGATTGTTGTTGTCTCTGCACCATGCGGACAGCCGTTCCACCTCCTCTCTGTATGCAGTCCCTGCTTATCAGTCCCTGCACAGTTGTGTCATCTGCAAACTTGATGATGTGATTGGTGTTGTGTGCTGCTACTGTATGCAGTCATAAGTCAGCAGGGTGAAGAGCAGAGGACTAAGTACACAGTCCTGCAGAGCTCCTGTACTCCTGTACTGTGATGGTGTTGGAGGTGTTGCAACCTAATTGTACAAAATGGGGCTTCTCTGTCAGGAATTCCAAAATCCACTTGCAGAGAGTGGTGTTCAGGCCTAACCCACTCAGTTTCAAAATCAGCTTTTGAGGGATGAATGTGTTGAAGGCGGAGCTAATATCTATGAACAGTTGCTTGCACGTGTAAGAGGCTGAGGTGAGTGTCTGGCTGTGGTTTGGCCTTTATAAACTATTGCATATTGTGTCTCTGTGATGAACTGCCTGTTCATTTAGAGGCTGAGGTGGACAAATGTCAGCATCCAGGGCCTCATTGTTAATTACGTCAGGGTGCTGATCCCCAGGATCATAGCACAGGTTGTATAGGATGCAGCAGGCACACACTGCTGAACTAATCTGCTGAATACTGTCCATTTGCAGGTATTTCAGTCGGCAAAATTTGGATTTTAGAATTCCAAATGCCTGTTCAGTGACCACACGAGCACCGTTCAGTTTCCTGTTATAATTTTTTTGCTGGTCTGTGAGGTGTCCATTGTCCCGGTATGGCTTCAGCAACCGAGGCAAGAGTGGGAAGGCTGAGTCTCCAGTGATGTGCAGACCCTCTGGCATGAGGGATCGGGGATCCTCCACCAGAGCTTGAGCAGCTCTGGCATCGTGCCATCTACCAGGGTGGCCACACTTACGTGGCAAAATCTCCTCCGGCTGTCACAAAACCCAATCAGAATGATGGAGTATTTTTTTTTTTCGATTTTTTTAGGTATGTCAGTGGGTTCTCTAGGTGCGGCTTCCTAATCAGGATGTGGCAGCCATCGACAGCCAAACCGGTCCATGGGAAACCTTCCCTAGCAAATCCCAACTCTGACCTATGAAGACTTTCCCCCACTGGCCAGGTAACATGATGTGCCATGTGTGTGTTTATCAGCACACAAAACCAATGGCAGTGAACCAACACCCCTATAGGACTCTTGATTTGCCAGGGTCCATATACAGGCCAGGACACTGTGTTTTAAGGGGATTTTGGTACACAGGGCCAAGTGTGGTGATGACATCCTGGGATAGTAGGTATGACATCATTGTATGAGGTCATTGATAACATGGAAACATTGTTATAATAAACTATAACAATAAAGTAGCCTCAAAATGCCGTACACACCTCCACTTGTCCTTTCGAAAGCCAAAAATGACTCCTAAACTCTGACAGATTGTATAGACCCTGCACAGTTTTTGGTTTCCCCTCATTTAACACACCTGATTCAACTCCTTGTGCTAATTACAGCACAGCTCTTGAGCTTAATAATTTGTGGTGGAACAGGAAAGGACTAAGCTACACAGGGCTCCGGCCCTCCAGGACTGCAGTTTGACACCCCTGGTATAGAGGGATGACATCATCCATAAACCCAGTCATTTTTGGAATAAATGTATTTTCTTCTCAATGTATTCTTATCTCGCCTAATTTCACTTATGGGCTCCTTAAAAGACACAGGAATGATCTCAATAAGAACTGATTTATTTCTTGTGAACACATTTTTGTGACAAAACATTTTCCTTTGGGCAAGCAGTCTAGAGGAATGAATAAAGCCTCTAGAACTGTACCGTCAACCTGAATGTAGGAAAAAGGATGTCTGAAAAACACGTGGACACAGCCTGTCAGCTACTCTTCCCCTCGCAGGTTGAGCTTTCTTTATTTATCTAGGCTAAAATCACGCCACTTCTTATCTTAAATATGAGTGAAAATATTATATTACAATAATGAATCTGAAAGTTGTGGAGTTGTTTTAAGATTTAATCTGCCCTGTTCCATGAGCCGAAACTAGAGGGATGAGGTTATAAATATGATATGATGCATATTTTTAGACAGTTTTAAATTACCTTCGCTGTTCGCCGAATTCTTCATGCAAAAACACGGGAATTTCCACAATGTCGATTTCGTCTGCCACGAAAAACGCCAACGCCGCGAGATGGGCCATTGCAGTCAGGTCTCGCACACTATGAGAAGTAGAAGTTGTCCGACTTGGCTGCAGACAGTTTATACTCCACTCCTGCATCCACCGGCAGATCTCACTCCACGTCACGTCAGCTGCAGACAGACCTAAGCCCAAGTCGAACACACCCATTAACCACCACCTCAGTGAAGCTAATTAATTTAGGGCATAGGGGGAAGTAACAAGGTAATCCCACCACACCCTCCTTCAAATGAGTTTGACCCCACTGTTAATTTTAGTTTCTGTTCCACCCATTTAGCTATATCTTAATTTACTCTCTATGCAGAGTTAATCCGAAAGACCAAGCTAACACGCTGAAAAATGAAATCTTAGCCTAAAACTCAGCCCTTACAGATTTTATTTATGTATTTATTCAATCCTTGCTCTTCCTAATAACAATACATTCTGAGTTGACGGGAAGCAGAGCTAGGTTTGGAAGACCCCCGCTCCAGTAATATAAACCGGCTGTACTTAATTGGAGTAATTGCCTTGTCAGATGAGTGGATTACATAGAGATGTCTTGATTTCAGAGATTACTAATAATTATGAATAAATTAAACTACACTGTGGATGGAACCAGCTGCTAATAAAACAAAATGATTCACTTTAATTTTCTTTTTCCTCTCACTTACTTCCAATCTAAACTGGCCAAGTATCTCCCTTGTCGAGCTTGAAGAAAATTTATGGTCAATCTATGATCTGCGTGATTAATCTAACACCACATTACCCCTTCCTTCTTGCCCCTGGCTTTTGGGGCCAAGACCGAAGGCAACCACAACTACCCTCTCGGGACACACTGGTCATGGACTGGCAACGCGGCGGAGCAAGGTGGCGCACGTCGCTTAGACTGGTGCACCGCGGACGATCTTTTCAGCCCCTTTTCTTCCTTTACAAACCAGATAAAAATCTTTATGCACACTGACAGCCTACAACATAAATAGGGGATGTGGAGATCTCGAAAGCCAACACCATTCCGTCCTAGATCGATCAGCTCATAAAATGCCTTCCCTAATCCCCAGTTATTCCAGTTTAGTTATCACTCTGTCGGTAGCAGGCGGCAGAAACGGTAGGAAATAGTGTGATAATTGATGACATTCAAAGTTTGTTCACCGATTTGGGAAATGAAAACTTCACACGAATTGCAAATAATTACCCATGCGCCTCGCAGAATCGCTGACATTTCCCGGCTTTCCCATAGCACTTCCAGCATTTTGCCCACATCCGTAATTACTACTTCTTTGTACTTTGGGAACGTGCATCAACTTCTGTCTCCAGCTCAGACAATATTTTGTGGCAAGTGTAAAGGTCATCATGAATTACAATTAGAAAGTTTGCAAAATTCAAACGAGGTACTTGATTCGGTTTTTTTCCCCCCGAATTTCATACCAGGCGTCAGCTTCGTAATATATCCTCATGTTATCGTTTGTTTTTTTTTTTGCGACAATTTAATGCAGCAAAGTTGCAGCCGGCCATCTTGCTGCCAGCGTTCTTGAAAGAATTTGGCTAGGAGATGAATATCAGTGTTGCCAGGTTTGGTCATCTGGATGACATGAGATTTTCAATCCTATACAAGTCTGTACACACTTTTGCATGTATGCAGTAGTTTTCTTACCTTGTAAACAGTCTGTAGGGTTTGCAAACTGACCCAGCACCTTTGATGCAGCTAATGTTAGGTTTGTAATGGAATAGCATAGATTTGCCGTAAGATTTCTTGTGTGAGCGTGAGAGTCTGAAAGTATGAGTGTCTCGCCAGATGCGTGAGAGCTGGCAACCCTGTGAATATTATTGCAGTGTGTTTATTTGGCAGACGCTGTCATGCGGAGTGATTTATGTGAGATATGTAGCATAGGGCAGCCTTGCTTTCCAAGAGGATACACAGAGCATTAATCTAGGCAGGCAGGTGGTGACCGCTAGTACGAGCAGGCAGGCTAGATCCTGCTGAGGGTATCTAATGGCGCATTGGGCTGCATGCGGCAAAAACACTGGAGAGGCAAAGTCTGAAATAACGACAAGCGGCAGCCCCGCAGTGGACCAGATCCTTCGGGGGAGACTCCTGGCGGCAAGGAGAGCATGTCCATCGCCCCTCCCCCGTGACCAGAACCCCAACTCATTGGCATTCAGAAAGCGCCCCAGGGGTGGCCATCACTGTTCCCACACCAGGGCGAATGCCTCCTCCGGTACAGAAGAGGGAGCTCTGTGATTCGGGTTGGGAGATCGGACATCTGCCCGTCGCCTCGGGCACTGCTCGCTCCGACCAGCTGAGTCTCAGCGAAAAACAACTGGCTGCTATTGTTTACTGCTGTCTGGTTGCCAAGAGTCTTGCATAAGATGTGCCATGACTCCCCATCCATGTGTACCGCTGGACGTCTTTAACGAAGTCGCACTCATGGGCTCCTCCATGCGCTCAGAGTAGCAGGTGGCACATTGATTATGCAACTCAACCCCAAAGCTGTCTGGTCCAAATTATAGAAGGACCTGCAGCTGTAGTCTTTATTGCTTGAGGGTGGCGGGGGGACTCGTTGTGTTCTGGGAAATATCCAGTGAAACAAATGGGTTGAAAATTAAAGCAGAAGGTTTGTGTTGTCACACTTTAGCCTCTTATTTAGTTTGTGGGCGGGGGGGGGGGGCATCCATCTGTCAGGTGGTTCAGTATTTAAAATGTGCCTCTTAGACATCAGGCAGAATGGTTCACGTGCATGGATGGGGAGGCTGGGCATTAATGTGTATGTGTAGCCCTCAAATCTTTATCCAAAGCCGTGTGTGTTCTGCCGGTCTCTTGTTCTTCAGTGATGCCGTTTCCAAGACGATCAGCCCTTTTCATATCTAAGCACCCCTTTTTAAAAAGTAGTCATAATAACAATCCCTTTATCACTCCTGTCCTACTGGAGCAAGGCTAAATACATCATCCACATCTGCCGTGTTCTGGGGACAATGGGTCTAGCGCTTGTTCTGGGAAACACGGGGTATGACATGGTGACCGTCTGTCATGCACACGCATGACAACACGCCTCAGAAACCCATGCAGAAACGGGGGGGGGAGCTCCCAGGCTCCCAGCCCAGCACCCCCAAGACTTTTTGATTGAGAATCCCCAGTACTGCCCATGCTTCATGGGGAACACCCCTACTGAACCTGACTCTTCAGTGTGGTGAAATTCATCGAACTGTGCGACTGAGTTTGTGGTGTCTTTCAGTTCCCAAACTTTCTTTGGCTTGACACTGGCTGGCAAATCTTGCTCTCTGTGGTTAATGTCTCCTCTATGGCTTTGAGCAGAATAATTCACTTTGATTAAGATGTGTGCTAATTGACACTGTCTGGGGAGATAGACTGTGCTAATTTCCTCCAATTCAGCCAGGTCAGGTTCAGTGAACATCCTGGTCAGTCTCTTATGATGCTTAAATATGCCATTTGTCAAATGAGTGTCTACCCCCTGATTGGCTCCCGCCTCCCTCCGCAAGGCTGCTGTGAATGCGTTGTGTCCCCTTAGGAGGAAAGGACAAGGCAGCGTAAATCTTCTCATTATAATTTAGCGAACTGCACAGATGGGGTCACAGCCTGCCGCTGATGACAGTTCATTTGTCACCGTCATGTCACATCTGTGTGATTTCGGCACCACACCTTTCGGTGCAACGGGGACCTGACCAAACCAAAAGCACATCAAGGAAAAGAGAAGAGTGTGTAAAATCATACAGCTTGCATAACAGGCACAACTGTGTTAAACATCCCAATTAAACTTGCTGGAAACTTGGAATCAAAAGACAAGTTAACTAGATGGGCTGTCGTATAATTAAGGGTAGAGATGATTTATTTAGAAAAAATCTTATGGTATCGCACCAGTTGAGTCAGCTACCTGGACTACTGTGACAATATTTAAATTATACTCAAAATTAAGTTTAAAAAGTGGGCCAATGTTTCCATCCGGTAGCTCAGGATTGATAAACGGCTGCTTTTCAAACAGCCAAAATCACAAATGAGGGTACATGCGCCCGGTATGTCAAAAGGTGTTTTGTCCCATGTGTGCCTGCTTTTTCCCTGTCTGCAAAGCTCGTCATGTCTCCCGCTCCCCCGCCTTTCCTCCTGAGCCCTGCTTTGTTGCAAGCACAATGACCAGGAGTTCACCCATCTTCCGGCTGCTGCGCTCCTCCATCTCCTCCTCCCTTTGTCTTGCGCGCCTCTTTGGGGAACCGCAGGCCATAGCAAAACAGAGGGAGAGCAGTTGACTCGGGGAAAGCCTTGGGGATTATGGAGATGAGTGTTTGGGGACCCCCCCTGCCGTCAAGCCGTTGTGAGGTATTCTGTTAAATCTCATGTGCAGTGCATGGAAGGGTGCTATTGTAACATTCCCCTTCACGCCCCTGCCAAGCTGCTGTTAGCTCTTACAGCCAAATACAGCTGGGTTTGTACAATCATATCATGTCACTTGGGCAGCAATGGAACCACAAACGGACATAATCAATTGACCGGCTTATGTTTAATGCAATGTGGCTCCGCATTGTAAATGTGGCCTACGGTTGAACGTCAGCTGACTTTGAAGAATGGGCTTCCATCTAACGCGGGCCTGTCAGCATACGCTGTAGTCACTCCCTGGTTTTCGTTCCCTGTGGTTGTCTATCTAAAGGTTAAACAATTTTAAAATGCCACAAATGACTGTAGTCTGACCATAAAAGTGCGCGATGTTTTCAGAAACTAGAGACAACACAAAGGTTAATTATTACCCACAAATATTTTCAGATATTCTCTGTGGGGGAGACCAACCAGGAAGAGTTGCACTAAATGTGTAGATGTTCATGTAAACAAATACTCTTCACTTTGTTAGAGGAACACAAATGCAGTCGATGCCCATTTGTATACATTTATACATTGTCAGCCCTTCGTGGAGTTAATTATTAGTCCACTTTGTGTTAACAAAGTCTTCTGCTCTGGGTGGTTTAACAGCTGACCTGATTTAACTTCTGAAAGAGTGTTTGTCTCAAAACGAGGGGGGGGGCAAAATCAAAATGCATGATGAACCATTGTCCTCACCCTCCAAAAGGTTTTTGTTTAACACTGATCATTGGAGAGATTACCACTATTAAAATTTGTTTTACATGCATGAATAATATATAAATATATACATTCTTTTTTTTGTTAAATTGCCCCAGGTTATTCAACAGGGTAATTCAGGCAATCTGTTTAATGACCTCCATTGCAACCAGCAAAGTCTTATACAAGCCGTGTGCAGTGTGTGTTGACTGAGCAAACACTCTGTAACATTCATAGTGATGTACAATCACTGTTAGAATTCTGATGTTGGTTCATTTAAAATGTTATGGTCTTGTTGAGAATGTCCTGTATAATTTACAATTAATATTAATATCTGTTCGTAGATATAACTTCTCTCTGCTGTAGTAGTTTGGGCTTGGTGGCCAGCTTGAGGATAGAATAGTAATGAACGTCTCATTTCACAGTCCCTAAAGCACTCTGTCACCTGCTTTTCATATTTAAAGGCTACAGGTAGTCTATGCTAATGAACGGCAGTGTGTATCAGCAGGAAACGAGCCTTCAGTGAATCCCTTCCACTGTGTGTGTGTGTGTGTGTGTGTTTGTTTTCTGTTTTTCTGTAAAACGGCACAAAGGTGTTTGCACTTTTCAAACAATGACGACCGTTCAAATATCAAGAGGTCTTGGAATTTTTTTAAGACAATTTGGGTTCAGTAAAGAATCGTGCCTCCCTGGTGGATTGAACGGTAAATATGTTCAAATAAGTCTGTTTGAGTAAGACATTGGAAGTCTGTACCCTTTCCAGGATGAATCCATTTGGCACATTCAGGACCCATTTTACGATCTCCCTCCGCCATTAAAAGGTGATAACTGTATAATGTGGTTTTCTCCGGCTTTATAAAGCGTTCTCATCCATCTCAGGTGCAATGTTTTCCATGGGGTGTAAAATATGTAATAAAAAAAATTATGTCAGATTTTAGATGTGTTGGATCCCCTTTCCTGTTTTTGGTTCATTCCTTCGGGTGACATATTTAATACCCTCTGCAGGTGGCTTTGTCCCATGATCGATGTGCAGCTTATGACTTGTTCACTTGCATTTCAATGGGTTTCTGTTTTGTCGTCCACCATGGGGATAAAAAATCTTTTAAGATGGCTCCTTGAAATTCTCTGGCACGATCCAGGTATGTTTATTTATAAATGCTTTCCATGTGTTACGAATTTGCGTACTATAGGTGTGTGTGTGTACAACACCTTTTCACCAGGATGTTTTATACAGTTAAAGTAACATTGAGCAGTCTGAGGTGTGGTTAAAAATACCGTGGTAAGGGGGGGGGGGGGGTCTGTGGCCTTGTCCAAAAGGTTGTGGGTTTGAATCTTGTGGCTGACACAGTAATAATACCCCTTCTGCTCCAGGGGTATTGACCCGATGCTCTGACCCCAAATCTGTCTCTGACGGAGAGCAAGACGTGGTACGTAGAAGCCAAAGAACTCCTGTGTATGCTTGGCGAATTAAGTCTCATCTTGAGAAATAAAGGGGCTGAGGTAGCCTTCTGAAGCTTCAAGGCCCTTTCTGAGACCTCACTGCTAGGCTGAGCTGCACCTACCCTCAAGGCTGCAGCTGTACCTGAGCACAGAAACGCCAGTGGCAAAAAATAGTTCTGCCATTTATAGTGCCGTTAAAGAAGATTTTAATATTCACCATCTAAAGGGGGAAGGGGGGCTGACGCTGGGGTATACTCTAGATGGCATGTCTGGACACATCCACTCACACTCTATAGGCGATATAGTGACATCACTTAGCCTAACTGGCTGTCTTAGGACTGTCGGGCAAACATGCAAACTCCACGCACACTGAATGAGGACTTCAAGCTTCCAACCCTGAAGCTGTTAATGAGTGAATGTTACATGTATATAGAAGATTTAAAGACACCCAAAGCGCTTTACAGAACCAATGGGGAGCCACTTCAACCCCCACCACTGTGTAGCCCCCACCTGGATGA
>JAODLD010000115.1:528541-541851 GCA_026781065.1 Mormyrops boulengeri
GATCACATGCTTCTGCTTCCTTTTCAAGTTGCAGCCCAGAACTGCAGAACAGGGGCAGCTGCATGGGGGTGTCTGTGAAGTGCGTCGCTGGGGGGGGGGTGCATGCAGGTCTGGCTTCCTTCTCACGCCAGCAGAACCCCCCTGTGAGATGGGCCAGACAAAAAATAAACAGCTCCCCCCTCAGCTGGCAGCAATGAGGATGCAGTCAGCAGCCTAGTGTATCCGACACTGCTGGTAAACACCAACTTGGTGAATTCTATACCCTGAAATGGTGCATTATCAGAGGTGCGTGGTGTGGCGGGCTGGGGGGGGGGGGGGGGCGCGGGAAGCATGGGGCAGCAACTTGCGTACACGTGTCAGCTCTGAAAAGCTCTTCGATCAGCCTTCACTGCAGCCGCATAATCTATCATTAAGTGCGCCTTGAGCTGCAATTTTGATGATCACAAGGCCTAATTAACTCATTTTAATGTAAACGACTTACCCAACTCCTTCTTTTTGCAGGCAGTAATGAGCAGGTAATCTAAATTAATCCACTAGAGCCTGCAGAATGAGGGGCAGAGGCCTCGCTGGCGGTCGCACCATGGCACCCCGCTCAGGCCTACGCGGCGTTCCTTTCAGCCGGCGCGGTAATGCCGTTAAGGTGGCTAGTCCCGGCAGGAGGCATGCAGCCCGATTCATCATCTCATAGCCAGCCCACTGTGCCATATTGGACCAGAGAGTGACCAGAACTGACGTGAAGAATGTCCGCAATTTGCTGACTGGGGGGGAGGGGCACTATTCATTTTTGTTATTCAGTTATATAGTGATTTTCACCAAAGCAGCTTACAGTTTAGAGAACTGTGAAAGGTTACGATTTATGTGTCCTCGGGGATTTAAACCTACAACCTTTGCATTGCTGAATGAATCAATGAATGAATGAAGGTTACATTTATAAAGCACTTTTCAAGACACCCAAAGCACTTTACAGAACCAATGGGGAGCCACTTCAACCCCCACCACTGTGTAGCCCCCACCTGGATGATGCGACGGCAGCCATTCTGTGCTAGAAAGCTAACCATACTCACCACACAGTAGCTAAGGTGGTGAAGGGGTGAGAGATAATTCACCAGTTAGATATATGGGATGATTAGGAGGCCAGATTTGAAAGGGCCACAGTGAGCAGTTGTAGACAGGACGTTGGGGAACCACCCCTACTCTTTCAAAGGATGCCCAGGGATCTTTTATGACCTCAGAGAGTCAGGACCTCAGTTTAACGTCTCATCTGAATTACGGCACCATTTTTACAGCAGTGTTCCCTTCACTGCACTGGGCCATTGACATCCTGCACACACCACAGGATGGGCTAACCTGTTGGCCACACCGAACAACTCTTCCAGCAGCAACCCAACTTTTCTGGTTGGTCTCCTATCAAAGTACTGGTCAGGCCCAAACCTGCTTAGCTTCAAATGGATCAACTGGTCTGAACTGTAGGTGGTACAAGGAAACACTGGAGAGCATGTACCTACAATGGCTCCTATTTTTATTCTGTATTTTAGGCTGTAATTAAACAATCAAATGATTAGTGTTACTGTGCATTATAGTGTGTAGCTCTTGTAATGTCGATAAAAATAGCATGATTTATGACTATTGTATTGCATGTGTCCATAGTTTATTCCTACAGATCTATTTAAAATATAACTATAATTACATTTCTGCAGCTGAAAAAAAAACATAATTGTTTCAATCAAATCTGTTTTAACAAATTAAGTATAAGCATGGTGACAAATCTTTTTATACTGAAGTTTAATTTTCATCTATATATCAGACTTAAGTGTTTATTTAAACTACATTGGATGTTTAGGAAATGGCTGGACCAGTAAATCCACCTAATGTCCTTTAGAATAGAGGGCAAGCAATTAATTAAAATTAGTTAAAAGAAAGGAAGTAGTTAAAATTTTGTTGAATTGACTACCAATAAATAAAATTGTAACAGATTTTTATTCTGTAATATATACCTGTAGGTCCGTTGCTGCTTTTTATGCGACTAATGCATGTGGTTGTAGGAACTATATTTGTTTTAATCCTAAAGCTGAAATTGCTGCAAGGCCCGCCACATGCACTGCTGCCTGTCAGCGATGCATTTACTCAACGCTGACTATCATGTCAAAGGACATGCGAGCGCCAAAGGCATGACAGTAAACAAACTATGGAGGGAGGGGTGTTGAATTGACAAAATAAGAAAACATTTGCAGCAATCTGCTTCTTAATGAATGATCCATCATTTAAGTACACATATTTCAGGATGTGCATGACAGCATTCTAAGAAGGACTGACGCTGTTGTGGAGGTAAAGGATAGCCTTACAGCTTATTAGGCATTTGTTTTTGTTTTGTTTCGTTTGTTTCGTTTTGTTTTTGTTTTGTATTATTTTGTTTTTGAGGAATGGTAGCGAGAGGTGTAGCTGTTTAATTGTTTGGTGGACTTTATGCTTCACAGGTGTACATCACTGGGGAGAAGCTATTGCTGTATTCTCCTGAAAGATAAGTACCCACTTATTAAGCAGTGAAATATGCATTGGCATATAAATTAAAACAGCATATTGATATAAAATGTTTAAATTAAGATGGTAAAAACTCTGCAAGCCTCCCTGTATAAGGAACTGAGCAGAGGGCTGAACCGAAATGTTTACATTTTAAGGCCTAGCTTACAGTCCTATTGAAGGCACTGTAGAGTTCATATTGGGATGTTGTTATAGAAACAGTTTCCCTGGCTGCCATTGTTGTTTCACCTAATTGCTCATTAATGATCAACTTGCACATTCACCACATCGAAGCTCATCTGGTGAAGATACGAGTCAGAATCAGCCGTTCGTGAAGCAATTAGCGGTTAGCTCGGTGCTTCATGGAGATTTGGTCTTGCTCCATCTTTTTGGTTTTCTACCCTAATTCCCTGCCAATGAAGCTGATTTTGTGTTAACTATAGGGCCTCCAAACGGGACGAGTAACAGTGAATGTCCTATGAACCAATTGGTACAGAGGTGGGTAGTTCAGGTCCAGAAAGCAAAAATCCAGACCAGCATTTAGTTTCAACCATTTTGTTTCAAACCATTTTGTTTATACCAGTTAAGTATAAAGAGGCACAGTTAAAGTGTAATTAACTGGTTGGTTGAAACAAAATGCTGGTCTGGATTTTTACTTTATGGACCTGAACTACCTGCCTCTGCACTGGTACAATCATAAAAGCCTGGAAAGGAAAGATTTCCACAAACAAAACATATTGATATCATAGCAGTTTTAACGAAAATATAGGAACAAACTCATTATCCAATCAGAGAATGTCATTTGTTGTTGTGATGTTTCGATATAATGGAAAATTCCTCAAAAGACTTGGTTCCATGGCTGTTATGATTGATTCAAGAATAATGGTTCAAGATAGACAAGAAGAAAAATGCAGTGTTTCAGGTTAAAAGTTGTCCTCAAAGAAATTATTAGGACCCTTAATTCTTTTATCCTTAAAGTCAGTCAGTTGGGGATTATTGACTTATTATATACTAAAGAAATTCCGATTGTTGCAAGGAAAGAAATGCAATTCTCTCAGTTGGGTCAGATATAAAGCAAGATCAAGAAAACAAATTAAGAGGCAATTTAGATTGGTCACTATAGGAAGTATAGCATCACAGGGGAAAATGCAGTTCTATGGTACAAATACACTGTATATAGCATGTTGAGAAATATAGAGCTAAAAGTTTAGCATGCAATAGTCATCCTGTCACTATAATGTGATGGGTACTTGTTAGGTATTCTCGACCTTTGGCTGTGTTGTGTCTAAAGAAGGTGAAAAACTTTAAGGTGTGTTGAGAGGTGGAGGGGGGGCGTTACAGCTCAGGGGGTCACTGTATGGTGTAGAGCGATAAGACTGGGCTGTCATGTGGGGAGGGGGTTACTCCCGTGAGGCGTGATGAAGGGGTGTGCTCGAAAATACCGGAACTGATCCTCAGCGAGATGGTAAGATTAGATTAAAGCAACGTGGCCTCCAACCAACCGGTATGAATAAATGTTTGCCTGCCATGTCCACTTTATCCTGTTTAAAAAACAATGATAGCTGGTAGATGGAAGAAACTGGCAACGGACCTGATTGGATATCATCCCCCTGTCACCATAGACGTGGGAATGAACATTTCACACCTTTTGAATGTGGATCTTATTCCCAGTGGGCTCAGTGTTCCCCCCGGCATGACACTCAAAGCTGCATGGTTACGGTGTTTGGCAGTTCATGATTTTTTAATGTTGAATCTCCCATTCTCAGGAGTTAGGAGGCTTTGTTTAAAGTCAGGATGTTAATCCTGTGGTGGATCTTCATTAAGAATGCAGAGGAAGGCTGAATCAGACTTTTTGTTTATGTGTAATCTATAATTATTAAGCTGTATGCCACAACTCTGCATGTATTTGTGATCCAAGCTGTGGTGTAGTGTAGGGTGGAGACATATTCATCAAAAAAACAATGCATGACTTTTGATCCGGTGCCGATTTTTGGAGGTTGTTTTCATTTGAATCGGATTAAAACTGGATTATTTCAAAAGAACGGCAATTAAGATAAATAAAATTTGGGATTAAATGCAGGTGATTTTCATTTCACATTTCACCGTGTTATTAGTCATAAAAGCATAACAATGCTGGGAATCCAGAAACAACCGCTTCCATTTCCTGTTATCAAAACATAGCGTGGTTCAAAAGTTTCCTAATTAACTATTCATGTGTGCCATCAAAGTAAAGGTCGCCTGTCTGGCGCCTCCTCTGGGCCACGTCACACTCTGCGTCTAAATCACCGGAGTGAGGTGCGCGTGACAGATGGTGCACCAAATCCTTTGGAAATGAAGGGGATTGTAAATTCTCTGACCTCCTCCTCCCATTCCACAGCATTTCACGCCCCCGTCTGTTGTTTCCCGGGGGACTCTGAATGACTCCTGACCGAGTGCCGCAGACTGACCCGCAGGAGTCCTGTGTGCTAATTGGAACTGCCACAGGCCGTCATGTTTGACTGAAGCTGGGTCCTTGAACAGGATTCCGGGAAGGCCTTCTTTTCAGCCGGGACTGCGCTGCACCGCAAGCGTCTGCCTGCCTGCCCATCCACGCCAGCACAGAAACGCCCTGGATTTACTGCTGCACAATGGGACCATGGTGTCCCTGACAGACACCATGCCAAACACACATTGAAAAGCGCTGATGTCTAGGATCATCACCATCAATTCATTCATCGTTTTTATGAATTAGCAGAGAAAGGATTCTGCACACAGTATACACACAGAATCACATCTGACAACCTCTATAGACAATTTTCTTCTGTAACTTTCTGGTTGGTTTCATGTACCATTACCAGTAGATATAATGCAACGTGGAACATGGGTCTTAGCGCACGGTGTATCCCCGGCACGGAAATTTGGATCCTTTTAAAATAACCAATAAGGAATTAAATCTCCTGTCCTTGAAATGCTAATCGCAAAGTTGTCCCTGCTAAAGGGATTGTGGAAAAATAAGTGTGAACTTTGGTTTTGGATTTGGAGGTTATCTCACCTGGCTTCGGTCACCCTGGGCATTTGCAGTCTGTGGTACCGCTTTGCTGCTGCTCCTTAGATCCAGGAGCTGCCTGTCTTTGGTTGTTATGTCGTATGTACAGTATGATTCCCCCCAACCCCCCACCAGCTCCCCTTCTTGTTTCTCTCTCGCCAAATACTTAATGCATTATATGACTTATGTAAACACTGATCACATGCAGGGGGCGATTATTATGTGCGTGGTCTTAGGTTGATTTTTAAATAGCTGGAAAAGAAAGAAATGCCACCATTATCAAGCTAACTGAGAATTGTAGAGTGGAAACTCCAGCTCAGGGCATGCGAAATTAAATTTGACCCTTGTTCACTGAAGCTAAGGCATGTTCTGCGGGGACCCGACAAATGGAACCCAGCTGGGCCGTCCCTCCATCAGCAGAGCAAAATTTTTCAGCTCCTGTCATAACCTGGAAAGTCGACATAGTGGAGTATGAAACTGTAGACAGAAATATGCTTTACCTGAGCAAGACACTGGGGAAGCGACTGGGGCGAGGTGTTAGATGGAACCTTTGGTGTCGTTATGACAAATAAGAGCAGCATGATAGTGGTTCATTTTCCCAGGAAATGTCTTCGCAATATGTAGGGGTTGAGACAAACATGGTCTGGTTCTCTGGTGCTATGAGTAACAGATGACTCAATGACAACTACAGTATTCTCAGTGCACAAATAACAGAAAAAAATGGATTGAAAAAACTTTGAAGTATCTAAATTGGAATTACAATGAGATCTGCAGTTTTTATAACCACAGTTTCAGTTATCCATGATTTACCATGGTCCAAAATAATAGTTTTAAAAATTCCAGAAATGGTTCTTAAGTTTCAAACAACGTGCCAAGCAAGTACAGGCTGTGTGATGGTGTGGACCCACAATAGCCTAAGATATTTTTAGACAAATACATTTTTTCCATTACAGGTTATGTACGGGTACCTAGTATAATATTTTTCATTGTAAAATGTGTAACCATAGCCTAAGTTTTTTTCCTTGTTCCTTCATGCTTTGGGGGGTATAAAAAGCATGATTTTCATTGCTCTGTCATCCCTTGATAAATGCTTTTTGTTTCATTGTTCTATCATCTTTTCAGAATTAAGCTAAAATGTTAGATTCCCTTTCATTCGAGAGAGTGCATTACTGTATAATAACATATAATAAAAATGAGTCTTTACCATGTCTATGTACATGATGGTCACGTTAAATATGTTAGGGCTGGGAAAAAAATATTGATTTTATAATTAACCAATCCTGGTTTTGATGATTCAATATTGATTCACAAAATCCTGGGATCGATCTAGTTAATGTATGACTTTGACAATATTTTCTGTGAATTTTCCTTGTATTGATCCTCTTATTGTACAGGCAGCACTACCTTTATTCTCACTATTTACCTTATTTTGGAATGCGGACGTAACTACCTTACTTAAACTCCTTTACTTGTGTGTTACTGTACTTCCGCCCCTGCCCTTGTTTGAGGATGTCTTCTCGTGAGCAGTCTCTGTTGCTACAGTCGACAATCTAAAGCAGGGGTGGACAATCTTATCCGCAAAGGGCCGCTGTGTGTGCGGGTTTTCGCTGCAGCTCCCTAATTAGATTACTAATTAGAGGACTGAACAGCTAACCTAAAGGCTATCCCAAAAACCTGCATACACACAAAGTGTAAACTGAACTAAAACTAAGGTTAAATCACAACAGAGATGGCGTGCTGCTTACCAAGTTTGCATGCTACACAAATTATAAATTGACGATTAACATTAGACATCAGAATCAAAATCAAGTTTACTTGTCTCTGGTTGCCTGTGGCTGTTGTATATACTGTACCTGATACTGCACACACACACACAGCTTAGACAAGACAAGACTGGTCAGTACTGTCCGGTTGTTAAATACAATGTGGATGTGTTGTTGATAAATGTATAAAAGGTGCAAGAGTGCATGTCAACACAAGGAAATAAATACAGTAGGTACAGAACAATACAATATGTGCAATACCATACAGTAAGCACAATAAGTTATTTACAATAGTGATGTATTGCTTATTACTGTAAACAGCTCATTACATCACTTTAGATGTCATCATTTTAGCAGACAGCAGGAAACAAAAGCCATAACCTAATGATAACTGACACTAATAAAATACGTTACCAAACGATCTAACAAACAGTACCGTATCAATACCACAATGGCTTCCTTTAGCTAGCTCTCTGAGTTGTTACCTTAACTTTTCTGGTCTCAGATGTTCCTCTGTTGGTATTTTGTCAATAAATGCAAAGAACAAACAAAAGGTTTCTTCAAGTTCAGGGCTTTTAACCAAAGTTGATGATGTTCCTCACATTTTGGTGGTGGGCACAGGTCATAAAATGCCTGACACACACATTCAACTCTGGTAAGCGGTTCATGGTCATGACATTCTTGCTCTCTCTTTTTGTTTTGTAGCAGTTATTAGGATATCCCCCTAACAGCACACGTAATTAAGCTTTATCTAGAATCCATAACAAAGTCGCTAATTTCCTGTAAAGCTCAACACAATTTCATGTCTAACCTGAGAAAGAGTAGCTGGAAATGGAAACCAGATGTTCTACACAAATATTCTCAGACCATTGTCCCGCTGAAAATAAGGTGGACAGGAGGGTTGCAGTAGTATTCTGCAATTGCTTTGTGCCGCCATCTTGGTGCATTGTCAGTCATAGTAATGGAGTGCTCCAGCTTGTGAATGCAAGCAAGTCAAGTCAAGTAGGGCTTAATTCTCACACCAAGCATATTCAGTACACTGCTTACAGTGACACAAAATAGCGCAAACAATGCGCAAAACGCAAAAAATAAAAGCAAACAATGTACAGAGAAAATGGATATTAATGGATGTGACCTACTATCAGTTGTGAGATAAGTGTTAATTATCAGTTCAGGTTCAGAAAGTACAGATCCAGACCAAGATTTTGTTTCATCCAAACAGCTGAGCATAAAAAGTCACATTCACAGGATACTCAACTGGTTGGTTGGAACAAAATCTTGGTCTGGATCTGTACTTTCTGAACCTGAACTTTTGGAAAATGTCTGCCTTTTTCAAACATTGTGGTTAACACTGAAGCAAATGAAAGCGATAAAAATTTGGATGTATAATTTATTCCTAGCTCAGTGAACAAAATATTTTGGTGCATTCATGGGTAAGTACAAGAATAAATTTCATGCAACAATATAATTATATATTGTTTTTCATTATCTTATTTTTGTTATGTAATGGTAACTTAATTACGTTGCTTTGTTCTGCAATGTTCACACTGCAGTGCTGTGCCTGTTGTCATAGTTTTCACAACAAATATAGTTTGATTGTGCATTACTGAATGTGTCTTAAACATAAATTGGATTGAATTCCTATTCTATTCAATCAGGCACTTGTGAATCGAAATTGCATTGAATCGTCAAGTTAGGGCCGATTCCCAACCTTAAACAATACCTGTATATTCTTCAAATAAAAAGACTCTAATTTCATTTTTGCACATATCTTTAACATAAAGTCCATTCTGGCACATGTGAGATTTAGACTTGCCCATTTTTTTCAGCTATTCTTTTCAGCCATAAGTCATTTTATGGCCTTAAAAGAGATAAGCTGGTTTTGTTTTTAAGGAACCGCATCCGCATGTTCATGAAATACAAAGATTTTGGTATACAAGCCTTTGACCTTTCTTTAATGGTTTTCACAATTTGTTTCCAGTGACTCTAAATGTTTAAATCTGTGTTCCACTTAGAGCTTTTTAAACATATCTCCAAATATGGAAAGTCTCTATATAGTATTTCATATCTCATTCCTATCAAATGAATATTGAATCAAATCGGATTGAACTGAATCATTAGCTTGTGAATTGGAATTGAATCGCATTTGTTTCTGGTTGTGCCAATACCCAACGCTATTATATATGAGGTCTGTGGATGGTTCGCTATTATCCGCAGTTTCAGCTATCCACGGTGGGTCTTGGAACGCATCACCCACAGATACAGGGGCACTATTGTGCAAATGCAGCAATGAAAGTGAGTTAATTTAGATTGAGCTATAAAATCACCAAGTTGATGTGAGTTTTTGAAGCAACTAGTTCAAGTGAGTTGGTGCCTGGATTCCATCAGTCACAAAAACTGCAAAATTATTTAATGCATCACAGCAAACAGTCTCAAAAATCATGAGTGAATCAAATGTGCCAAACAGACAAATTACAATGACAAAGGAGCTGGAACGTCAATGTGATAGACAGACACTTTACAGAATTGCTGCTAACACCACGAAAGCACAGCCTCAAAAATGACCAGATAAGCATGTCAGCACCTGTCTGACAGTCTCAAAGAAAACTACATCACGAGCCTAACAAATCAGGAATTTATCTGCCATTCAAAAACTGCTTGTATCCAAAGGCGATGTTCAAAGACGCAAGGAGTATGAAATCTGGACCCCTGAGCAACTGAGGAGAAACCAAGTAATAGGCCTGATGTTATCTTTCATCATTTTTCCTAAGTCCAGACTGGTATGTTTGGAGAAAAACAGCGGATGCTTTCCACCCACAATATCTGTTCGTATGCGAAGCAATCTTGTGGGACTCATTAGCTATTGTGATTGCTCTGCGTGGTCGTATAATGGGCAAAGAATATGATGCCATTTTACAGGAGCAGGTGCACCCTATGGTGCAAGCACTGTTCAATCATAATGTCCCCATATTCTAGAATGACAATAAACACCAGGAGGAGGTCAAACTCCTTCTATGGTCTCCCCAATGACCAGATCTAAACATCGTTAAAACTTTATGGGAAGTTCTGGAGCACAAATTGTGAAGTCAATTTCCACGTCCTTCATCCCTCAAAGAACTTGAGGCTTTACTTATTGAACAGTGGCTCATTCTCCCACTACACAGAGTTCAGGACTTGATACTGTAGCATTGCACAAAAGGCTGTAGTTATTTTGAACACATATACAGGACTGCCCAATGCCTGATTAGGTCCTTGAAATGCTGTTAGGTTTTCCAGCAATTTTGTCCACTTCCTGCATGGTGAATGAAATGGCCAACAATTATGGCACAAAATATAGACACCATTTCCTGTGCTGAAGCTTAACAGTTGACTTTCTCTTCAGATAGAAACCTACTTTCGCATCTTCAAAATAACAAAATGCATTTGTGGCAGCGGTACATGCAAGGAAACATACTCAGTTGTATCATTACAAATCCATCAGTTGAGGGCAAATACGCTAAAAGCCTTGTGGGCTAGTTCTTCTGCTGTTGGAAGAAGTACGGATTATAGAAATTCTTCATCTGTAGTAAGGTGCCCATTATGCTAGCAGAGGTTCTTCTGAGAGCCTTTTGTGCACACCTTTTAAATGGAATGCGTCAGTAATTTATGAACAAAGGGCACTCGCTGTCGGCATTGCCTCGACCATGACCACCCAGCTACAGCGACGGAAGATCAGCAAGGCCTGGAAGGGCAGCAGCCAGGGGACAAGTGGCCTGTGGCGGCAGGGGAAGGGGAGGTACGTGGCTGCTACTGCGGGGCTGTTTCCTGAATCCTATAGAGCGTGATGTTGATTACAATGTGCGTCTCCGCTGGCAAACACACCAAGCGTCAAAGTGTCACTACTTGCACGTGTACAGGAGCATCTTCTCTAGACAGCAGTCCCCAACTCCTAACATTCGAGGCTGCGTTGATATTCCCTCCAGCTTCCGACAGCCCACTGCATGCGACGCCCCCGGACCTGGCTAATGGATGCCTGTCTGCCTTTGCGAGCCTCTTGGGACAGAGCAGAACTCATTCATACTTGTACTCTCCCAGAGCAAACCACGGTAATGTTACATAGTGCACACATGCATGCAGAATGGACTTTGCAGCAGCAAGGAACTATTTTGTATGCAAGTTTTTCCAGCGGTACAACTGCAAGAAACGCTCTGGGCAACATTTGATCAGTTCAATCCCTTCGGGATAAATGCATAAGTAATTAATTCAGAAATACGAATGCATACTAGAGTTGTTATATGGAGGATACAGAGATAGTGACAGGCACTTTTAGAAAAGAACTGAGATATTTACATGGATGGAACTCAGAAGAAGTAATGCTTTGCAGATATCTAAATGGGGAGTATCTCAGCCCTGTTGAAGCTTACACTAAGAACTCCCAAGAATATCACGCAGAGTACCAGTCATCTTGTTAGAACGATGGTGCCACTGTAGTGCGGGTTCAGCAAAGTGCAACGAGAATGATTCCTGGTCTTAGAGGATTTCTATACAAGGACGCATCTCTGCACAAGGACTAAATCTCTTTAGTCTTGACCAAAGATGACATGTATAAAATCTTGCAAGGGGTAGCCAAGGCTGACCATTATGTCTGATTCTCTGTACTTCACAAAAGTACAAGGCCACAAACAGACTAAGTGGGGGACAAGCTCAGTGGACAAAAAGCGTGTTTTTATTTAAAAGGCAGCAGGCATGTAGAATGAGTAGTGTACAGTGATGTGGTCTTTTAAATTCATTCATGTTGACGTTAGGTGCAATTTCACCAATACATAAATATTAATTTGAATACTTTTTGAGTTCAAAATCCTTGTGCTACCTGTAATAAATACTATGTTCCAGGATCTCAATTATGATATCATTTGCTTCCGCGTTGGACAGAGACGAGGCTGTTACTACAGGTGTGTTTGCCCGTATAAATGTTACATTTTAGCTGTCATCCATGTTTGGGTTTTAAAATATCATTTCTGTTTTACAGAGAGCATTTCAGCCCGGTCTTTGCATCTTAACCACGTATGGCAAAGTGTACACGTCTGTACGTGGATTGCCCACAGAAACCCCACCAGTTTGTTCTGCTGTATGATACCCGTGAAGTCTTCCTTCACCTTTTAAACGTCTAAGAATTAAAACAGAAGCTACTCTGAGGGTGACAGATGAGCTGAGCCGCCAGCCAAGCCAAAACAGCCTCACGTGGGAAGTGCCATCACTACCCAGAGACGTATAAACTCTCCAGCACAAGAGGAGAAATCTGAGGCAGCCATCTTTGTTTGTGTATGTGTGTTATGTACAAGTAACAGACTTTAAAAACTTGTCCCCACCACACAGTCCCTGCTATGACAAACCAGGGAGGTCTGCAGAGGTAGAGGTCTACAAGCAGCAGTAATCCAGAAAAAATGGCTCCGGGGGAATTGCGCTTGACGTGACCTTTCAGAGCACTAATCAAATTTGCTTGATTAAGATCTTCTCATGGTTGTTGCACAGTCATTTTTTTTTTCCTCCAAATCCATGTGTGACCATCCGAGAAAATTCCACATTTCTACATGTGAACCAGCAGAGACGTTTATTAATTAACTTTAGATGCAGTGTGGCCCAACTCTATATTGGCTTGTCAGTCAGACTAGGTGAACCTGGTGAGAAGATGAGGATACCCTATAATAAGACATTAAAATGGACCTTCTGTCCTATTCCCCCCCCCCCCGATGTGCAGGTGACCAGTTCAGTCTTGGGTACCAGCAAATGTGTATTTTTTTTTACTTATTATTTTAAATCAAGATGCCTTACATAGGAGAAGTGAATTAAAACAAATAGATGGCGAGCCTTGAGATGGGGGCAGTGTAGCATTTGTGCTTACGCAGGATGCGATGGCTGAAACACTGCGGCGGGGTACTTCGTATCACATGCGTCGCTGCCAAGCTGCATGGGGCTGCACTCGGGGGGAGGATGATGAATCGAAAGGGCCCACTCTCGGGAACGTC
>JAODLD010000115.1:555091-570221 GCA_026781065.1 Mormyrops boulengeri
AATGTTCTTGAAACCATTCTTGAAATATTTTAGACTCTTGTAGTTGTACTTTATTTAGCAGACCCTTTTGTCCCAAGTAATATTCAACTGAGGCAAATAGCACATTACAACATGGTGGCTGTTAAGGAGTTGATTAGGCATAAGTGCAGCTAGGCTGAACTTTCAATGAATGCTAGGGTACAAGTGTAAGTAGTGTACACTGTCAGAAAAAAAGAGCACCGATTTGTACCTTTTCTTGTCACTCTGCCTGTACCTTCAGTGGTGTGCCAATTGTACCCTAGCTGCTGGTAAATGTACTTTTTAGTCTAACTTAAGGTACAGAAATGGAGAAAGGTACAAACAACGTTAATGTACCCCCAATGGTACAGAAATGTTCCTCATAGTCCTTTTCTGTATCTTAAAAGGTACAAGTACCTACAGCTAAGGGTACAATTGGCAGACCCTTGAGGGTACAGCCCCAGTGACAAGCAAAGCTGCAAATTGGTACTCTATTTTCTGACAGTCTAGGAGCAAGAAATGCACTTGACTTCTTACAACAAAGTGAAATACACCACATCATGTAGTGAGTTTTCAGAGGCACGAGGTACAAATTGCTGTTCTTATACAGACCCTTACAGGGACCATCACCCAACCAGGGACTTGAACCCTGAGATTTAAAGTCTGATGCTCTGCCAATTGAGCTATATGGATTCTAATATTTATCTAGTTTTGCATGTTTTTGAGAACTATTTTGGTCTGGGATAAAATTCTCCAGATGCTGCAGGTGTGAGTTTTATGGAATGTAAGAAATTTTTCTGACAAAGTGTTTGGTGGTGTCCTGGTTTTTTGTGTGTGTGTGTTTGAAAAATGACTTTTTCTACGGGGAGGAAAATCTATTGCTACAAACCATAAAAGACCCAACTGAACATTTAAAGACTTGCCGGATGTGAGTGTGTGTGCATGAGTGAATGTGTGTCCCTTGAGGAGAGGGAGTGAAGCAGGATGTTTAACCCTGGCATTGCCCGGTAGCTCCTCCTGGCACACGGAGCATTAATGTGTGCCTATGCCAGGGGGCCTTTCCAGCCAAAATCCCACATCTAGTAGAAATCAGAATTCAGCCACTGTGTTGAATGGAGAGCCGCATGTCTGCTGCGAGAGGCATCAGATATGTCTGCTATGTCAGACCTGCCTTTCAGTAATGCATTATAGCAAACAAAGATGACCTTAGTGATGCTAAATGGTGTGTTTGTATTTGCGTGTGTGTGTGTTTAACTCCAGGGGAAAACAGAGCTGAGGGATATGGCTGTGTGTCCATTGGGTCGGCGTTGACCAATAGCGAGTGAGAAAAAGGAGCAGCTGTGGCAGGGGGGCTGCCTTGATTGGATGGGGTAGAGTGAGCATAGCAGGCTACAATAAATCCTGAGTAACTTCTCGGTGGGTCTGTTTGGTTAATTATTTAAGCTGAGTGTCTGCCGTCGTGGTTATGGTTTTTACTCTCTAAAGCAAAGCTATGATTTCTCAAGATTGACCCAAATCCTGTATTAGGCTTTTCCAAAGAAGTAAATAAGGATTCTGATTTACTGTAAATTTATTTTATTTTATTTTTCATTCAATTTTGCCTCAGTTTATTTTATTTTTGGCCATAACAATCATTTACATGCCTGCACGCACACAAGCACACACGCGCACACGCACAGGTTTACATCTTTGTGGGGACTCTCCATTCATTTCTATGGGGAAAGCTCTAATCCCAACATGATGACCATAACCCCTACCCAGTCCTAACCCTAACCATAAGTAACCAAACTAAATACGAGATATTTTTAGTTTTTTGATTGCATTCACCTGAAAAATGGTCTCCACAACATCAAAATAACATGGTTTTATTACATTGTGGGGAACATTTGGTCCCCACAATGGAATATAAACATAATTCACACACACACACAGCTGTCGCCTCTTTGCACAAGCCATAATATCACCATTAGGTAGCAATCAGCCTATCTAATCAGTTAATTAATGATAATGATGGTACTGCATCTTCTTCCAAACCCACCCCAACCTGAGAAATGTTCAATGTTGTAATTGTGTGTTTTTAAATGGGTTTTACTCTGAACTCTGTTAAAGAGACCACTTATCTTTTAGACAAACGTAGATGTATCCCCTCAATATTCAATTAATTGTAATACATTTCAGTATCGTTGGTCCTTCTATTCACTTGGAGTAGCCACTTATCTTATTCGGGGCTGCATTTAATATGGAGATTAGCATACTTAAGCTGAGTAATTAAATATGTCAAAAGGTTCACACTGCACTTAAACAATAAACAAACCGGCAAACAAAATGCATCCCTGCCTATGCTACTTTTGATTCGCTGGCAATATAGGCAAGTGTGTTTTGCTGTTTATGGGGCGTTTCAGGGGTTGGACAGTCAATTAGGAATCATTTAGCATGTGGTTTTGTCCAAAATAATGTAACAGTGAGGAAGGCTTGGGGTCAGACAGCATACCAGAAGCAGTTTGAGGTCCAATGTTTAGTCTACCGACTATAGGATTCAAACCCACAACCTTCTAGACATGGTCATTGAGCTATACACCACCCACATGCAAGTAAAGCTATTATTGCAGTAAGGAAGTATTGAAGATATCCCTACAGCAGTGTGTTTAGCTTTTATCTTTGGATGCCGACTTTATGTCGCCCTCTGGCTTATTTATGTTGTTAGTCTAGTCTTGAACAAAATGTTTCTTTTCTTGCTTGGGTGTAAAAAACAAAGGCAAAAGTAATGGACGATAACATGGAAAGTGGCCCAAGTTAGTAGCAGTGATGCTTTGACGCTGCAGAGTTTGAGAGGCTGCACAAAGCCAGCATATGAGCAAAGTAGTTTTTTGTGGAGCACAGGGCTCCGCCGTAACCAGGTAGTACCAAAGAGAAAGTGCCCTGCCTTTCCTCCTTGGTTTTCACTGGCTGTGGTCTTTGATCCGGCTCTTTCTCCTTATAGCTAAAGATCTGATATTCTTCACAGAGTCATCTTCCACGAGTTGTCACTTTCATGTTGAAAGAAACCAACTTTATTTCTCTTCTCCAGGCAAATAAATACTTCAAAAAGTTACAGCATCAGCTATCAAGCTCTCAAATGAGTTTTAATGATGATTTAACTGAAATAATTAAACCTGGCCAATACTCTATGTTCAATAATTATTTTATATTGCAGGGTTTAGACAAAATAATGGAAACGCCCAGAAATACAGTAATATCATGTTACTAATAACAAGTAGAGCCACCCTTTACCTCCCGAACATCCCCAGTCCTTCTTGGAATGCTGTCATGCACGTCCTGAACTGTATAGTGGGATATTTGACCATTCATTAAAAACAAAAGCCAGCAGTTCGTTCAGACACAAAGGAGATGGAAATCTCCCAGATCCCATAAAGGTTTAATGATGTTTATACCTGGTGACTGAGGGAGAAGGCATTTGACTGGTGTTCATAAGAGCACCTCTGAATTTGTTTAGTGGTATGAATGGGGGCATTATCGTCATGGGATATGGAAACATTATAAGGGAACAACGTTAGTACCTTAGGGTGCACTGTCTCCTGTTAAATGGCATTGTATTGTATTATAGTCGACTGGGGGGGAGGGGTTCTGGGTCCATTCTTCTAATCAGTAATGATTGGTCTGTCTCTGCTGGGTGGGCAGACTGCCCCCTTGAGTTACACGTCTTTGCAGCTTGACCTTGGATGCAAACAACAATCCTGTCATAAATTCCAGCTTTGTGAAGTTCACGATGTATAGTTTAAAAAAAATGTTGTTGTTGTTGTTGTCGTTGATGTTGTTATTATCAACAATAACAACAACACTAATAATAATAATATAATGAATCTGACTCAGACATGCTGAGTTCTGTGGTCATTTTTGAGGCTGTCCCTGGTGTTTAGTAGCTGTCTGTCTTTCTGTCTGTCTCTCTGTCTGATGCTATCTATCTTTCTGCATGTCTCTCTAACTCTAATTCTCGGACTGTCTCACTTTATGACTCTCTGTCTATCTCTGTCTGACTCCCTGTCTATCCCTGTTCTTCTGTCTATCTCTATCTCTCGGTCTGACTCTGTCTATCTCTCTGTCTGTCTCTCTATCTCCCTGTCTCTGTTTCTCTGACTATCTCTTTGTCTGACTCACTGTCTATCTCTCTTTCTGTCTCTCTAATGGTGTCTCCATCTGTCTCTCTCTGTATCTTTCTGTCTCTCTGTCTGTCTCTGTCTGACTCTGTCTCTCTCACGGTCTCACTACCTGACTCCCTGTCTGTCTCTGTTTCTTTGTCTATATCTCTCTGTCTGACTCTGTCGATCTCTCTCTATCTCTGTCCATCTCTCCATCCGTCTCTCTCTGTCTGTTTCTCTGACTATCTCTCTATCTGTCTCTCACTCTGTTTCAACTGCTAATTGCTATCAAAACTAAAATGACTCACCCCCTGTTAAGGACTTCAAAATGCAATTTTGTTCATTCAAATTTTCGATATGGTTTTCCTGTTATTTGTCCAGCCCCTGTACAATAAAGATCTGCTATTAATGTGAGCTAAAACCATGGCAACACGCTAAGCTAAAAATTTTCTCACACTATTGTTCCCCAAAAACTCTCCTTGACTCCTGACTAGAGTATTACCAACTGGAGATTGGAGCATAATTAATAATTCTGATGCTTCTACCGGTCTGGTATTAGGAAGCAAGGAAAAGCGCCCAAAGAAATTCTCCGATTAATAAATATAGATGAGTACACTGAGTCAGTCTTTCCTTAGCAGGTACCAATGGAAGCTTTCAGTCCACATTGCTGGTTTATGCAGCTGGGTAATTTGAGTGAAGTGGTGTCTAAGGGTACCTCTGTACCCCTGTAATAATAACATCTACCCTCCAAATATTATTTCATATATAATTTATTAGACATGACAGATCCTAAACAAAGCTCAAATAAGAGTACACTGTGATGGCAGAACAAATCGCAGCATAACACCACTCTCTCACATGCTCCACCACACTCACGACAAAGCCATCTGTAGCCCTAACCCTGACAATTCCACTCGTTCATAAACACTACGTAGACAGACAGCTTTCCTTAATCTGAGCTTCAACAGCACCGTAGAGGAAATTACATCCTACGTTCTCTCTTTTCTCCCACAGTGCCTTTGTATCGCTGTCATTTGCTTTTCACTACCCACAATGCTTCTTGTTTTCACTTTTCAGCTCGATCACCCCTTATGGCTGCATTATTCATCAGGGCGGCGCATCTCTCTATCTAAGACGATACGCATCTAGATACATGGTCCACGACACCGTACAAAAGACACAGTTAAACATGTAACGATCTGATATTCTTTGATTCAGCAATGATTCAGTACGTTTCTATTCATGCACCTTACAATTGACATAAGTTTAACTTGTTGGTATTTTGAACCTTGGCAGTTGAAGTCGACAGATCTTAACATGAAAAAAATATTACAGCAAAATATAGTAATAGTGGCACAACTGGTAATAGATTTGTTACAGCTTTATCTGTTTTTGGCTGATTCCCTTCTAAATTTGAGCCTGATTAGGGTTTATAAATCTATGCAGCCATATTGTAGAAACTAGGACCGGACTTCAAATTATTACACCATTATTACTCATATAAAATTTATGTAAACACAAATCACAATTAGTTTTCATCATAATTATGTTTTTCTGCATTTTATGCTATATTACTCTTATACATCCATGGTAGTAAGTCTACAACACTCAACATCTAGTAGCATGCCAGTACATTACTCAACAATTCTCTGCATTCAACAGTGTTGCTTACTTCTACGTTACTCCACAATATTCAACATGCAGTGATATGATGGTACATTTATAGTACATTCCTCAATAATACTCAGTATCTAGTTGTGTGGCATTACATCTACATCACTCAACAATACTAAGCATTTATCAGTGTGGCAGTACTTCCCCATTACTCAACAAAATTCAACATCCAGCTCATTATTTAAAAAGCCTTCCCCAGGACATCAATCAAACTGCGTCCAATTCATATTGCAAAAAGATACAGCGTGACAAATGACAGTACAGACGCTTTCAAAATTTAAAATTAAGCACAGTGTGAATGTGACCATCATAGATTTTTGTTGCAAATTGTTTATTTAAATAATTATAATGATTAAAATTATATTGGAGTGAAGCAAGATGTTCACCAGAACACAGCAAGAGGACTCATGTAACAGGGAGATTTAGTGTGTGTGTTCATATGTGTGTATCAACAGTCTTTGGCTTTTTTTCTGATGTCTAAATACTCTGGAGTATCTTTTAATGGATTTAAGTGTTGCTCAGTGGAACATATTTGTAGCCGTAATAGTTTCCAAATGAAATCCTAGCGCTGGTTACGATTATATTGCATTATTTATTTCATTGTCAGACATTCTCGCCCAGACCGTGTGCCGAATAACAGTCTGAGTGATAACACATTTTAAGACATAAAGCGGACTCCATTTTCCAGGAAGTAAGCTATGCTGAAAATCAAGCCTTTCCACTGGAGGCCAAAACACCACACTGGAGGTGTCAGTAAGTTCTTACTTTGGTTAGGTTCCATCTGGCTCCGTTTGGTTCTATCCTACATGATTTCCCTTAATATTTAGACTCATTAGCCTGCAGCCTGCTCTCATCAGGCATCCAGTGCCATGTGACTTAACACTTTTTCACCTAACACTTTGTTTTCCAGTCTAGCAATGTGACAAAATGAATAATGTCTTTTTTTTAATCCCAGGGTCACATATTTTTTATCGAGTGGAGGAAGCCTGACAGTTTTAAGCACTTATGCTTTGTACGTGTCATGGTGCTGGATTACAGATCATTCGTATCCGTTCCGACCTTCTATTTGCGCTTATGTGAGCATTTCACAAGAACAATGCTTTCTGCTTTGCATTCTGGGAGCTTAGAGGTTTAGACCTTTGATGTGGCTGCATGCAGGCACCCACACAGCATGGAGATTTCAGTTTGGTTTTTTTTTGTCAAATCCAGCATGCAACAGTGTGACTCACACAACTGTCACATATCTTATTGCTTCGTTTAAACATAATTTACTCTAACTAGGGATTCTCATTTTCCTTAATGCCCCATACAAGACCTGTTGATAAATCTAGTGAAAGTCACTGATGTATTGTAAAATGTTTGTTGAAATGGTTGGTTGTCAAGTCCATGACTGTTGTGAGTTTTGAAGGTTCTTCAGAGTGTCTTCTGAACGTGACCGGTCAGAGACGCCAAACTCACAATGCTAATAAATATTTTTTTAGCGTTTGTTTAAGTCTCTGGATAATAAAACCTTGCAGATTTTTTTGCCCTCCTCTCTCTGTTTCTGTCTCTCAGGAGAAGCCTGCAGCAGTTTTTAACGTTGCCGAGATTTTTCTTCGTTTCATAGCCCTGTGCCGCCTTTCATTGCGGAGGCACCCCAAGCTGACGCACGTGAGCGAGCGTCTCGTGAATCCCAGCTGGGCTCCACTGTAATTAAGGAGGGCCTGTCGAGGGTGACTAAGTTGGAGAAGAATAGACACCGAGCTGTAGTCTCAGCTCTTTAGCTGCTCTGCACGAGACGACAATAGTCGGTGCTCTAAAAACGTGTGTCACCCCAAAGGAGAATCTTTGCTCGTTCCCTTGTCTTTTTGCCATTTCCAACTTTGTTCATTATATAGCCCCTTCCCTGTCATAGCTGTCAGAAAGCTTTTAACAAAGATGAAGCAGCAAATAACCATTAGGTATAGCACCTTCGATGAGTGTAAGAGCAGGAAGAGCTTTGCCTTCTATGTGTGGAGAGAAAACTACTATAGCAGTTCCCGGAATAAAAAAAAACCTCATGGGGTCATAGCCCAAATGGCTGCACAGCCTCCCTCGGGCACGCTGACCTTGTAGAAGTTTTATTTGCCTTTGGAAAAATGTTTAGTGAAAAACCCGGAAACAACCTTCCAGTCGTCCAAATCTGAAAATCCCTCATCTGGACACACTGTAGATTCCATAATTTCGTACAATCCTTCCGCGGATTTCATGCCTGACTGGGATTCTCATTCTCATTTCTAGACAGTAGCAAGCTCACTGCCCTGCCTCCGTAGGGGCCTTCCACTGTTTAGGAATCTTCATTGCTGCCCCTCTAGCTGCCCGCTTCTTTTTTCACACTTGGTCCACCGCAGCCTCTGTGCAATACATATGTCCCTACGGTCGTGGCAGAATGGACTTCCGTGCTATTCTGAACGCACCAGTCGATACCAGGATGTCAGAGGTGTAACATGAACGTGACCTGAGTGCCTACCACCAGATCTCGCCCTCTTTATTGCAACAGAAAGTCTGTTTTTCATCAGCCTTGATTAGACGTTCTTTCTGAGCATGCAGCTTCTGCATTCTCCGCTCTTCTGTAATCCGTCTTGATCCATGCGGTAATTACATACCCATATATATATATGAGATGCCCCAGTTTTTCTGCCGGGTGAAGGTGATTGAGCAATGTCACGCCGCTGTTTGTGTCCTGCACTCCACTTTCACTGAGTTTTTTGGTGCATTGCTGCGCCATCTTATGATTCAGGGTGGTGGGGTGGGGTGGGGTGGGGAGGGGGGGCTGTGCCTGTTAATCACACACCCCAAGGCTTTCTCTTTTAGTGCTGTCCTATTTTTGTCCCCCACTCCGGGTCCCTCGCGTGCTCCATTCTTCCCGCCCCCATGTGTGTCTGATTGGCACAGTGTCTGTTTCATTTCCAGAGGTTTTGGCACAGTCAGTTCTACCGCTATTGTCATCCACTAACCCCCGCCTGGCCGGAATTGGACCTAATTTCTTCTCCATCCTGTATTTGCATTTGGCGATATTTACAGGTCTCTGTCAATCTTCATACCCCCCACCCCCCATTCCAGCTCCCAGTTGTGGTCATTCAGATCTGCTGACAGGATCGAGGGGTGGGCATCCCTGACAATATAGTGACTTGAAAGGATAATGGGTTATTTCAATTCACCTCTCAATGAGTCAAGCTGTGCATGTGGATATAACCTTCACAGTTACTCTAGTGTCACTGTATTGCTGTGATTCACTTACCCACAATGCAACTGTAAGATGTGCAGTGTGTGATATTAATCATTGCCATGCTGGTTAGGGTGATGGTTAGGGGTGCCATTAATTAGGCTGTACATTATCGGATTTTTTTATTTAATTTTGTTTTTCTAGTACGATTAATAAGAGTAAGATGGATGCGATAATTGTTTGTAATTGTAATTGTAAATGTTTTTCAATAATGGCATTTTAATAGTAATAGTGCAATGGCAAAAACAATGGGAGTCATTCTGCAGTATAACAATGCCCTTTGTCTGCAGGATCGACTCTACGTGTTGTTTTAATTTCTTATAGGTTATTTGAGGTCCTGTGGAGTATCTTGAATTGGATGATATATTATCGCAGTCAGGGTGTCGCTCTGACTCAGTGGCCTCGTGCTTCTGTGCTTGTGGCTTTGAGTCCTGGCTTCTTCATGTGTGGTATTTGTATGTTTTTCCCTGTGGGTTTCCTGCCACAGCGCTTACTTCGTGGTTACATTAGGGAAATGGATTGCTGCGAGTGTTCAGGCAGTTTTTAATGAACAAAAATGCATTTGTAGGAAAAGCCTGTCAACATGGAATAAAACTGCAAAAATAAAAAAAAAAGACAGGAAAAAGACAACTGAATTACACTTTGACATTTTCGACCAACAAGTACTGTACAGAGAATTCACTAGTAGCTCATGTTTGTATCGCACTACCGGGGCAACCAGCCCTCCAAGGGATGTCCAGGGTAGGTAAATAATTCTAGGTAGTTTTCAGGAGGGTCATGGAGCCCATGGGATCTGGCCCCCAGTCTGCTCTTTGTTGTCGTGACATGAGGGAGATGGAGAGGGATGATGCATTAAGGGGAGTCAGAGCGATGATTTTGTTTGTCCTTTAGGTAAAGACGGATGATTCAGTGGGAAGGCAAAAAATTCCTGGAGCAGAGCCCAGGCACAGAAGGTTATGCGGTTACACGATTTCCATTTTGATTCCAGGATCTTGTTCAAACATTTAAACTGGACGCGGGGAATTTGGATTTCACGATGACGCCTGATGGGGGACGAACGGATTACGGAGATGGTGCATTTTAATTATCCTGCTGGCTTTTCACTAGTGTCAGCAATTGCTTGGCTTAATTGGCTCCCCGTCGATGGCTCATATTTCCCGCCCCACTTCAGGGTTTCTGATGAACTATTCCGGTGCTCCCCCATGTCAGACTCTACCACTCCTCCTCTTCCTTATGTGCCTCCTTCTGCATTTAAATTAGAGGCAAACTGTTAGTAATTATTAGCCCTGTTGCTCTCCTGGCTACATCTCCGACATGCGTGTCCCAGAATCTGTTTGTTCCCTACACAATGTCTTATTTAATATTTTCTGCGTTTTTTTGGGTGTTTCCTTTGTTTACCCTTTCCTGTACTACATTTGTCTGGGTTCCCTGGTTTTTGAGTGATGGAAAAGCACGTAGCTGTCATGTGGATAGCAGTATGGGTCTCTTTGAGCGTCCAAACAATGCTGACGAGCCTGCTTTTACATGGGGGCTAATGCATCAAAACAGAACACAGGACCCGGGGGAAACCACGATCGGCCGTGCCCAACACCAATCACAAGCAGCCATATTATTTTAGCATTTCAGCCAGAAGTGCAGTTCATAAAGTGCTTGACGATGCTCTCCCTGGCCTTGAATTTTAAAAGATACTCAGAGGAAAGATTTTGCATTTTCAGTCATTTTTGGGTGCCTGACCTTGGGAAAATCGATACTCTGGAGTAGGTCATACACATCTTCCACAACATGAAATGGTCCAGTGGATTGTTAGCATTCTGTGCAATTCTGCCACAGGTGGGGACTCGAATCACTGACTCGCAACTCAACTCAGACTCAAGTCACAAATCTTATGACTTGTGACTCAACTGGACAAAATGGATGGAAAGACTTTGACTTGATTTGGACATGAGGGCAAAGGACTCGAGGCTTGGACCAGGTTTGGACCCAATGTCTCGAGAAGACTTGAGGTTATGGTCCCCCCACCACAACGTAGTCCACACTAACTTTAATTTTATCATTTCGGTGTATATTAATTCTCTGCTGTCTGCATTTTCCACTTGGCTGAATGCAAGGTCTGCTGAGATAGTTTGTTGGAAAGATCCATCACTCTGGCATATATATGGATGTACAAACTGTGTGAGGACAACCTATCACTGCCCATGAAGGTCTCAACCTACAACATACTGTACTGAGTTTTTGCTAGCAAGGTTTAATCACTAAAGGTAAGAAATCTGACATAGGTAGGGACTCAAGTTACATGACTCACAACTTGACTCGGACTTAAGTCACAAATTTGATGACTTGTGACTCAACAGCAAAAAATGATGGAAAGACTTGGACTTGAGGGCACATAACTTGAGACTTGACTGAGACTTGCAATGTTTTGACTCGAGACTTTTCTTGGACCCGCCAAGGAGTGACTTGCTCTCATCCCTGCATTCAGTAATGTAGCATTTCCGCACCTCCCAAGATCAATGTGACGTGCCATAAGAAGCATTTAAGAGGGTAATAGTGAGATGTCGTCTTTTAGGAAAAGGTGCAGTAGGCTGCACTCACAAAAATTAATTTAAAGGAAGGGGATTTTCAATACAAGGATGGTCATCTTACTGCATGTTAAACACATGTTGAACAGTAATATATTTATGACTCGTGAACGGTATGAGGGTAGTTTAAAGACACTCATACATTTATTCCCGGTGCCCGGTGTGGGTATTCATCTCAGGAAAATGGATTGTCTTGCTCTACACGGTCTGGCCTCTTGACAGGAGGTGCTGACCATTTATTTTCATTGTTCTTATTGGGGATTCAAATCCCTAAGCCTGTGCCCCCCCCAAAGCTGTTTGTACCTTGCTGCTACAATTCCTGTGTCGCCCCAGAACTCACTTCCCTGTACGTGGAAGGCTTTCATACCGTAAGCCACAGATGCTGTCTGGTTTTACTCCAGTGCCTTACCCACTCAGCACCCCCGTGACCCTGGCTACCATAAACAGCTAGACGATGGATACCTTTATTTACCATAAAACAGACTGGCTGTTTCCAGACTGTATTAATAAACCAGGCTGTATATAGCAATAACCTAAAAGCGGTGTCTCACTTCATTTCTCTTCTGGATAAATATTGTGGGCCGCTGTTTTTATTTGGACTTTCCGCAAATGTTCAGTCTTGCAACCTGACTTCCTGAGTCGCTGTTGCCCTGGCTCCTCGTATTGATTCAGGTTTAGAGCGGTTTCATTCTTTCGCTGTTTTCTACGCAAGACGCTGTGCTCGTTGATGTAGCGGCAGGTGTCCGAAGTATTTTTACATCGCCCTCAGCCAAATCGTTCAATTCAGTGAAGTTAAAATAATATGACATTTCTGGGACTTCCTTGCCAATTACAGTAGATTAGCATTCCTTGTAGCCTTCGGTGATTTTCTAGAGTTTATAAGGTTGATCCTGTCAACACATATTATTGCCTTTATAATGGATCATAAAGATCTGACTTTGTCATTAATTTGCTACATGGTGCCGTCATCACAGGACTGATGAAGCAGGATGACACAGCACTGCGAGGCAATTGAGGTATCACCGTGTAGGCAGAAGGTGGTGGAGCGGGAACGGTGCAATGTAGGATGTGCCAGGGATTTATTCAGGCTGAAAAAGCACACGCAATACTCTGAATCAGACAGCTGCAACAAGGTCATCACGAGGACAGATTTGTCCCTATGAGACAGGGTCCAAAGCTGGCGTTGAGGGCAGAGGAGAGACTCTGTAGGTCTTGTCCAAGATTTAGGGCTGAAACAGGCCTCTTATTTAGCCAATTATCCTTGCTAAACCAAGCCTGGAGGACAAGAACTAGAGATTTGGTGGTGTGCAGACTAACAGCACCCACGTCCTCTAGATACATCCATTTTATCTCCAGCCTTTCCTGCTGAGATAACCGCTACAGAACTCAGGATTGAGCCAATCTAATGGCCACGATTAGCCATGCACTATCGCTCAGTTTGTCGAGCACCTCGTAGCATTTTTCACCATGCAAACCCACATCAACACCCCCAGTGTCCTTGGGCTCCTGAAGGAGACACAGGCAATAAAAATCATCTCTGCTCTTCATCAACACGTCAGGAAAGGTGCTGTAAATCAGAATCCCAAACGCACTTTTATTTAGATTAAAATAAAACAGGAAATCGAGGGTGATTTGTTACCTCTGCAAGCTCGACTAGGTTTGAGGTCCTGTTATCATAGTATGCACAAAGTACAATGAAATTTCTGTAGACTAGAGTACCAAATAAATCCGAGATAATAAGTACAGCGGTCGAGAATAAATAATGATGATGATATAATAGAAACTGATAGAAAATAATGCCATAGCAGACAAGCAGTTAACACATATACAATACATGTGCAAGAGCTGCATTGGGATCAGAATTCAGGGAACGCATATGTGTCTAAAAGTGGCCACTGATGGCTGTGCTTTTCTAGAATATTCTAATTGCATTGTACATCTATGTCCCTCTCCTGCAGCAGAGAGATGACCCATTATGTACTCTAAATGACATAGATAAGGCGTTCTAAAAATGGGCAGGGGCCTCCATTGAGTTCCCTGGGCACCGGTACACACGGCGCCGACCCGGCTTGCAGAACAGTCTGGAAGGGAAGGCAGGTGAACCGGATCGGCCGTGATGCCAGGGAAGGGAGGGGGACGGGAATGTGCTCTTGCAGAAGTGGGTTGGTGTTCACCCTGGGGGTGGGCACAAGTGTCACCAGTGACCTTGTGAGGCCAGGCAGCCTGGGGGTGGTGGAACAGCAGCGGTTGCATGAACCTCAGGGGATAGATGGAGTTTCTGGCATGGGATGGCTGCTTGGAGTGTGTCGGTGAGTTCTGTTGTAGGGACCCAGTTTCCCCAAAATGTGATAAAAACCTGTTATTTTCATGTTGTGGGAACCATATTTTCAGTCCCCACAAAGATCTGTGAATGCCAAAAAAAATGAAAATGCCAAAAGTCTTGTATTTTGTTTGGTTACCTATGGTTAAGGTTAGGTTTCAGTAAGGGTTAAGGTCATCATGTTGGGATTAGAGTTTTCCCCATAGAAATGAATGGAAAGTCCCCATAAAGATATAATTACAAACCTGTGTGTGTGTGTTTGTGTGTGTGTGTGTGTGTGTGAGAGAGAGAGAGAGAGAGCATTTGACTTTTTTTTCTTTTTGATTTCTTGTCATCACCTCCCTGCTCCCCGGTTGTGACTCATATTTTATGACTTAGACTGTGTGACTTGGCACTTAGCCATCTCTCCGATTTGACTTTCCTTACCGGCCCCAGGAGAATGGGCTCCCCGTTTGAGTCTGGTCCCTCCCGAGGTTTCTTCCTTCTGGGGAGTTTTTCCTTGCCACTGTCGCCTCTGGCTTGCTCACTGGGGGCTTTGGGCAGGGATGCTGTAAAGCGCTTTGAGATAATGTAATATTGTGAAAACACGCTATACAAAAATAAATTTATTTGTTATTGTTGTTGATTTTATTTATAAACACTCAGTCACCACTCTGTTAGATACACCTAGTTAGTACTGGGTAGGACCCCTTTTATACTCCAGAACCACTTCAACGGTTGACAAGCTATGGGTTCCAAGATTCCTTTCTGCACACCACCATCGTACTCAGCTGTTACTTTTACACACGTGATCCTGTTAGCATTAATGAGCCTCTCCATTCTCATCTGAACTCTCTCATTAACAAGGGGTTTTCGGTCATGGAAATGCCTTTGCTTTCATGTTCCTCATGCCATTCTCTGTTAACTCCAAACACTATAGCATGGCTGTTCGCGAGATGCTGGAACCACCATGTGTGGCACCGACAATCATTCCATGTTAAAAATCACTTAGATCAGACGTTTTCGACTTTTTAATGTTTAACAACAAATAACGGAATCTCTTGACCCTGCCTGTGTGCTGTATGTGTTCAGCTACATGTACATGATTCACTTCTTGTAGTTTGCATTAAGGGGCAGATTTACCTAATAAATTGGACTACAAGTCCATATTAGCTGTGTGTGTGTGTGTGTGTGTGTGTGT
>JAODLD010000115.1:570453-595603 GCA_026781065.1 Mormyrops boulengeri
CATTAAGGGGCAGATTTACCTAATAAATTGGACTACAAGTCCATATTAGCTGTGTGTGTGTGTGTGTGTGTGTGTGTTTATTTATGTATGTACTTGTATGTGTATATATGGATGTGTATGTATGAATATTTTTACATTTTTATCTTCTCTGCGGTTGTGCCCTTGGTAGATGTTACAGCAGACCTTTCCCAGTAAGAAATTCTTTCGTTCCCTCTGACATTTTCAGTCAATAATCTGCAGATAACCCTGTGCTTTGAATTTCAAATGGCTGCCATCGCTTTGCATGCACCGGCAGATCAAGGTAGGAGCCGGCAAAGCCGCTCCTAAACCCTTTACGACGCCCCTGGAAGGAGTCAGGCCGGTTCGGCTATTTTAAAGGGACGGATTATGGGGTCACAAAAAAAAACTGTCGTTCATTACATGGAAACATTTCTCAAGTGAAAGAAAAGCCGGATTTTTTTTTTTTTAGTGCAGAATTTCCTGGAAACGGCGGCGCACTGGCAGCTACAAAAGAGAAAAACAAGGTAATTTGGGCTTTTGGCGAGCATTAGGGGATCCGTGTGGTCATTTAGGCCTAGAATGGTGAGTGCGCTCAAAGTGCAGCACCCCTCCTGAGCTTTTATTGTGGGCCCCCATGGAGGGGACGCTCTCTAAATTAGCAGGCTCATTTCGTTAGTTTGGGGTAACTTTTCTTTCATAAAAGCTTCTCCAAGAGAGAAATAGCGTGAAATAGCAAAACGCTTCCTCCACTTGTATTATAAGCCGGTTGAAGTCATAATGGCAAGAAGGCAGGTAATATTTTATTATATGGAGGCAGCTTGTTAAGATATGAAGATGATTTTTGCCAGTTTTGTCCACAAATATGTACGTTATTTCATACTGCAATTTGACTGCTCCTATTTAAAAAGCTATGAAAATGCCCTCAGAGATTCCAAGTATGTCCATCTATACAGCAAGAAAATGAAAGCAACATATGATCTTAAAGGATGGAGTAGGTAAGAAACTGAGCAAAATGCACTCAGTCAAAGTTTCTGCTGCCAGGGGGAGGCCTCAGGAGGAGTTTCCATCATCGTGCTCTTCCCAGATGAGCCTTGTCCTCATATTCAGAAGCTGGCGTACCTGAACACAAAATAGGAAGGCTCTGTTCTACCACTTGTGTGATTAAGTCTTTTTTTGGGTCTCACAGAAAGTGCAGCAAAAACCAAACTTATTATCACATAGCTGTACGGTTTCTAGAACGGTGTAGGATCACGGTGAGCATTCCTATGCCAGGAAACAGAGCGACACCGTAGAAAGGATGCCAGTCCATCGCAGGGCGCACACAGTACAAGACACCAGTTCACCAATCCCATAAAACGCCCTATGAACGTGCATAGGGAGAGAACATGCAAAGTCAACACTACAAAATATCCCTGTGCTACTAAGTTATTTGTGGGAGGTTGCAACCATTTGTGAGGAAGGTGAATTATCTTTTCCTTTTAGAAATACTTAGACTCCCTCCATCGACAGAAAAAATCTCTAATTTGAGTCCAGAAATGTCAAGAACAGACAAGTAGACATTTTTAACCGCCTGACCCCAAGAACAAAAAAACCTTGCCCTTAAGTAGAAATGGCAGTGATTACTGCCAATTATGAATACCTATTTGTTGCATCCATTAACTTTCAGTTATTCAAGCTGGAAAATTAAAGTTATGTTTCAAATAGCCTGTCATTTGCAAAAGACAATTATATGTGAACCTTTCAGACAGAAGACCTCTGTCTTTTCTTTTGTTGGTTAAAAAATAATGTTTTTTATTCCATTCAATAAAGTTAGTTACTTCTGAATACCTTTCATATGTCTGAGCCAGATGTTCAGCTGAGGAGTGCCGTGTTTGAGACGCAAAAGATGTTCTTGAAAATCGATTTGAACTCTTGGGGTCAGGATAAGGGCTAAGAGCGACACATGCTTTGTTATAAAATTGCAAGGAGCTTCATTAAATGTTCCCCCTAGTTTTGAAAAAGGATTGAAATGGTATTCTTAATCAGTCAACTGTGAGCTTACAGAGAATTTAATGTCAAAACAATTAGCAGTTCTTGCACAAAAAAATCTTAATAGTAACATCAGTTTTTCTCCTAATTCTGCAGGTTTTCGGTGTGAAATAATTAACTTTATTGGGTGAAAATCAACTTTTGGGCAGTTCGGTGTGTTAATATGGTTACACTGAGTTTATACATGCATGAAAGATACATGAAAGACAGTTAATTGCTAAAAAGCTGAAAGATTTTTTTTATATAATGAAATTATTCCCTACTATTCCATTCACCCATAAATCATATGTCTTTTCCAAGTCTACAAAACACATGTAGACTGGTTGAGTAACTGGGAATCACCCTTCAGTGTGGTGGAGGGGCGTGCCTGCCTCTGGGATCCTAGGAGCTATATTGTTGTTGTCTATCCATGGAAATTCCATCCATCCATCCATCCATCCTTCTTCTAAGCTTTTATGTAGCGCAACTGTTATTTGAGGGGTTTTTGAGTAAGCTTGTAAGCATCTTCCCCTATGGCTTTAACATTCCTTGCCTACAGGATTTCGCCATCTTTCATTTGCCCCAGGTGCACTGAGTTTCGGGGTCTTTTTAAGGTATTCTCATTAAGTTAGCATTAAATTACATAACTCACTATGTGTGTTTGAAGCCTTGGACGATCTGCCCCCATTTACTGCAGGAAATAGGAACAGGACGGCGAAGTGGGGCGCTAATGACATGTGCCTGACGTGGAAGAATAGGGTGATAGTTTAATTGCGCCAAACACCATCCACGTGTCAAATTCTGTGATTAGTATTCTGCACTACTCAGTCAATGGGGCATTTTCAACAGGGTGCGACAGAATATGACAGATTTTTAATTTAACATTTTTTTTGGTCTTTGTTTTTGCACTAATCAGCTGCAAGGTGAGCCTCTTATACCAAGACAAGATGGCACGTCAGCGTAGCCCTGAACTCCATTTATGCAGGTGTGGTGCTCAGTGATGACAGTGGGTAATCTGGGGAAAGCACGTCATTTGATGAAATCAAGAGCATCTTAAAACCACAGGGTCACAGGGATGGCCTGGACCCCATTCCACACAACCTAGGGCACAAGACTGGAAATGGGATGGCAGTCCATCACAGGGAGCACACACACACACACACACACACACACACACACAATGGAGGGGTTAAGAGTCACTAATTCACCTTCGTCTGTGGAATGTGGGATGAATCCCAGAGAGCACTGAGAGCGCACGTAAAATCCACACACACAGAACGGTGTGGGATTCAAACCCACAACCATTACAGTGTGAGGAAATAAAGCCACCTAATCCATCACCATGCCACCATACCAACCAGTGGTTCATTTAAGTGAATTAATCTGTCATTTTTTTCAGATGATTTGTTCCTGCAGTGTTTAGTAATCCTAGCTAGTCTTTTGCATTAGGAACAACATTCAAAAAACCCAGTGATTATGGAATTGTTTTCTTTCTGTCCAGCATTATAATAGCAGGTCATAAAGAAGTGTTTTGTAATAAAAGGTACCCCTGAATTACCACAATTTAAGAAATACAAGGGATTAAATATACTTTGGCCAAGGCTATGTCAATCAACACATTGCGACAGTCAAAAAATGCTGATAACAGTCTTCAGTAATATATTTTACACAAACAAGCTTAAATACAAACACTCACACATATATATATATATATGTGTGTGTGTCTGTGTGTATGTGTGTGTATATATATATATATACAGTATATATATATATACACAAACACACATATATGTGCTTATATACTGTATATACACACACACATACACACACGCACAAAGTACTTCCTGTTCCATTTCCCTTTTAGATTATTTGAATGCAGAACCTTTCTTGTTTACTTGCCACATTTTTTTGGGATAAACAGATATATGATAAAATCACGTATGATAAAATCGATTCAGCTCTTCCCGCAGATTCAGTCCAGACTAATCAAAGTAGACCCTATGGTTCCTTTGTTGTATTTCGCCGGAGGCAGGTTAAGCAGGGATAGACCCAGGGGTCCCAGAAGCTCAGTGAGAGCGTAGATGTCGAGAGCTGGCAGGGGGAGACACTGCAGGGAGGGGCATCTGTCTGCTCCAGTGTGCTGCACCCTTCCCTGTGTAGCAGACGGGCGACCTCAACACTGCAGCACCTATTAGCTTTGAGGTATGAGGTCAGGGTAAGCTTTTTTTTTGACCTGCTTACATAACCATTTAACCATCGTTAATTGGATCAAGCAACTTAGCAGGCACTTTTATCCTGAGAAAATGATGAAATGTACGATTAGAGGCTTACGAATTCTTGCAGCTGAGGCACATTCCTGGCTGATCTGAAGCCTCGCTCATTCCGAATCTTCCCATCCAGGGTGTGATCCTGCCTTGTGCACTGTGCTTCCTGGGATGGGCTCCAGCCTCACTGGCAGGGGCGCAATTACAAACAATAGATGGATGGATGGATGGATAGATATTATTTTCAATCATCCATCCATCTTCTAATGAGATTCTGTTACGGGTCACCAAAGCTTTGCAATGAGGAAGGCGTGTGGTCTAAGCAATCTTGAACCAGTCATGGTGGTCCCAGCATCTCAGAAGCAGGCACCATCCTGGGATTTTCCCACAGTACAGTGTCTAGAGTTTACAGACGATGGTGCATTAAACAAAAAATATCCCGTAAGTGGCAGTTCTGAGTGCCTAATCATCTTGTTAAAGAGAGCGGTCACAGGGGAAGGGCGAAATCCCCATGAATCGAACTCCGTAAGGAGAGTTTAGGTCCCTAGTGGAATCCATGCCTCAAAAAAAATCTGCTTTTCTGTACGCAGAGGGAGGGCTAGTTTATTATCTAGCTACTAATTACTGTTAACCAATGATCAGCTTTCATACAGAGCAACTCTGTATAAAAGCTCATTCCCACATAGTGGAGTATTTATGGCAGAATGGGCCGGCTTCATTATCAGGGAAAGGGTACGGTGACACGGGCCCTCGCGGGACCTCGAACCGCTGACTCTATTTACTCACCCAGTTCCTTAACTGCTAAACCACTCGCTATCCCCAGACAGAGACCAGCCAATCCACAGGCTCATCAGCCACCCGCTCGCTCCTGGATTTACACACGGCTCATAGGCTAACTCTCCATATTGATCCGTTTATTCCGGTTTACGCCCTCAATGGCGTCCCAGCCACCCAAAGTGCATCTCTAACGGGCGGAAGATGCCGCGTGGTGCTGACCTTTGCCATAGTGGGGAGCTTGTAGACCTAATTAGGAAAAGTGTTGCTAGGAGGAACATTCCCACCCCCTGTGAGACCAATTAGTATTGATTATTGCTAGTTGTGTAATGTGGGCATTCTGCATAATAATTTGTGTAAAAAAACATTTATTTTTCTGTGGAAACTGTCTTCTTGTATCACAAAGTAAATGCTGGCAGTTATAAAATGCAAGGCAGTTAATTGTGGAACGCTTTTGCTGCGCGATGAAATGGAGTGCTCTCAATATAATAACTGACTCATAAATTATTCAGCAAGATGGCATAGCTTAGAAGCGAAGGATCACGATTGGGTTTTTTTAAACACGTTCCTCCCAGGCCAAAGGTTCGATGAATCTCCCAGAGTTTGACGAGAACTACCTGCAGTTACTTATAATGTATCAGCAGTCTAAAGCAACCCCAGCGGCTTCATAAGTACTGGTTTCTGCTAATTTAACTGTCTGCAGTGTCACCCTTAGTGCCCTTGCATGTCCACCGTGCTCAAATAGTGCCTCCACAAAAAAAACACAATGAGAATTAAATTGTAATGACATTTATAATGCATGGTGTTTACCATGAGCACCATACCTGACCTAATTTGCTTGTAGAAGACGCACAATTACATTCTGGCAGAAGTAAACAGATTAACGTTGTAAGTTTTGCTGCAGGACAGAAAATCGAGCTTGTTGGAAAGTTTGGCCAGTGGTGTCACACCATCTGCCGACTACAGAGGGCAGAGGAGGCGAGGCATCCTCTGTCATTCGTGACAAGAAGATGGAGACCTGCGAGTGTCCAGAATCTTGGTGGAACGCGAGTCTCCACGGTCCAGCTGTAATTGGAGGGTGTTCAGTGCTGTGGCGATTTCAGGCCCTCCAGCTGACGTGTCCGTGATGGAGAAATTGCCCCGTTAGTGTACACCTAATTTACGGCGCTTACCCTTCGCTTACAGGAGTGTAAGGTGATTCTGGAAAACCGCCGGCTAATGTAGCTGCAGCATGAGAAAAGCCTTCCCAGATATTGCCGCGATGCTCTTGCCAGGGCGTATTCTGAGTAATCCCTGCTTTTGTCATTCCCGTTGATTCCTGCCCACCTATCACCATCTAAAAGCTTCTCAGGTTTTATGTGATGTCATCTCACTTCCCCATCCTGACCCCAAAATCTTGCCCCCATCACCCCACACCATTCCCCCAAATCATTTCCCCCTCATTTACACTTTCTGCTTCACTTGCTTATTCTCTGCAAACCAAACTAGGCTGTTCCTTTCCTTATTTACGAGTACATCTGTCAGGGTCAAGGTTCTTTCCGATGTGTGCACTTGTTCTTAATTCTTAGCAGTCTCTCTTTCTATTTTAGCACAGGTGGGATAACGAAATCAGTTCTCATGTTTGTTTCTTTTTTCTTGCATGCTCAAACCAAAATCCATCCCCTGTGTAAACCTTTCTGACATACGCCCACCTGCTGATTGAATTTTGATCCCAGATATTGGCTTCAAAAGGACTGCCTGTGATCCCTCTACTCCCCTCCTGGAATCTCTTCTCTTCATCACATGACTGACTTGATCCCCGTCCTTTTCCAGTCCAAGGGGGGAGAGACGACCCGTAATAACAATAGTCTAATTAGCGATGTGAGATTATGCTTGGAGGGTGCTGACGTGTAACGGTTCCCAGAGAGGAATGGCACAGCATGGAATATTAACCTCCCAATAACGGTCAGTAACCACGTGACCAATATGCTAAAGGAATCAAAAAGTCTTTCCAGACTTCATTCGTATGCAAATTAACTGCTGCTCCTCAGATGATATGAATTCTGGCGTTTAATTAACTCCCTTTTTAAGAGCTGATTACTTTTGAATCGTCGGGTTGTGCGAATTGTGTGGTGGGGGGGGGGGGGGGCAGGGCGTTTTAATAATAATGAATAGCCATCATCAGCAAACAATGAGAGGGCTCAATTACACCCATTACTGTACATATAAACCGGCGCAGATGCGGGTGACCTGGCTGTAACCCATGGACACACCCACTGTGCCCTGTGTCACTCGCCATCTGCAATCTCCGGGGGGGCAGGGGATCGTTATGCAGGTTTATGTTCTCTATGTGGTCTGTGACAATAATTTGAGGTTTGCCAATGGGGCTGTAAGAAAAATCTCACTTGAAAAGTAGCAGAAATACAATATATGTACAAAAATCACTCACAGAATAGGACCTGATCACTCAACATCAATACCCAACCTGAATAGCATCAAGTCCCACCAGCCCTTTCTGGATAAGACTGCCTACCCCTGCTCTAAAGTCATACGCGGTCTTCCTCAAATTATTTATTATAGTAATGATATTCTGCCTATACAAAGCAAACATGCATCCATCCTCCGTCCTTCAGTCATCCCAGGATACACAGAGCTGGGGACACTCCCTACAGATATATGTGGGGCACCGAGCCACGGCAACTGATTGTGAGTCTGTAGGGTGGGAGGCGAACCTGGAGAGACGCAGAGAGAGCACGAGGACTCCGGAGACATGCAGCAGCCCTCAAGTGTAGAGATGTGAGGTCACTGTTCCATCCCACAATGCCCCCGCCCCTGGCAGCAGACTCACAACAACACAAGGACAATATCCACTAAAAACATTCACAAACAACAAAGCCAATGAGACATAGGTTTGCCATGTTTATAGAGTCACTGAGACCTTTGCTGTGTACACAAAGGGCTGTAGGTGTCAGTTTGTGTTTGATTTGAATCTGAATCTGAATCCTCTGGCTTTTTGCTGTCCTGTTTCAGGCCTGGGGGGTGACAGATATTGGCAAGATGTTCAATTTTCCCAAGACGGCTTTTTCTGAGTGGCATGGACTTAGCAAATCGCCAACGGCGCCCCTCCTACCCCAGACTTTTACCATCGCAAATTGTCTCAACCACCACATGGGCTTCGACTGCCACTGGGCCCGGGCATCAGCGCCGAGCTGCACGTCCTATCCCAGCATCCCCTTTGTGGTTCACGGGGAAGCGCCTTCGGATCCAAGCCTTCCCGGGAACCTTATCGTGGCCTGCCAGAAGTTAACTCGACCGCAGAATAGTGCAGAGCCTCATGTATACTTTGGCATTTTTGATGTCCGTCTATCCATCTTCCAACTGGTGATTCAGTAGAGGGTCACAGGAAGCCTGGAGCCTATCCCAGCAAGCACTGGGCACAAGCAGCGGACACCCTGGCTGGGATGCCAGTTCAGCATAGAGCCCCCCCCCCCGACTGTGGGAAAAATAGAGATGCCAGTTCACCTGACTGCATATCTTTGTACTGCAGGAGCTACAGGAGTACCTGGGGGAAGCCTCCAGAAACACGGGAAGAACATGCGGAATAAATCCGTGTGACACGGGGGGGTTTGCCACCCACTGGGGCCCTGCGTTATCACTGTATCACCTCTTGGAAACAACGGACAGGCTGGTTGAAAATAAAGCCATCCGTTACGGAGTGGGTGTCGGGGGGGGGCACGGAGCAGAAGGGAGGAGGAGATCTCCTTCACCCTCTTGATCACAGAGCTAATAAAGTTAACCTGCAACTAGGAGACGAGGCTTTTAGAAGCCCAGGTCTGCAGCTGTCAAAGGCAGGAATGTTGGCGTCTGCAAAAACTCTTTAATACTTTTTTCTGGTTCGCTTGAGTGTGTATTTTGTGTGTATAAGAACAGGTAAAAAGTATGTGGGATTGCTGGTGAAATCGCACAAGGTGAAATGCCAGTATAAATATTGTTATTAAGTAAATATGAAGTGATTAAGGAGGAACGTTCTACGGGGAAATGAGAGCAACCACCTCCGGAGGACGGATGTAAAAATGGGGGAAGATTGCAAGTGGTGGCTTGTAGTTTTCGTGTAAGGCCACCATTTAACTTCATCAACTGAGTGTGAAAAGGGTCATATTAGACACATTTATCCAGGGTAACAGAAATGTATGTGGATCCTGCCACTTGACACGGCTGAATGTATTACCAGGTAATTCAAGATAAGTACCTCGCTGAGGGTCGTAATGACAGATCCCTTCCAGGGACCTGAACCTTTTGCTTTTCAGTTAAGTTCAGCGTCTTAACCATTCCCGTCAAGGCGAGTCACCAGCAGGGCCTGGCAGCGCTAGCTGTCACACTGATTCTCGGGGCTTATCAATCATGCTGCAGGGATCAAAACAGAGAAAGAAGACTGTAAATCACCCTCCTGGTTTATAGGTGTACTGGCACCAAGCAGAAAAAAACATGGCAGCGGGGAACAGGAGCGGAGCATTTGAGGTGGTAAACAAGTCTATGGACAGAACCCAAAGGGAACAAAGACCAGCACGGCGGCTAACAATACATCCTAAAACCCACCGAGCGTCTCCATTGTTGGAACTCCATAGGGAGACCCCTAAATGTCGCAGATCTGTGCTTTCAAAATGAGCCATGTGATTAATTTGCATACTGTGCATATGTTTATTCTGGCAAGAAATCGTTTTATGAAACATGGGGAAAACGTATGTCAGGCTGTTGTGATCTATATCAAAAGACAAATTAATTTTCAGCAGACCGTTTATCCACGTGTTATTAATTAACATTTATACGTTTAAACAAAACATAAATCACTACCCTAAAATATTTCGGCTGCTCATCGTTTTGCGTTGAAGTATTTCAAAGGTTTGAGGTTACTGACTTCCTTTAAAAGATTTTTTATCATTTTTAACCAATAACACTGAAGTCATTATCAATTTTTCATATTAGTTATTTTTTAAATCCCGTTTTACAGGAGCTGTAGGGCTATATTTTAAATGGGTTTCTCACAGCCCTTGGCATAGACTTAATAAGATCTTCCCATTTTGTTCCATCAAGGGGTATTTTTTTAAAAATAATTTAATTAGCTATAAAACAGAGTTCATTTCCATTTCCTTGGGCATCTGGGTGCCTTTTTCAACCCAGTATTAGGCGTTCAAAGTGCACCTGGGCACTGTGCAGATGATGCAAAATGAGAAACGTAGTCCAGATAGCCGTTCGTCTTCCCTTCTGGCTTGCATCATTCTTGTTGGTATTCAAGTACATTGTCTTGTTGGCCTGCTACTGCATCCACTGCACTTCTGAGTTTAGCAGTTTAAGTTCCTATTTTACCTCTCTAAAGGAATATTATTTGTGTTTATTAATTGATCTCTCTCGCAGTCATCTCTCGCCAGGATAACTTTAGGTATTCACTTTTGGATCACCGCTCTTGCTACACGATTCAGAAATACTAAATAAAAAGTATCAGCACAACAATGGTTTTTGTCGACAACGGGGCAAACTGAGATGAATGAGATCCATTTAACTCCGCTAAATGGCTGTTATTACCGAGGGCTGCGGCAAATGAATTGAGTCCAAGATAACAGCGGCCACAGCATTACAATAGGCGTCCCTGTGAAGCAGGAGCTCGACCCTCGTGCCGTTCTGACCACCGTGGGTCAGCGGAGACAGGCTGGGCTGCCTGCTCTCCCTGTGATCTTCTTGCCAATATGTGCCGACGGGTACCAGTTAAATTATATTTAAAAAAGCTGCAGCCATCGCTGTCTTCTCTTTCAGACGTAGTCATACAGGCAAGGCTCTATATATGTACCCTATGTGTGTGCATTGTGTTGAAAATCCCACAAATAAATCATATACAATAAAGGAATGAGTAAGATGGTTGTGATCCACTTTACTGGCAGAATGAGTCCATCTGTTTCATTATATTTTAAATTACAGCTTGATTACTATTTATTTTGTGGATGCTGACTGTACATGGAGCTCTTGGGGGGGTTGGGAAAGGCTTGATGGGGTTCTTAATAGGGGTTCTTAAATATGTAAAATTATACACTACCATTTATTTCACAAACTGGAGATTTTTTATTTTTGTTAAGCATTGGAAAGTTGAGTGAACAACTATAAATGAACATGTAAGTCAGATAAAATAAGTTTCCTTTATAATATGGAAAGAGTTTGTAACAGTGCATGTCTGACATCATATTAACTGGTAGTGTGTTGATGTCAGATTCTAGGTTTCATCTCATGAAACAGAGCAGTATTTAATGTCCCGTGTAGAAAGAATGCCTCAGATTTTCTCTGCTGTTATAATTGCTAGAGGAGGTTATTTTGATGAAACAAAGATATGACTAAGATATATGATTGTTTTCTTGCTAATAAAGGTACTCAAATGGTGAACATACTGTAAATTTATTTGTTAGCGAAGAATATTGAGTGTATTTTTAGTAAGTGAGTAACATACAAACTTCTGTGTACCAACATTTTTCACTGGTAGTGAATGTAAAACTGAGCTCAAAGTGACATTTTGTCAGCTGTTTGCCCAGAATTTCTAGGCGTGTCAGTTTGATTATAAGTCACATTCTCCGCTTGCTTTCAGAGCCTCCGAAATGGGGGTCTTCCTCTGCCCTTTTTGTATCTGTGACCTGCTTTCTTTCTTTCTGGACCTTTCTGGGACCCTGAAATTCCACGTTCCCCAGCCAGCGCCCGGCCATATCCCCATCTTGAGGGAACTGCCCTATCCTCATTTCGCTTGTGCAGAACCGGTGCTTGCATTTCAGTGGCGAATGCGCAGAGACCTGGCAAATTGTGTCTTTCAGCGAGTAAAAAGCCGCAGGGCTGGTGGGAGGTGGGGGTGGGGGGAGTGGCGAGGGTTAAGAGGAGATGCAGCACAGCAGAGGAAGGCCCCCGGCAGCCCCGGGTGCTACATCACCTGGCTTCTGCAGTTTAAGGAATCTCATTGTGAGACTGCTTACCCCCGTCGCCCTGCAATGTTCGCTTAATATAGCGCCCCAAATGAAGATCAATGGCAAGCCAGTCACTGCAGAGGTTTTCCTGATGGAAGGGTTTTGCTTCAGATGCTCATATCGGGAATACGATGATAGAGTGTGAGGAGTGTGGCCAACCTCCTCAGTCAAGTCATCCCAGCACAGATGCGTTTAATCAGACAGCCCCAGGGCGTCGATCACCAGGCACGGCGGGATCTGCCATGTCCACCCTCATGAATGCCTCAATCTGTTCTAGGGACCCCTTTCGTTCTCCTGGTGCTACGGGCCAATTAACCCGGGGTCTCCTGTGCTCGGGGGGGGGGCCTGTAGGTCGGCTGGCTGTCTGGACACGTGCCTCCGCAGGGCCGTGCGCCAGCTGACTCTTCAGCATGTGCCTCAACTGCGTCACTACTGCAGATATCCTGCCATGTTTATATATCTCATCTTGCTCTTCTATAGACACTGGCAAGTGCAAAGTTTGGGGTGAGAGTGCAGGGGCAGCCATTTACTCTGCCCCCCCACCCCCCATCCCCAGTACTTCGGAATCCTATTCCACAAACAACGTTCTTCTTCTGTAAATACATACAGTATTAGATGCAGAGGGTGAGCAAGACAGGCTAAACACCTAATAATACATGGATATTAAGGATCTAAGAAGGGCTAGGCTCACGGTTTGACATCAAAATGGCTTCTCGGAATGCTGTCATACAGGCGCTGTATATATTCCTCAATAAATAAAAATTCCATCTTTAACAGATGATGGATGTATAAATTGACTTCACACTCTCTGCTCTTGAACTTCCCACAAAGGTTCAGCGATGCTTAGACTATGGAAGGTGTTTCATCTCATACTGGTGTCCATGAGGACACTCCTGAATGGATGAATTATCACCCGGAAGAGTATGAAGTGTTCAGCATATGAGTGGACAGTGTTCAGCATATGAGTGGATGGTGTTCAGCATATGGGTGACGGTGTTCAGCATGAGTGGACGGTGTTCAGCATATGAGTGGACGGTGTTCAGCATACGGGTGGATGGTGTTCAGCATATGGGTGGGCCAGTTACTGTGAAATGGCCTCTCATTCCTGACATTTACATTTATTCATTTGGCGGGCATTCAAGTGAAGCAGATAATACATAACAAGCATTCAGCCATCAAGGAGCCAACTTACTCTCTGCAGATGCAAATTATTCCAGATGGAGGAAAAGAGGTGAAAGGTGACTCATCAGATCATATTACTTATTTCCATTGCTCCGGGCCCTGGATTTGTACTTCTTGCACCAGATTGTCTTTGTGGCTTGGCTTTGGATAAAAGTGATTTCTGAATCACAGCCCTGTCATAAATTGCAGCTCTGTGAAGCTCAGGACATGCAGTTTTTGTTGAGACTGGGTCAGACAGCAGCTTACTCAGTTCTGTGGTAATTTTTGAGGTTATACCTTTGTGGTGTTTATCAGCTATCCTGTTCGGCGTCCATCTGCTCCCGCCGATAAGCTTCGACTTGCGGCCTCTGTTCCTGGCTGATGCAGTTTGCCCGTGGTTGGCATTTGCTGTCATGATTTTTGAGACCATTTCCCTTGAAGCATTAAATTATGTAGTTTTCCTGAATGATTCACCTGTAATCCAAGCACTAACTATTAAACCTCTTTGGAACTGTTAACTGCTTCATGCAGTTTTAAAAACTCGCCTATCAAAGTGCTGATTATCAGATGTCTTTCACAGCTGATGTAGACTGCTAAATGGCATCCAGCCTAACATGACTCACCTCTGTAGCTGTGTTTGTAATTATGGTTTAGTCACTTCAAAGTTAAAGTCCTTTTTCTTGTAGCGTTCTGTTTTGTCCATCCATTATGCATACATACACATGTATACAAACATATTACATACAAACATACTATTCATTCAGTCAGTATTTAACAATAAGTTTGCAGTTGGATTTTGGCTTGTAGTCCTCTCACAGGAGTTTATTTCGGGAAATGTGGAGAATTCCTAAGAAGCGAAGTTCAACCGTGGATTATCCGGCTCCGGAATGCGATATCGCCAAGATCTAGCCGAGGATTTTTGCTCTATTTCTGCTCCCTCGCCTCAGTCCGCGCCGTCGGCTGTCGCCTGCTAGGCTGGTCTTGGGCAGCCCTCGCAGCCTCGCATGCTAACAGCCAGCACTGCGAAAAAATATCACAACAACAAGGTCTATTTGTTTCACAAGACAAATCGCTGCAATGACTTTTTTTTCCCTTCTTGCTTGGAGGAGAGCGACAGTCCAAATCTCCAGACAGCTCATCAGTAGACCTCTCCCTCCCGGCCGGGATAGAGACACATGTGGAAGCTACTTTGAATCGTTATTAAACAAAAGATTACATTTCCTTCAACATCACATGAAGATGTGGTTTGTGAGTCTGATCCAATTATGCTAACAGGTCACCCTGTACACATGCTTGACTTCTCAAGTACAAATAATCTTTTTCCTTTCCAGTGGGTAGTATTGCAGTGGTTAGCATTGTTGCCTCACACCTTTGGAACCTGGATTTGAGCCTTTGTCCTGGCTCTTTGTCCGTGGAGTTTGCATGTTCCCCATGTGTTGTAGTAGGATGTCCCCACCCACAGGCCAAAAACAAGCTAGGTTTCATTGGATTTGCTAAATTATATGCGTGAATGGTTTGAGTATTTTGTGAGGAGCTGGTGCCCTATCCTAGGTTATTCCCTGCCTTTCACTCATAGCTTCCCAGATAAGTTTCTGACCTTACATAGAACAAGTAGGTATAAAAATGGATGCATTTTTCCAGTGAAAGTTTTGATTTAGAGCAGGGGTGGGAAACCGGATCCATGGAGAGCCACTGTGGGGGCAGGTTTTTGGGATGACCTCTGAATTGGCCAATAACAGTGGGCCTCCAAGACTGGGGTTGAGAACCACTGCTTTATTATTGGCTGATTGAGAGGTCATCCCAAACAGCCACACCCACTCCAGGTCTCCATGGATCATGTTCGTCACCCCTGATTTAGAGGAAGCAGAGAGATTACAGTGGGTTTACTGCATGACTGAATTTGAAGTTTGCTGTTAAGAATTACCATTGCCTGTTCTTTTGAGCACTTTGGCTGTATTTCACTTTGTTGAAGCTTGCTTAAAATATCAGAGGCGAGGTGCCGTGCGGGATATTTCTGTATTACATCCATCAGAGACACGAAGCCCCAGGAGAACATGGATACGGCTTTATTCACAAGGGCGTGACGCTCACCAGTATGCGATTCAATGCCGGCGTGTGGTGCAAAGGTGAGGCCGGCCAAGCAAAGAAAGCGTGTAATTAGATTTCCGCGTTATGTTTGTGTTTGAAGGGTTGGGTTTGTCGGTAATTATCTGTGACAGGGCCCTGGCATTCACTCATCCTGAGATGTGGAGTCGTTGCCATCAAAGGGCACATTTGCTTATACGATCAGGTCTCTTGCTACTTTACCTATTTATTTGGGATTTGATCACACTCCCCTCCTTATTGAAGTGACAGGCAGTTTGGGGGGGTGGGGCAGAGAGGTAGTCCTACTGCTTGCGTTTAGCAAATTTAATTGGACAGTTTTTCCTTTATTCAGAATAAAACTGCATGTTAGGGAGAGTACATGGCACATAAACTCTATGCTAGGGGTGAAAATTATGTGAGTTTACATTCAGAACAGGTTTTCTCTTATTCTCTTATGAGACTGCCCCCGCAGATCGAAATGGAACGGTCCTGGGAGTTGCATATGACCCAAAGCATGGCGACGTGTTAATTACTTCACTAACTCAGGAGCCCCCACACACAGCAGAGACACCTGCGTGGAATGCTCGTTATACCCGTCATTGTAGCATCGTGGTGCAGGATGCGGTCCTTGGGTGTCCATCTCTGATCCATGGGGGTGCCTTAGGTGTTCTGATTTAACCGGACAGCGTCTCTTGATTGCAGTCGCTTGATTGTCTGAGCTTTAAAATCACTCCTCCCTGTGACGGTGCCCTTCATGCATTGTTTCAGCAGCCCGTAATTCCAGTACCTGTAATCATTTAGAGAAAAAAAAACTCTTAAAGTCTTTGTAATTGTAACACATCAAACAGCTTTGGTACACACTTGCCTGGATTAGCTCTCCATATGACAAATCTGTGGACATCCAGAAGTCAGGTTTTATAACCACAAATGTGCAAAAGTCTCAATAGCAGATCAGTAAATGTTCCTTTAACTCAGTTTAAAAATCCTCTTCTGTCAAGGTCAGCACCCATCTGTCCCTGACCTTCATGTCTCCTCCCCATTTGGCCAGCAGGTGTCACTGGCCAGCCTGTCTTCCTGTCGCTCGCCCTTCAGCCCCTATGTGCTTTCCCTGTTCCTTGGACCGCTGCATAGCGGAGTGTGTGATTCAGATTAAGAACCCATGAGTTGTGGGTTCAAAGCTACCTAGAAACCAGCCTTCTTTGCTTTTTGGTCTCCCATGTTATTGGTTATCATTGCTTTCCTGTTTTGGTGTTTGTTCCTTGTTTTTTGCCCCTTGTCCCACGTTTATTCAGATTTCCTTGTTTTAGTTAACCCTTAGTGTTTGTTAATTCTCCCTAGTCTCCAGTGCTGTTTAATTGTAATATGCCGCACCTGTTCCTTGTTTGCCCTGAATCCTTGTGATTGGTTAATGGGTTATGATTCTCACCTGTCCTGCATTGCATGATGTTAGCTGTGTATTTAAGTGCCTGTTCTGGTTCTCTTCTTTGATGGTTCATTTTAGTTGTATGTCTGTGTTCAGAGTGGTTGTTCTAGTCCTGCTGCCGGTGGTCTCTTAGTGGTGGTCATTCCATTCTTTAGTCCTGTCCTAGTTTTTGTTTTTCCCTGTTTGCTTTTGATCACTTGTGGTCCTTTTCTTTTTGTGCTTCTCCTGTTGTTCTATTTTGTTAAAGGGTTTTTAAATTTTTTTTTGTCTTTGAGCTGCAAGTGGATCGTCACCTTCTTTTTCCCGCTTGCACCGTGCCACGCTGCAACACCCTTTAGTCGTTCTGTACAGATGCAAAGTGTGGCTTTAATTAGAGTGACTGCCATTTAACAAGGATGACACCGCCAGGGTGGGTTTCGAGCTATAACCTTCAATGTCAGACGCTCTGATTGGTCAGCTGAGAACTCCCTGCAAATTATTCCCGATCTCTCAAATGGAGAGTTGTTCTCATGAGGAAATGACCCAAAAATCTGCAAATCGATTTCTTCAGGAAAGTACATCCAGAGGCACACGGTGACCATACGAGCGCTATAGAGGTGTTCAGCAAAGTAGTAGTTCAGCTTGGGGAAGGTGACTGCAGGGATCCTGTACAAACTACCACCCGCTCAATCAGTATCTTATCAAATCCACCCCCCCACTGCCACAGGCCGCTCTCATAGTCATCAATCACACATTAGAGTAAAGGGAGCCAGCTGGGCCTGCTTTTTTAAAGGGAAAATTCCCTTTAAATCTCCCGCATCATGCTTCCTGTGTCAGTCAAAATATAATTGAAATGTTTTTCTACAGTAGGACTTCCCCTGTATGGGAGCTATCCAATGAACGACTTTGATTAATCTTTAAGGGCGTGACGTTGACCCGGTCCCCATATCCTATCAGAAGCTAAGACAGCCGTGACGGGCACCCCAAGAGGCCGCCCGATCTATAACACCATACACCATAGATCATGAAATACAAAGCAGTAAATTCACTTTCACGCATGGAGAAGATTTCATGTTGTCTACATTTTGCAAGCGGATTGCATTGCTCTGCTATTGACCCAGAAAAAGGATTTGTCTGATTTTCTCTCTTGTGAAACTTTAATGTGATTTAAATTAGCCTCTAACCCCTTCCATCTAATTACTAGCCTTGTACTTGTTTTTTTTTTCCTATCCTAATCCAGGACAGACTTCGTATCTCAGATTTTGTATCTGCAGTAGGGGCGCGCTATGGATTAGTACTGGTAATTGCAGTACAGCGAGAATACAATGCCACAAATCACGCCAACACCCGAGGTTCTGTGGCCAGGATGAATCATGGACACAGCGACTGATAGACCAGTTCTGCCTGGCAGAGTGAGACCTATAAGGCTGTGAGTGGGACGAGCAAAAGGTACAAACGAGGAGCAACTAAGTGACGCACCTGTGGACACCATCCAGCAAAGGTGAAAAGTTCAGGTCCAGAAAGTACAAATCCAGACCAAGATTTTGTATCAACTAACTACCCCAGTATTGTGTGAATGTGATTCTTTTTACTCACTTGGTTGGTTGAAACAAAGTCTTGGTCTGGATTTGTACTTTCTGGACCTGAACTATCCACCTCTGCCATCCATTGTGTGGATGTCCAGTCTTAGGAATGGACTGGTCTTAGTAAGCACCAGTCACCCTGAAACTGGCCAGGAATCGGGTGTAGTGTGTGGTCACGAGAATGCAAGGGGACGTTTGTTTGTGATGTTATGTGGGATGGAATGGGGATTTAAAGACCACGGTCTGTCTGCTCTATTGGCGAATGCATGTGACGGTAGGTGGCAGCCGCTGTCCGTCAGCTATGCGATCTGACTCGGGTTCGAGGGAGGGGTCACCTGAAGTAGTGGGTGTGCACTGAGACGTGGCAGGTTCACAGCTGTCCATGCGGTGAGCAAGCTGTCTCACAAATCACAGCAAACGTGGAGAAAATAATTACTTATAATTACTGTATGTTTCAGGATTGCAGCATAATTACCATGAAGGCTTAAGATAATTACCATGTTTTTTTAATTATTATAACATACATTTGGATTCGTTCCTGTTGTGTTTCGAGCAGAAGCGAGTTTGTGCCTTCAGACATTAATTAATGTAGGTGTGCTTTTGCTGATGTAAGATCTTTGGAAGTGACAAAACACAATTTCAGAAACAGGAACACGGGCCTTAATTGAAAGCATGAGGAAGAAGCATGTAATTTACAATTTTTTACCAAAAAAAATCAAAGCATTTAAAAAGTAGTTTTCATATACCTTCATTATACGAAACGGGTTTTAATCTTGTTTTATTTGTCTTTGTGCAGGAGTTTGAAAATAGTTTTTTCTTTGAGGTCATAAAAGAGAAATTCTGAATACCGTTGCTGATTCAGTAGACCGGGAGACTGACAGGGTAAATGTCTCTAGCGGCGATGCGGAGAGCGGACCTCGCAAACGGCCAAGCGGGGCTCCAAGCACGTAGGACGGGCTCGACACCGGGGCTCGGGAGGTGCAGAAATAATTTAAAGTAAAATGTCAGCCTTCACAGTGAACGACTCTTTGTGAATCGCGGATTGCGTATTGAAACCGCTGCCATGTCCGTGGGCTGGTCTTTATTGTTTTACGCGCTTTTGTTTAATTTTCCACCTCGCTGGGGCCAGCCGGCGGAGCGCTGAATAACCGCCTTTCCGTAACAAATCCAGCGCGCTTGTCGCCTAGGTTATTTACACAATGGGGTTATTGTTAATTTTGGCTCACGATGAAACAAACAAATTAGTACGACACGTGGGGGAAAAAAAAATAATTAGTTAAACTCCGCTTTCAATTTGTTTGCAAATGCCAGTGTCTATCGCTTCATTTCCGAGAAAAAATACGCAAATAAATTTTACGGTGAAGAACTGCATGTGTGATCTCAAATAACAGCTCTGCCCCTTTGCTACCTCTCCAAGTAAGCTGTAGCTGTTCAAATATCTGTAAAAATCTTCCAGTTTATCTCAGTATCCTGCAGATACAGGTACGATTAAAAAAATTACAGTGCTTGTAAAATCCAAAATGACAGTGCCGGCTTTTCCAGACTAGTAGGATGAAACCCAGAGGAAACAATATGTTTTTATTGTTTTCACTTGGGCTTCAACCTTTCAGTAAATATTATACCTGCTGCTTCGTTGTCTTGTTTAGTTCCTTTTTTATTGTATTTTATTATATATATCTAATGTTTTATTCAGCATCTCCCCTGTAAGTCTCAATATGTGCATCGGTCTATTCCACTTATCCAGTATAGAGTTACAGTGAGCCTAGAGCAAGGGACAGGAGGTAGGGGACACCCTGGATGAGATTCCTGTCCATCACAGGGCCGACACATGCTAAGGGCTATAGAGTGACAGCAATTAACAACTCGGCATGATTTGGAATCGCCAAGGTCCCCAGTGGGTGCAGAGACATGGTGGGGAGATCACAGAGCAGGGGACGGGAATCAAACCCACAACCTGCTGAGGTGTGAGGCCACAATGTTCCCTACTGCACTACCATGCTGTGAGATTTGCTAAACAAATTGAATAAGAAGGATCACAGAATGACTTCACAAAGGTGAATCAACATAGCGGGCGTCCTGTGTGGAGGGCAAATGTTTATGTCAGCTGGGAGCTCTGATGCATTGGACAAACTGAGCAGCATATAGATGCATTACACTGGGTTCCAGATGAATTACAAATGCATATCCACCATGATTCATTTATTCCGCTTGTGTCATACCTCACAGGGTCAGGGGAATTATCCTGTTCCCTTAGGGAAGATGGAATCGCTAAATTTAAACTTTGGTCCCTAACAAAAAAATTGCAGTTATTTATTTAAGAATAATTTGGCTCACATAATTTCACACTTTATTATTCTGCAAGTCACCCTTCTGGCTCTATTTAACCTTCCGGAGAATTTTAAATTGGGTCAGAGCCGATCTGGACTCTCCCTTGTTGTGCTTTAGGAGCCTGGCAACATTTCCGGCTAGTACCCGACATCATCATGGTCAGAGGGTCTCCTGTTATAAAAGGTGCTTCCTGCAGAAACATTTGTTCACCATCAGAAAAAAACTGTCTCATCCACGTGTTCCAGAAAAAAATCCCAGGAGAAATTGCAGTAATTGATGGTATTGTGTACGAGCTGTTATTCTCTCTCTTCCAGCTTGGTGTTTTTGGGCCAAAATTGCACTCGTGTTTAGAAATTAAGCAAAAGTAACATTATTCGTCTTGTGTTGCTCTTCACTCTCTTTCTCTTTTCTCTTTCTTTCTCTCTCTCTCTTTCTCCTTTCCCTTTGATTTTCTCTCACTGTCAGCAAAGTAGGGGAAAAAATAGCCATTTCAAAGGTTTATTTGTGGTGTTTAGATTCCTGGCCTGTGGCGCAGTCTTCACGCCGACCCGTGAGTCTGGCAGGAACCCGGCGGGCAGGGCGGGACGGCGGCCCCTTACGAAATGTGAGGTGGGTGGCGATCCGAAGGCGATGCTTTACTCAGCAGTCGGCCTCCTTATTGCGGCGCAGGTGACAGTGATATATAATGCAGTTCTCCACTGGAGAGGGGTGATTCCCAGCATCCACTGCAGTTGTTTTGAGCTCTGAATTATTTGCCTGTTCGTCATATAGGCGCGTCACCGTGCGGATTTGCGTCCTCGCTGCCGCCGCTGTCACCGGCGATGCAGAAGCGAACCCGTTCAGCTGTGTCCTGTCAGAAACCCTCGCCCCGCTCCCCATCCTGAGAGCGCTCCTCAGAGAACACGTACTTGTTACCCCTCACATGACGGGGATAGAGCTCTGCTCCCGTCCAAGCATGCTGTCAAACCTCTACAGCGGACAGGATCGCCAAGGCCCCCTCAACTTAAGTAACGTAAATAAAGCACATCTCTTCCGCATTACGAATGGAGTCTCTAGACCCGAACCAACTGAACAATGGGAAGAGTGACCCCTGTAGACAGCACTGCCCTTAGCTGACCACCTGACAACCAGAAGAGCTTCTCACTGTTAACAACAGCACATGCTTCTCTGCCATTTTTTCCCTGCATAATTTACTTTAATGGGTTTTTTTGAGCCATTCAAAAGCAGGTACCAGACAATTGTAACGTATTTATATCTAAGCAAAAGATCAGAATTATGCCACTCATATTAATTCTCCCCTTTTACAGTTAATGCCTCACCAGGCTTTTAAGAACGTTCTCTAGGAGTCTAAGCTCATCACAGGAAGTAACCCCTCATGTGGCAGATTTTGCAGTAATGTGGCATTTTATAAAAACAGCATCGATGCACATCATTTCAAATGGGCCATCATGCAGCACACGTGTGACATCCCACTTCCTGTGTCTTTAAATTGCACGTCTCCGCAGCGACATCTGCTACTATGGTCTGCAGCTTTTTTGCCGTCCTCATTCGCTTTGAATGAGGATGACATTCCCCCCGCATATCCACGTACACGTCAATAGACCTTGTGTGTAATGACTCCTCAATACCATGTCATCTGTGATGATCTCAGGAGGGTACGTGCGGATCTTTCAGTTTGGCACTTCCGCACAGAGCCGAATCACCGAACACCTCATACAGGACAAATGTTTACGCCATGAGTCACTGACAAATGAGGTAAGACTTTGTTTTCGTTGCACTAAAATAAGAACAAGCTGTTCTTTGGCCGAAACAGCGTATAAAAATATGAGAATGCTTCCAGATATGCAGATATGGCATAAACACATGCCCACGGCAATTTAATTTATTCTGCTTATGTGACTGTTTACAGGATCAGGGGAATTATGGTTTTCCTTCAGGCTACAGTTGTCATAAAAGACAAAGGCTGTGAACATGATGCCATGACTTGAGGAACGAATGACTTGAGGGCAGGCGTTGTGGCGAAACCATAAAGGGGGTTTATTGAACTCAAGGAACATAAGCTGGAAATAAATAAGATTGTGAGGGATGAAAACGGGAGGAGTGGACCATTGAAGGGTACATGCAACATGAAGGTTCAACAGCAGCGACCAGACTGGGGCTAACAAGACAAACAGGTACTTAAATACAAGGACTAATGAGGGATACAAGCACCAGGTGTGGCTCTTCAGGGAGGAGATGGGAGGGTCTAGCATGCAGGAGATGATAGTACCCCCTCTGAAGCATTTTCCTCCGGGCACCTAGGACAAACAGTCGAGGGTACCAAAGGGACCAAACACCAGGGCGGACAACAGGGCCGTGGAGGAGCAGTGGTGGTTTTCCTGGGACAGGGCTCTGGAGGCACTGTGTCTAGCAAGGCGTTAGTTACAAGCACAGCCTGCTTCCTCCGCTTCTTCCTCCTCCGACTGGACGTGGCATCCCACAAGATGGCAGACTGACTGGGGTCTTTCACCTCAGGAGGCTGGGTGCAGGGGATAGCATGCAGGCAGAGATGCAGAGTACAATTTGGAGAGTCATGCCATGACTTGAGGAACGAATGACTCGAGAGCAAACATTGTGGTGAAACAAAACGGGGATTTATTGAACTCAAAGAAAATAAACTGGAAATAAGATCATGAGCGATCAAAATCAAAAAAGTGGAGCAAGGAAGGGCACAGGCAACACGAGGGCCCGACATCAATCACAGAACTGGGGGCCAAAGCCTAATTCATACTTGCCGCTTTCTGCTTGCACTTTTGCGTGCTTCCAGGCTGGGGGCGGTCGTCCGCGTGGCTGCTTGTGTTCATACTGTGGATGCAGATGGTCATGGTCGGTGCATGCATACCGCAATGATATTCCTCCAGACCAGCAGAGGGCAGATGTCATCTTGGTCTGAATGAAGCTTATGCAAAAGCAAGAGGAGATAAGGCTTACAACTGCAAGTTTCAAGCCTTCTTGGGTTTTTAAAACAACCCGAGAAACCTAGCAGATGTCAACTTTGTCTCACACGCAGTATAGACAATAAATATGTTTATTTGCTATTTACCTCTGCCCAGTTACATTTCCCACCAACACATCTCTCACTGAAAGTACTATTTGATTCTTTTGATAAAATGTGATTTTTAGGCAGAAATAATGTGTGGCTCATCAGGGCCATGCTAGGTAGCAGATAGGAGGGTAAGGTGTGCAGGATGAGACACATGATCACTTTCATAGGTTACAGGTACATTCTTTACCGAAATGGTTGATATTAATGAAACCATTTTTATTCTCAACCAGGGTAAGTCACTCTATTTATTGTGCTATCCATTCATCCATCAATCCATCCATCTTCCAGCCATTGTCATGGTAATGGGGTGTCACACTCTTTCATTTAATATAACTAAAAAGTAAGGTCCTCGGTGTATTTTTTTTATTTTTGATGTATGCGGATAACTGATTTGATAAGACATTGTGAGTCTGCAAAAATATTATACAATCTGAGCACTGATTCCTTGCGGATAGAGTGAATCTAATACAGATAAAATATATCTAGGTGCAATCCCCCAGAAAACACTCTGGGTTTCTGTTTTGCATTAGGTTTTCTATTATATAGTGTCAATGAATTCTTGCTTTTATGCTGCTCCTACCTACTTGAGTAAATTCCATAGATATTGCTACCAAAGGTTTCAAAAGTCATATGTTACCCAAGTGTTGTTCGAAGCGTAGTGCTCATGCGTACTGCCAAGTCAGAATTCATGCATTTTCATTTCGCTGAAGGCTCTGGTTTCTAATAAGCTACTGCTGGAATAGGACCATTTCCAGTTGAGCTTGCATAGATGGTACTTGTGGAATACTAATTCCTCGATGGGGACTGGGAGTCAAAACGAATGCTTATTGCACCAGCATGAAGAATAATCCTAACCAGACCTTTACACTCCAATCAGGGACCCTGTTTCATTTTTATATTAAATATTAAGATATTGACTTAATATTTGACACAACACGACTGAAGGACTAGGAAAAACAAATGAAGAATCAATATAAATGTAGCAATTTATTATGGATGTGTTTCATATAACAGATGAAGAAATAGGTCCGTATCTGTAGAAACTGTTGAACCTACAGGTGAAACAGGATCCAAACTGGATTGTGTTTTGTGAGTCAGCACATCAGACAGGTCTCTAGTCCGCCCAGCCCCTGTCAAGGCACCCCCACCCCAAACCCACCCCACATGAATTTTTACATGAATAAAAATCTTATCCGTCTGGGGAGGTATGCGATATTCATAAAGTGGCTTGGCATCTTTCAAGAAATGCTCCAGGAATAAGAAGACTTTTAGAGTCCTAGCATCATAGGCTGTTATTGCAGTCAGGGTATTATTGAGCACATCATCAAGGTGCGCCACTACATGCTAATGAGCCCCTGCATAACAGGCCACGTGCAGCTTGGGCCTTATTGAGCACATCATCAAGGTGCGCCGCTACATGCTAATGAGCCCCTGCATAACAGGCCACGTGCAGCTTGGGCCTTATTGAGCACATCATCAAGGTGCGCCGC